>JAQGDQ010000002.1:2705000-3108941 GCA_030141605.1 Tubiluchus corallicola
TTGGCCTCACCCGCAGACAGACCGTTGTGAACTGTTAGCAGTTCCGTTTATGGTTCTAAGTACGCAATGCCAGCGCCTCTTCAGCAAACACCGGGCAGCAGAATAAATTACGTACTTATTCGTTGCCATGGTAAACTAGCTGATCAGGTAAACTGGCTAGACTAATGAAGCTGCGGTTGTAGTTGAACAAGCCCGCTCACTGAAAATCTAAATCTAGCCAGAACTTTGGATTATTCAAAAATACATAGAGGGAGTAGTCAATTCTCCTAAACAGAATCTTCTTTTGAGAACGAAGTGCGTCAAAGAACGAGAGTTGGGCACTTTATGCAGTTCCAGTCTGTTTGCTGTTTGTTTATAAAATTTATCTCTGAAGGACTTATTTAAAGATTTAAAGGCACTAATTCGATGTCTTAGTGAAAACGAAGTCAGAGACTATGCTTAAGTTCGACGTCTTGGGAATCGGACACGTAGGTCTGGAGTTGCAGCCTTTGGACTTTATGCAGTCTAAGCAACCTTGAGCATAGGGATGCGAACGAAATGAGCCTAACCGTGAACACAATCTGGACGTCTTCGTCTTCTGCACAATATTGGCTTTCATGCCTGATGATGAACCACATTTTCTGAACCCGGCGCCGGCACAAAGGCACCCCTTCGAACAGCATTAATTCCATTTAAATTTCAAGCAATTCGATTTAAATTTCCGTAATATTATTTGCTTTCTGTAATTCAACTTTTCTCCAGTAATTCTTTGTAACATCTCGTAATTTTTCTGTACATGAGTAAGTGCTAAGCTCACCTGCTAAACTTCGTATTCGTAAGAGTTCGGCATCAGACGCCGAGATCGTGGCTCCTAAGTTAAGTTACCTGTGCTGATGTAATAGGCGTTGAGGTTGCAGGTAGCGAGAAATGTAAAATATGCTAGTTTGTCCACGTAGTATATCAATGCGTTTCTTGAAGTTACTTCGGGATATCGTCGTGGTTTTGAAAAAAATAATAACGAAGGTTATTTCTATTTCTTTCAAATTTTTCGAAACAAGTAATTCAGTACATTGTTGTCATTTATTAGCAAATGGATGTTTATTAACTAGTAGTTGCCAAAGAAAAACTCAGGCCCTGACAACCACGCCTCAGCCTTTGAAAGGTTCGCTTCTTCCACAATGACTGGTGCGGCTATGCATTAGCAATGACTAACTCTAAATGTCAAAATATTGCGGTTCTTTGGCATCTCTCTATATGCATTCTCTTGTTCAACTGGATGTGATGTATACGTTACAAGCAATGTGCAAAACTTAGACATTTTAAAAAGTTCTAGGCATTTCATGCATTACCTATGCAGTTCGAGAAAAGTGTGAAATAAATGTTTTTGCTGCGGCATTTTCAGGTTTGGCTTTACTAAGTTTACCTGGCGTTTTCCATAACGGCTATGGTCTATGCAAAACGCGAAAAGTTACTTGGGCAAAGTATAATATGAACATAATTCATGTTAAATTCAACTTTTTCTAGATTTTTGTACAATACCTAGGCATGCTATTGAATGTGTAAAACAGCTTATTCAATGTATTAAATTACGCAAGGAGTTTAAGCAAATAAATTAACTGTTTTGTCTTTTACAGAAAATAACAATATATCTGAGAGTGGGAACAAGTAAAGTAATTTATTGCTGCCTTTCTCTAATTCAATATAAGCATCACAAGATGCTGGTTCCTAATCAGCATGGAACAAGATGTCTGGCATCTATTAAATGCTTATGCAGTTGATACCGATCCCGAGTCCGCATTCTGGAGTCAAGTCCATATTAGGCCTATATCTAGTGCAAAATATAATCTTGTTTGACTCCAATGACGAATTACACGCCTCTCTCGGCTCACGTTCACCAAGCGGTTAAAGGCAAATATGTCGTTTTTTTGTAATTTGCCGAGAACACAACACTGACAAGTTTGAGATCATACAAAATGGCAATGGTTAGCTGCTGAAAAAGAAACTGGCCGAGGGCATAATACATAGCACTTTACTTGCTTTTGGTAATTTAGATGGACGACGCTTGCTTCTTGTAGGAGTAATTGCCTCCCAAACATGGACTTGTGGACATATTGTCATGTTGGCAACACCATTAAGTAGAGGACCAGCTTGTGAATGAAAAAAGTCATTGCATGGCAGTCCTATGCTGGTGGTCATTGGATAAACAGTTGACTGGAGTATTGCCATGGCCCCCATCTTGGCTGGTAATGCTACAGTCTTGTTTCTACAATCTTAATAGTAAAGCTAAACAAAGGTACCGCAAAATTTTGTTCTTCAATGACCCAACGGCTTAGGATTTCAATAGGGAATGGACCATTCATTATAGCACGTTAACCATGTCCCCGGGTGGCGCTCCTGCAATTTATCGCACAATAATTTCAAAACTAGCATGTTTTTCTAGTAAAAAATAACCCAAATTCTAATCAAGTTTGACCCAACCAACTTAGAGCCAATACCGAAATGAACGAGCAAAAACTTAGTACATTTTTAGCATCCAAACCAAAAATGAAGCTTCGCAGTTGTTTCCTTTCGATGCTGTAAGATAAACATTTGTAAACAAAAGGTTCAAAAATGGATCATAACCCTAGGTTTTACAGCAACTTTGGCCCAAAATAAGGGTTAACTTTTATTTTGAAACATGGCCGTTTGAGGTAGCGATTTTTTTACTAAAAACTTTTAGTGACAAGTTTTCAGTATATATAATTTCTTTGTAACTGGTTACGTCGATGAGCTATTAAAATTAGAGTTAAAGCGCTAAGAGAAAATCTAGGCAAACGATTTTTTTAAAAAAAGACTAAACTGGCCATATCTTCGCCATTTTAAATTGAATTCAAGCATTTTTTGCTCAGCCAATGCACAGTGACACCCCCTACCAGATGTCCGAATTTCATCAAAATTTGTTGTTATATGTTCGAAAGAAACTTTTTACAAAGCACAAAAAAGTATCTATAAAGTGTTATATGTAAACAACCTGTTCTGCTTGCGAGAAAGTTTCAACAGTTCTAAAAAAGGTATTTCTGGGCAGGTTCACCACTGCCACGGTTGTGTTCAGAGTCAAAAATCCTTTTGGGACAAGGCAAAAGCAGGTTTTTAAAAAAGGGTCACAACTCCTTATAATGCCCCAAATGCTTTGAAACTCGGATGCCAACAGTTCTCGGTCCAGACCCATGATACGATAGTATTACTACTATATTACTACTATATACGTAGCAAACACATTTTATTGCCAAAACGTGCCACTGGCGAAGTGTGTAGTGGCGACCCGTACCATTGATGTGCTAGTGGGCGAACCATACTAATGGTGAACTGTAGTAATGGCAAAACGTAGCAGTGGCGAAAAAACACTTTTGTTAATAAAGGGATAAGGCAATAATATAGCTTTGAAATTCTACTGGCTAAAAATAGTAGTTGCGAACTGTAGTAGTGGCGAAACCTAGTAGTGGCGAACTGAAACACTTTTGTTAAAGATATAAGATAATAACATAGTAAAGAAATTTTACTGGCAAATTGTGAACTGTACTAGTGGTGAGATGCAGTAGTGGTAAACCGTAGCACGTGTAATGGAAAAATGTACCACTGACGAACTGTAGTAGTGGCAAACTGTAGTAATGGTGAACTGTATTAGTGGCAAAATGTACCACTGGTGAACTGTACTAGTGGCGAACTGTAGTAGTGGTGAATCGTAGTACTGGTTAACTGTATTAGTGGCAAAACGTACCACTGGTGAATTGTACTATTGCCAAACTATACTAGTGGCGAACCGTAACATTTGCGAACCATACCACTGGCGAACTGTGAAGTGGCAAAGTGGGCAGATACCAGAATGTACAACCAAATTAATGGAGCAATATTATGCTTATTGCTTAATTCATCAGTAGCACGGAGCAGAGTATTTGACTGAAGAATAATTTTCTGAATTCAAGATGGCAGTAATAACATCATTTCCAAAAAAGCCTGTGGGAGACCATAATGGACAGCCATAAAACTTTCACAAGAATATACTAGAACAAATGCCGCATTGGTTAACAAACTCGCAGGTCAGTTCACCATTTTGAATTCCAGATGGAAACAATAACATCATTTTCAAAAAAAAGCTAAAACACAATGGGTCATCATGAAACTTCATAGGAAAATACAAGAACAAATTTTGTATTGACTGACAGAGTCAGATTTTTGAAATGTCAACTTGAATTCAAGATTGCAGTGATATTATTTTTGAGAAAAGCCAAGGCTCTGCCAATTTGCAATATATCATCAACCAATGGGTTTGAATTTTTGGTCTGTCATCTGAGTTCAAATCCAACATTCTAGTTCAAGATGGCAGCAATAATATCATTTTCGCAAAAAGCTACCACTCTACAGTTCACAATGGATTGTCGTGAAACTTTATAGGAATATACTAGAATGAATTCTGCACCAAATATAGACTATACCAAAGCTTTTCTACTTCAATGATCAATGAGCTAAATGTTGAGCGAAATACTCATCATTTTGTATCAACATCTTAGCAAGAAAATCGCTGAAACTTGTGCTTTTCGTGTACAACGAAACAGTAGCAATCATTATTTTAATTAAATTTTCGAAAGTATGGTAATCAACACAATACAATGCAGTAAGCTAAATGATGCAAACAACAAAAATACTATGACATCTACATGAGAACTTCACTACCAAAATAAGGATTTTATGGCTCAAACTGCTGGCGATTTCATAGATGCATAAGATCAAAGCATAAGTAAAGACTAAAGGTATTATGGAAATAAACTCTATTATGTGTCTGTATGGTGGATGTATGAATAACACAGTATTTCCTAATAAAAATGGATCACGAACATGAATAATAACATCCAGCAATCACTAAATTAATATTCACTTTATACAGGATCAATTCTGCTGGATTTTTACAGTTCAACTATAGTTACTACAGTTGTCGGTGATTAGTTAAATAGTCTTCACTCAGATCACAATTAATATCTTTGCTGGACTGTCAGTTCATCATATCCTGTGGCATCATCAATTGGCCGTGAAAACTCTAAATTCTCTAGTTCACCAATCACAATTTCAGCAGTTGTAAATATTGTTGCCTCAAACAAGTGTCCTCCAATGGTCGTACCATCCTTATTTGATAAGCTGATATGTAAGTGGCGAGTATGGTCACCCATAGCAAAAATAGTCCCAACCAAAGATACAATTTCATGGTGATCCTGAAGTGTTATTTTCTGAAAAGAAAAATTTTGGAGGTAAAAACTTTCCTAAGAAATGAAAAGAATAGATTTTTGATTATGATAATTATTATGTATGCACTATGCAAATTAATTATGTGTGCACCAATTACTCGATCTGTTCACTCAGCTGTGCGGCCTATTTTTTTTATTAGGTTGCTGCATATATCACCGTAAAATCATCTTACCCAAAAAATTGGTACAAAAGATTTTTCAATTGTTTTCTACAGTATCAGGTGCGCTTAATAACATATCATATATTTACAATATTTGACCACTGAGAAAAGCGAAATTTTCAGGATTACATCAAAAATGGCAAATTCCCATTACTTCTTCATTATTCATCATAAGTAAAAATTTTTGGTGTCAACAAACCAAAGTTGCACAACTAAATTATAATGAAGTGATTACAAGATTGTGAAATCTAAGACAACCATTCAATAAGGCCAAAGAGCAATGACTCTAATATTAATGCAAATAGAAATTGTCTTTGTTTTACATCTTACGCATTACATAATTTGCACTTTAAAGTCTCTATGACAAGCAGCAAAAACGTGATGAATTAAAATCTGAACACTACAATAAAACATCACATCATGACATCAATTATCTGCAAGCTACAGCAGCAGAACTCTGACAACTACAGTACGTATTAAACAATGGAAACAAACTAGGTGGCATGAATACAAACAATAGACAACAGCTAAAGTGCCACAAGACAAACAAAACCGCCAATTACTTTTACATGTCGTGTTTTTCAGACGGTTTGGTCTGGGATAAAAATCGTTGCTTATGATAGCTAATTATGATTGAACAAATTTCAAGGAAGCCACACCTTTGAGCACTGTGACCAATGTCGTATTATTCATGATTTCACTTTGGATAACACACTAAATGCATTTGGTGAACAATATGATGATATCGCACAAAGCATACTAACATTATAATGCAAAACGTTAGTGAATATTAGAAACAATAGCTTCTTAGGTTACAAGAAAGATTTACGTACAGTACAATTAAGTTTTGGAAACTAGAGAGTTTGCATGCTCTATATGTTGGACTACATGCCACTGTTGTAAGTAAGAACACCGGGTTGCTTTAATTTGTGAATTTATGTATTGTACATCAAGTACTAAATTATTAGACCACGATCATGATCAGTTCAGGCTCACAGCTAGCTCTGAAAATCAATCGTAATCATGACTACAATCGCAAATTTTTAAATTTTTTAAATGATCATGATTGCACTAAATTTTTTCATGATCACTGACACTGGCGATTTCTACCTGTAGTATAGTTGACGATATGGGAGGTCCTTCTAGGTAAACATGTGGCCGACCAATATGGTTTGACCGTACCGTGGGCCGTGTATACAGATCTTATTCACCACCAGTGGCGAGCAAACAGTCATTAATAAAATGTGTCTGTTTGCGAGATCAACGGCACAAGAAAGATTTACGTACAGTACAATTAAGTTTTGGAAACTAGAGAGTTTGCATGCTTTATATGTTGGACTACATGCCACTGTTGTAAGTAAGAACACCGGGTTGCTTTAATTTGTGAATTTATGTATTGTACATCAAGTACTAAATTATTAGACCACGATCATGATCAGTTCAGGCTCACAGCTAGCTCTGAAAATCAATCGTAATCATGACTACAATCGCAAATTTTTAAATTTTTTAAATGATCATGATTGCACTAAATTTTTTCATGATCACTGACACTGGCGATTTCTACCTGTAGTATAGTTGACGATATGGGAGGTCCTTCTAGGTAAACATGTGGCCGACCAATATGGTTTGACCGTACCGTGGGCCGTGTATACAGATCTTATTCACCACCAGTGGCGAGCAAACAGTCATTAATAAAATGTGTCTGTTTGCGAGATCAACGGCACAAGAAAGATTTACGTGCAGTACAATTAAGTTTTGGAAACTAGAGAGTTTGCATACTCTATATGTTGGACTACATGCCACTGTTGTAAGTAAGAACACCGGGTTGCTTTAATTTGTGAATTTATGTATTGTACATCAAGTACTAAATTATTAGACCACGATCATGATCAGTTCAGGCTCACAGCTAGCTCTGAAAATCAATCGTAATCATGACTACAATCGCAAATTTTTAAATTTTTTAAATGATCATGATTGCACTAAATTTTTTCATGATCACTAACACTGGCGATTTCTACCTGTAGTATAGTTGACGATAAGGGAGGTCCTTCCAGGTAAACATGTGGCCGACCAATATGGTTTGACCGTACCGTGGACCGTGTATACAGATCTCATTCACCACCCGTGGCGAGCAAACAGTCATTAATAAAATGTGTCTGTTTGCGAGACCAACGATCGAGGCACGATCAAGTTGTTTTCAAAATCACACCAAATATGTTTTACATCACTTTGCCTTTACTGTGAGCTCGTCTTTGATCATAGTTTTAACTTAAACAGTAATTAACATACAACGCATTCATTCGTAATTTACTCATACCCCATTCACTTGTATCTGTGCTGCTAGGCCCAATTTGGTAACACACACACACACACAGCTTTACATCCAAAAACGTGTTCGGTAGTATCCTCTGCTACCTGACATAAAGAACATTTTCGATTTAGGCTTCATACAAATTTTTAAAAAAGCAGTACGGCATGTGGACGATACATATTAACCGATACATACCTTATTTGAACCATGTTCTAGGCTACCCGTGTGTGCTAAACGTAATGTCGCTTTTGAAACACTTCCAACGCAAGTCATGATGAAGGCAGCCCGAAGTTTGTTTTCAGAGACAAACTTCTGTAAACCGGCCACTAATTTATCTCCTGGTTTCAATCTTAAAGCATAGCATTTTAAGCTACTACTGCACACTGCCATGATTTCATTTGTGCGAATGTCAAGTTATAATTTTAAATGTTTAACATGGTTTGATATTATAAAGTATTTTAACGTAAAATTCCACAAAAACTAGTATTGACATTCACGTGTGACAGATCTTCGTGCAACGCAAGGCTTTCGGTTTCTCTTGATGGAGATTTCCCATCTTGAGCATCTTGGTCAGATTTAAACTTTATTACTAGTGACCGAAAATGGTCAGTAATACATACTGCAAAAATATTTAGCAAACACACCTTTAGATTTTGGGATGATGCATCGTGGGCTATAGTAGCGGATAGGGGTGTCTGGCAGTTTATTTCAGTTTCGAACCTCAAACCTTTTTGTATCACGGTGAGCAGGTAACTCACCTTTGCAGCTACCCCCATGCATTATTTTGGCTATTCTTGAGATTTTAATTTTGGTAGCTGTTGTGTAAGGAACCCAGTACTGGGTTACATCATACACTCAATCTCTAAACAAACTTTTTTGTGGCGCTTGCACTTTAACTAGAAAGATTGTAATGATTTGGTACGTTATACACACTATATACACATACGTAAAGCAAAAACTAGGCATCTATAACTAAGTATTATACTGTAGAAAGACTCAGTTTTTGCAAACTTGTTTCTCATGAATACAATATATATTTCGTTCTTCAGTGACATTAACATACTTTTGGATGGCCACATACCAATATACCTAATAGTACTAGCATTAACATAAGATAATAATTATTTTTATCTTGACGCACATTACAAAAATATGTAACAGTTGTTTTTCAAGAATGTTGTGAAGAAGGGGCAGCAAAAGACCAAGTGGTCACCTTGTCAACTACCCCATTCTGACAGTCTCTTCTGCCATAATTTTAAACCCTTTTTTCTCACCTTGTGTTCAATCATGGCACCAGCAGGTGGAGTGTGCCATGTTTTAGAAGCCACTGGGATAGCAAGTGCTAGTTTTTTGCTGGATTACTGTTGTGCTTACTTGTCTTGAGGGCAGATTTATTTCATTTTATATCTGCTTGCCCAATATCTACAATACACATAATGAGTTTATGCTGATGATGGTTGGTCATTGGTGTTAGTCAGAGAATGTATATATGTGCTATGCGGAACAGAACAGGGAGGGGCCAAAAGGTCATCTAGTCTCCTGTCCTGTCATACAAATGGAAGGTTTAATAAAAATAAATGCTCTTCAGTGAAACGTCACTAAACGAAACATTGTTTTCCATAAAAAACAATGTAAAAGCATTTAGTTGCATTTCAGGAGCAAAAACCACTGAGCATGGCTTAAAAGTTTCAGTTATCTTGCGTGAGAAAAATCAGTTTATATCAGTTGAATTAAACACTTTATATGGTTTATTGCTTACAGTTATACAGCATTTCTTTAATTGAAATATTACTAATACTACTAGTGTTGTGTTTGTGGCAGCTATAAAATGCAAATGAGGTGAACACTGCAGTTAACTATGTAACAGGAGAGAGTTTTGTTAGCTGAAACTCTTGCATTTTATCAAGAAGAATTTTAGCGAAACGTGGGAAAGCAGTGCATTTTCGTGGCCTGCCTAGTCTGCTATCGGTTTACTTGTGCTACGGTGATCTAGGTAAAATGGCAGATTTCTTGTAAAGTACAAGTGCAGTAAATAGGATTTTAATGTTTCAAGTAAGGCAAAAAAATATTGTTGAAACAAAACATGCGCCATTAAACAAAAAAAGGTGTCAAATGATTAGCGTCGTTAAAACAAAATGTAGCTAAACGGGGAGTCGTTAAGTGAGAACGTACTGTATTAATTTAGTTTACATTTATTTCTTGCATGACAACATTTAAAATTGCTCATTGGTTACATAATCAATTATTTTTTAATTTATATTAATCTCATATTAAGTACACATTTCAGTTATTGTATAATTTAATTTCTGTTTACTTGCTAATTTTTAGTTTATTTGCTTATATTTTGCTTAATTTGGTCACTTGTTTGTTTTTTGCTTTTTATATCATTTTGCTTGTACAAGTATCTACTTAGATTTGGTTATTTTTGGCATGTCATTTCTTTAATATTACATTTTGGTTACATAATCACAAGACTTAAATTTTCCCTATTTTATATACACTTCATTTGACTTTATTGCTAACTCTATGATTGCGTCAGACCCTATCTGATTAACTTATTTAGAAAAAAGTTTATCATTAGCGTCACTACTGTTATAGTCTCATTGAGAAAGGTGGCTGATTCGATAGCTGTATGTTTTTTTACCACCCTTTCTCAATTGCTACTTGTAACTTGGATGCTATTGCTTTACTGTGTTCAAAAAGGAGATAAGTACAATGTCTATCTATCTACTTATCGACTTCCGCAACGTGTTTGCAAAATTTCAGTTCATGGTTTATAATTACTCATAAATCGTTTTGTTCACTAACAATGCTAACGTCACTGCCGTTCAACACATCGGTGCATAGTGACTGCTGATATGGATCAGCTTACATTCAGATTCATTAAAGCAAAGTTGCCTCTCAATAAATCATTTCCATACTTTGTCAATATCTGTTTGAAGCACATTGTACATGCATTATCTTTTAGAACTTAGATATCTTTGTACTGTCCGAAAATATGAATAGTGCTGTCTACAGTCTCTGGCAGATTATTTATATAGATCACAAATTATACTATTGACCCAAGGATGCTGCTTTGCAGAATTCACTCCACACCATAGCCCCCATTATGAATGTTTGCCTTTGACTTATACTGATTGCTGTTCGCTTCATTAAAAAATTTTCTATCCATTTCAGTAACTTGCCAGTTATACCACACAATTCCAATTTCTAATCTATAATATTTCCAATTGTGCTTCCCTAGAGACTGCTGGCATCCTCTTATTTGTTGGTGACTTAAAGCCCTTTTGTTCTATATGGCTCGATCTTGATTGTTAAATTTTACAGCATGACCTGAATGAAATTTTAGGCTGGTGCAGTAAATGATTGATAACTCTTAAAGCCACTAACTGTGCTTCATTAAGAATACACTGAAAATTGTTGCTACAGTTTTCGGAATGACGCACTAATAGTTGAAAAAAATTTCATTCGGGACTTAGGAGTTAAAATTACCAATGTCCTCATATGGAATTCTAGAGTGAATCGTATTGTTGAGAAAGCAAACTGTTGCATCAGTATGATTTAAAATTGTGTTATATTGAGAACTGCAGTAGTACTTTTTCCTCTTTTTATGCAGTTGTTCCATCCATTGTAGAGTATTTGTCAACGGGCTAGTCTCCACAGTGTGTTACTTTCAAGAATGCACTTGAATTGAAAGAATTTGAGACGTATGTCTATGTCTAGCTGTTGACTTGAATGCTGCTTTTGTTTACTCTGAGGCAGAGGCATAAAATGGTTCACCTCATGAAACTACTACAAAATAATCAGTGGTAACACTCTGAATGATGCAAACTTTTTGCAGACCTCATAGAGTTCTTCATGATCATGAGTCAAAGTTGTTTGTGTATCAAGCTAGGACCAACATTAGATCATGCTTCTTTGGGTGCCTTGTCATTCAAACGTGGATCATTTGTATCAGTTGCCAGTTTCAAAAGACATTTGAAAAAATACCACATATAGATCCTTATTTATTTGAATAAGTTATTCTGGAAGATAAGTAGGGCGAAACTGACTCATTTTCCGGCTTATTCGCCTAAATGCAGCTGTGAACTATTTCGGTAAAACCTAGCAATTTATGTTTTCACACATTATTGCTTTGAGCTTCTCTGTCTCACTTAGAAAACTGTTCCAGTTTTTATTTCTGTGCTAAAATATGTTTAGTGCTTTTTGTTTCTTGTGCTTTTTAGTGCTTTGACCTACACTCTTTTCTTTGCTACCCGTTTTTTTGGACAACAGATTGTTGCTACAACACTTATTGCTGCCATTTAACAATCTTTACATTGTAGCACTTCATTTCTGTTTATTGCTTTAGATTTCTCCACAGACTATGTGTTCAATGCTTTTAGTTTGGTATAGGAACTAACGATATATAATATAGACAGAGCCCTTCTAAGGCCATCCATCAACAGTGACGACCAATGATCCAGAAACCTCACTCACATTGAATCACACTAGCAGCAGATATGTGAAGCCATTTGTAAGTTAGCTAGTTTGATAAAAAAACTGCTACAAATCTGATAGAAACGGCAGAATATTTATTTCTTTTTCTCAATAGTATTCTAGCTGAAAATTTATAAATTTTAAGTTTTCAAAAGACTGTAGTCTACATGTGTTTTGTTAAATAAGTACATATTGAATCACATTTGTGTGTTCTCTGTATATGTTATATCAAAAGCATTAGCTGTGTAAGCAAGTAGCACTGAATATATGTATGTGCATTGTGCATGTATGCTTGTGTGCGTGTGTCTGTGTGTTAGTAGCTGTGTAGAAACTTGTTATTATAAATTATTTTTAGGTATTTGGGACAGATTAGAAGAACAGGCATCTTGAGCTCCATCGGATGTTGTTGCAGAAGGAAGCACAATATTGCATTAAAGAAAAATGAGCAAATTTATATCGAGCTTGAGAGGATGGATAGGAATTGTTTCCATTATGGCTTTTCTAAATACCATACAGTGCTTCATAGACTATCAATTTCTCAAGAAAAACCTGTACAATCAATTTCAGGATGCTGGTTTGTATAAAGTGCTAATTAGTTCTTCAAAAAATTGTGTTTTTAGGCACACAAAGTTAAAATTCAGTCATTCATAACTTTAGATCTTTGTTCTAGTGATTTTCAATGTATTTACCAACTATTGCTATATTTCAATTATTAATTTAGTTAATTGCACTGGAAACTGATGTCACAATTATTGAAAAATTATAATTTTAAAACTCTGCTGTTAAGCAAGCCATTATCAAACTTTTTGTTCATTATACTGGCAGCATCTGTTTTAAAATTTTGTACAAAATGAAATTTTCTCGTTCTTATAGATATTGATAATTGATAAGTATGATGCAAGGCTATATTTTGTAAGCAGTGCATTGTGACAATGTACAGGCAGCGTAAGTGATAAGGTGAAAATTAGGAAATACATTGTTATCTCATGATATACAAGTTTAGTTCAATCAGCAGCACATCAATAACTCAGTATATTGAAGAGTAGTATTTAGGATAGTCATAAATGTATTTGCTGTTAAATCATCTCGTCATTTGCAGTTAGTGTGCTTAAGGTTAATTTAAAGATAAAAAAGACCTGCGCAGTTCATCAATTAAGCTTAATGAACACCTAAATTTTTTGACGTGAATTACAAGCTTAAAAGTTACCGATATGTATGAGCAAAGCTGCGTTAATTTTGCAATAAACCGTGATGTCAGCATGGCTCCAAGCCTATCTTGTAGTATGATTTTCCACTTATAAGTAGAAAAATTTTTGGCTAAGAAATTAGTTTAAAGTATCACTGAAAAAACAATGGCATGAGCATCAAACATGGCCGAAGAGATATATTAATTTAGCTGGAATTAATTGTTTTGTTTTCAGTGAATCCACTAATGGCTAGGTTATTTGGTGTCTGGACCTTGCTAGCAGCTGTTATCAGAATAACCTGTGCATGTGATCTTACAAATCGACCGTATGTATGTGTTTCTCATTCTGCGTGGTGTTTTTTAAACTTCACTCAGAGATGCAGGCTGTCTGTGTAAAAGGATCTATGTAACTTAGTCGATAATTTTTATAGAAAATCGATGATAAATGTAAATCATTTGCTAATTTTGTCAAATTAAAAAGACATATGTTCATGTATGACAACATTGCAAATATTTTTAGTACTTAGATGAAGATGTAGACATCAGAAATAACATATAATAATAATAATAATAATAATAATAATAATAATAATAATAATGTAGCTTGTCTCAAAAAGTCACTACAGACTTTGATTTCTAACTTTCTTTTCAAATTTTTCTCCAATCTCACAATGTTTGTACATGAATTAAATGGGTCTTTGGAAAATGTTTTGCTGTACAGTATAAGATTTAACAGGTTCACCAGACCATTATAATGATAAGCTATGGAAGGCGTTCGCAATACTAGATTTCCCTATCTGGTGGATTGGCCAGAGAGGCACTCTACCATATAACACACTGCAGCAATTTGACAGATTTTGGTCTCTGTGTTTTTTTTTTGAGAAATGTTTACACAACAAGACTTAGACGGTTTATGAACTTGATATTACATGTATAATTAAAGATTATTATGCAAACATTTAACTTCAAATGCTGATGCGGAAAACGCATATGTTAAATATTAGCTGAAGTGATTTGAAAAAAATGCACGTATCAAGTTGCGCCACTAATGTAAAGATTCTTCTATTTTGACTAAATGAATTCCTAAAAGTTTTAGTTCATCTGTACCTATTTTCAGACACTTTGCTTTTTTTGTTAAAAAATTATACAAAAATATAAAGTGTATAGTGACTTATGAGACACTCTGTGTATTATCTTTTCCATAACTTGATAATAATATAACATTTCACCTTTAACATAATATACTCCACATCTTCTACTGGTAATTTTAGCATTTAAACTGAATGCATAATTATGCATAGCAGAACTTGTAATCAATGGTATCACTATATCTTCACTGTTTATCGTGGTCCACTTGCAAATTTACGATTCTAGTGTACCCCTATACCAGTGTGCTTAATACTAATGTATCAGAACCTATGCAACTGTATACTCATGCAACAGTTTTACTATTTTCAGGTTGTACAATGTTACTCTTGTAACATTTCTGCTGGCTTTTGGTCATTTTTGTAGTGAAGCTGTCTATTATCAAACTGCCACCTTAGACGTTGGTCTTATGGCTCCTTTGTTAGTATCTGGTGAGTATTCTAGTTGTTTAAATGTTAATAATTTAATTCATTTTTTTCGGCTTTCAGTTGCAATTCTCATGAATTTCATTTTTATTTGATAGGCAGGTGATTGTAATTTGTACTCTATATTAATAATAATAAATAATAATTAATAATTTATTGAATATTTTTAATGCATTTTACATGATGATCAAATGCATTTTACAAATAAAAGATCATCAAAATTACTAAAAAATTAATTCATAAGATCTTTAAGACAATGACATATTGATTGATTAAAAGTACATTGAATATGACAAAAAAGGAAAAATAATAAAAACACAGAAAATTTTGTAAAATAGTAATAGCAATGCCATAAACCATACACAATAGTAAGTAATAGTAAGTAGGTACAGAAGTCTTTGCTTTTTTAACATGTACATGTGCTAAAGGGCACGGAACGGTTCTTTTGCTCGCATTAGGAAAATTTTATCAAATCGCGTGAATATGCAGAAAAAACCCATTTATTCTTTACTTCTATTGTCTTGCTAAGCAGGGGTGAGTCAGAACTAGCATGTAGTCAATTATTGTGGCTACCATCAATTAAGAGTTTTATAATATTTTACAACAGTCATTTGGTATTTGACGAATGATGGTGTGTACTTTTTTGGGCAGTCAAGGAAATGTGAATTTAATAATGGACTTTTTATCTCAGCAGTAAAACATTCGTACATCATGCAATGAAGGCTGACCATTTCACGACACCATCTCAGATGACTAATGAAATATCAGGTCTATTATAGCTACTTCTTAGGAAAGTTAACATTTTATTTATTAAGTCCCAGTGAATTAGCAAATTATTTATCTAAGGAAACTTGCACCGTATTTTTGTGTTATTTCAGGTGTATCAATTGTGTGGATGATCATAGGCTATTGGTATGTCTGGGCAGTTGATGAAGAAGAAGATGAAGAAAACTTTAAAAAATTTAAAAAGAAATCTGAAAAGAAAGCAAAGAAAGTGAATTGACAGCACTTGTTTGCTAATTGTTTGCTTAAAGTGTAAATATAAATACATAAATATTAAGTGTTGTTAATATTCTTCTGCTTATATAAATTTAATTTTATGTATCTTAGTTATTAATTTTTTGAATGTCTGCTACATAGGTATCATTTTATGTAAACATCCGAAATATATGTATATATGCATCCGAAATGCACTCGGCTAAATCTCAATTTACAATCACACTTTGTGGTTTTGTATTTTACATATTATGCAATAAATGACTTGGATCATTTGTTAGTCATTTTGCAGCACTAGTGCTACATTTCTAAATGTTAAAATTAGAAAGTGAAAATGATAAGAGCTTGAAAATTCTGCAGAGCTGCCATTTACACAGATTATCGGCTCTCATTTGTCATCCATGACCTCCAAATGATCTCTGACTTACCTTAAGCTTAAATAACACAATTTAAGCTGTCTTCGAGTTTTAGTTGGTGTGCTACATGGCACTTTTTCTATATCAAAGGTGAAAATTTTAACAACTCAAAAATAAAAGCTTTGTTACAAAGACAAGCTATACTTTGCACATTCCTGATCAACTGAAAACAAGCAGCATAATGTGACAATGGCTTAATATTGCTTAGAATATCACGAGAGGCACTTCCAATAGAGAGCTTTTTGTATATATTTCTATTTCTTAGACCTTTAATTCGTTTTCAATAAACGCCTAGAACAATGCTAAAACACCTTGAAGAACGCATAGAACAATGGCTTACAACTCTTGGTTTTGGTAAGGCGCTATAAGATAGGTCAAAAGAATGACAAATTGATATATGAATGTACTTATAACTTTGAAGATCAAATGCTAGGTGAGAGTTTATCCTCAAATTATGTAACGTCCACGCTTAGTGTCGTAATGTGCCACGAGACTCTAGCATTAGTTGCTTAATTCGTGAATTTTATTAAAACAATAAAATATGTAAGCATTTTTTCACGTAATGTAATTATTTAAGGCAAAGGCAGCAAAGCGTTTTTAAAAGGCCGATAATTAAAACACGATAGTATTCTTTGCCATAAGCATAATAAAGCATTTGATATAAGATATCAGTCCCACGACGCAGGTTTTTAGTATGACATTTTTTGGCGTACGAACTGCTTTTAAGATAAAAGTAATGATTAAAAAGAGACCGAACTGCACTTTTGAAGAAGCAAATTTACGCGTGAAAGATATTAACGGCATGCTCAACTGTGCAGAAAAGGACAACTATAATGTTCATTTGTGCATATAGACCTAAATTACATCACCTGTTCAGGCTGTAGGCCTACGCCTATTTACTTACACACGCAGCGGTAAATTATACGCTTAGAGAGTTGAAACGTCAATGACGTCGTCATGCACAAGGTACAAATTTTTTTTTACTAGATTACTAAACTAGTGATTATCTCAATACGTTGTAACTTTCAAAGATTTTATAATAGTCATTCGAAGCTGAAAACAGATCAGATTTGAAAGTTGCTAATTTTTTAAGTGTCACCGTCTTCATCTGCCGTGGGATTTCAGTATCATTAATAGTGAATTGACTGGTTGAGCTATTAGAATTGAATTAGGACCTGTCTATACAAACAAACTTGGCGTGATCTAGTGGTTATAATGTTAGACTTGTAATCCGGTCGCTAGTTAAAATCCAGGGTCTGTTGCAACTTTTTTAAATTCCTTTCCTTCCTTTCAAGTTTGTATTCAAACTAAAATTTGAAAATTCTTTCAATGGCACCCACGTGTCCTCGGGTGCAACCGGGAGAAACAAAAAAGTGTTACTTTCAGCATTTTTAGACTTTTCCAAAACGTAAAGCGTGTACACAAAAAACATTCGTGCGCCGTTTTGTGAAGATATCCTGACTTCCTAGCTGTTTCTTGGCCTTCGTTAAAATACCCCCTCCAATCATAATTTTTTTTTAAAACAAAGGGGCTGAGTCTGCGTTTTACTGAGTACAATTCTACTTATTACAATAAGTCAATTTGAATTCAAGTCGTATTTAATTATGTGTTTAATTGAAGGGATTTTGAAAAATGCGCTTAAATACTAGTAATACAAACAAATATTGCTGTCTTTTAGTCAGTTTTAATAACATATAATAATACTTTCAGCTATACGTATCTGTCACTCGAAGCTATGCCTACGTTTGAACTGGCTTCTTTGTGAAATGGGCTAAAAACATAACGATTTGGCTTATAACGCAGACTGAACATTTTACGAAAGTGAAAAGTGGTAGTCTTTCAATGGGGACAACAATAACTAGTCGCCATTTGAATTACAGTGATTGCCATTAATTACTGAAATAATCTTTATAACAGAAACACATTAGGCTGTTATGTTATTTGCAAAAGATCAGTGCTAACGTATTGAAGTCTAACAAACGTTCTTAAATTGTGAGCTGGGCACCCCTCGTACAAACCAATGTTCCATTCCAATCATAGGTCCAAATTTTTATACAAGTGTGGCAGTATATCCATCTTGTAAACTACAGCTTGCATTTCGTTGTTGGTTTTCAATCTTGGAAGTGTTTGGCAAGCGTGTGTAAGTTATTTAAATTTTAATTTTGGAATATTTTAAAACAAACTACAATATAATCTAAGCTTCAAATGTTGCAGTTTTATGACAGAATCTTCACTTTTAGAGCTTTATTAAGTCGGACTGTGTTTCTAATTAATACAGATTTTTGTAATATGATAAGTCAGTATTATTGTCTCAACATTTTGCGTTTGAACATACACCTATGTTTCTCGTATTACACGCTAATGATTTTTTCGCTAAATTTTAGCTACCCAAGCCATGTTAGGCTTTGTTTTCATTTTATCTTCTGCGGCGTTGATTGCAAAGGGACAAGTTAGCCAGCACGTGTATGGATTTATGCCGTACGGCCAATCCAGATACGGCTACGGCGGAAATACTTACGACAAGGCTTGCCAAATCAATCCTTGTTACAATGGCGGGACGTGCATTGGGTGAGTAGCCGCAGCCGTTTGCTACTAGTCGTGTAGTGTGAAATAACGTATAGACTTCGTTAGCCATCATAATTATTTTTATAAGTACACTGAGATCATCCATGCCATGTCCAGATTTATGTAGTTGCTATATCGGTTAACCAGACAAAAGTATGTTGCAATTATGTTCACATGTCATATTAAACTGTACAAAATCGTATATGTGGACATACGATTAGACGTACAGAGTTAGAATTTAAAGTTGTCAGAATATTAACTGACGGACATTTTGTTTATCGCCTGCCATTTACTATTTTTCGTCGGTTTATTTTCCAGTGATTTCTATTCTCAAGGTGGCTATAGGTGCGTATGTCCCTACGGCCTAACAGGTCAACAGTGTGAATACGTGGATAACCCGTGTGCTACAAATCCGTGTGCAAATGGGGGTACATGTAACCGTCAGGGAGCTGGACCGTATTTTATTTGCACTTGTAATTATGGATTTTCAGGTTCGTGATATTTTGCTCATTGCTGCTTTCATTTGTGTTGGTCTTCAAAAATGCCGTCGGTCTTTGTTTGACACTGGTTCTGGTTACTAAAATTCACTTTTAGCAGCTAGCAGGTCGATGTTCTAGCTAACAAGTGATGGGAATTTCCCAGGAGCTCTTATCGGAGCCTCAGGTTATCCCGCCCAACCTAACAGGCGCACCATGCATTTACTTATTTTTTCAATTTAACGTTGGTTTTTAACGTTGGTAAAACCGAACAACTAAAATTATTTCTATTGGGTGGCGGACATTTGCTCTGTCGGTTATATAGCCATCATATCTTAGCAACATCTGCAATATTTTTTGGAGGACAGTCCTCTTCTGTATATAAAACTGGCGTTCCTGTTCCTCGGGGGTCTGCAACAACTCACACTTTTGATTCCATTATTCAGAATAGCCTACACCCTCTAAGCTTGCGATATCTAAGCGATGATACACTTGGGTATATTACATGACCTTTGGCCTGTCGTCATGAAAGTCGATCACGAAAGTAGTTAGCTAGTGGGTTAGATAATTTCCGTGTTTTATTTTAGGGACACGATGCGAAACCCCATACCTGCCGTGTGATCCAAATCCGTGTGAAAATGGCGGAACATGTAATTCTGGATATCAAGACTACGTGTACGTTTGCACTTGTCCTTATGGATATACAGGGGAACAGTGCCAATCTTCTTTACTACAAGGTAAATAAGATGCTTATTGCATTATGTTAATGTGTATGCACATGTAATATTTCTCTCGTTCTTCGTCATCGGAGACTTATTCCTAATTGCTGCAAGTCAGATCGTCAGCAGATCGTCATTAATCATATTATGATGTATTATGCAGATGTAATAACGTACGTCTTTTCTTTTATGTTTTAGTGTACAATCCACAAAGGCCTGGAAGACCTCATGACCCCTGTTATCCTAACACTTGCCGCAATGGAGGTAGATGCGAAGCTGGCTTCTACAGATACGAGTACAATTGCATTTGTCCGTATGGTTTTGTAGGTAATACGTGTGAAGTGTCACTTTACGAAGGTAAGTGACAATGTGATGGCACTTGCAATTACAGAATGGCAGAGTGGTTCATAACCTTTTTCTGGCAGGAGGGGTATGGATTGTTAAAACAATAGCGAACCTATGATACCATTAAAACTAGAATGAAAGTGTCGCGCGTCTCGCACAGCTTGTTCGTTTTTGTACAGGTTCACAGATAACGAAATATATGCGCTATGTGCGGTATTTTTCCACTGATGAATATTTGCAGTCTAGTTGTCATTTGTGACGATATTAGAAGGGTAATTTTAATTTAGAAATAAAATTTACTGTTATTCTTGATTTAAAACCTGCAGCTTTAGCAAAATAGCATTACATTTCTTAAGATTACAGGTCTCGTGATCGATACCCTGGCCCAGAACGATTTGAAAGACCACGCTTTCGTCGTCCTCAATCCAGAAGACCAACAGGTAGTTTGCTGAAATTTTAAATAAGTAATTTTGAATAGTGAACTAACTGTGGTATGCCATGTATTCTATAACTGAATCATTAATTTTTTGTTTTAGTTACCACTTAGCAGTGAGTTAGTGTAGATATAGGCCTGTACTATTTAGTTTTATGTAGAAGCCAAATAAAGTGTCGTTCAGACAAAAAATTTTAAGCCGCCATCGAACAAAACACATTTGCTTGGGGAGCTTAAACTTTTTGTTAACATCAAGCATATCAGCAAGCGAATTTGGTCTTAATTTTGCAGTAAACTTAGATTGTCATTTGAACTGGCTTATTTTGACAAGTCTCCAAGTTGCGAAGTTGAGTTGAATGATGCTGTCTTTGCGTTGCTAGTTTTTAATTATTTTATTTTTCATTGTAGGTTATTATCGCGGACCTCACAACTAAGTTGCTTTGTCAACTTTCATTATAGTCATTTTCACATGGTGTCAGAGTTTCAACCACCATCGCCAATAATTTGCCAAAAATCATATATTTTGTGTAAATGCTTGTCTACACATAATTGCTCGTTATGTGATTTCTTTTTACCGTTTGTTAGCTTTGTTAACTGCGTTATGCTTTAACAATAAAATCTATAAAAAATAATATAAACCATTTTTCTTTCTTTAGACTTTTTGTTTAGCGGTGCTTGCCCGTCCTTCTATCGTAATGTGCACTCAGTTTGACATTCGTAATTTTGTGTCCTATGGATCGTCTTGCTGCATATAGTATAGTGGAAAGGCGAATTTCAATTTTCTATAATATTCTTATATGTACATGTATACCATTATTAAGTTCGTGCGGAACGTAAAACTCGGCGCATGTCAAACGAAACTGTTTTTGTTGTAACCATGCGAAACACGATTAAAATTATAAAACGGGAAAATATTCAATGATGCACAACCGCACGACCAAAGCGAGAATAATTGTAGGCACGAAATCCCGCAATTTTCTTGTACAATGATGTCTCGTTTTACCACATGTAGAACACGAGTATACAATTTTTGCAATTACTTTCCGCATTCTAGATGTGTTTTCTTTTACGTTGTGCCTAATGTCAATGCATATGTAACGTTGCGCTCCCAGAAACTATGTAGCTATGAAAACCGCGATCTCTTATATTAATATTCTTGGTATGGGCTTAATTTATTTATTTATATATATATGTATATAAGATTCGAGGCTACAGCCCGGACGAGGGCACCATTTGCGGCGATCTATATATCAAACGAAAGGTCTCGATCTAGTGTCTTCTCATTGATGGTTTATTTTTCGAATGGGGCCCACCGGGAGGAGGGGGAGGCGAAAAACCTCCAAAAATGGCCCTTTTTCGGCCGTTTTTTGCAAAAGTTATACGGCTGAGATGTAGAGAACTGGAACGGGCCGAGGGGGGTGCTGGGTATGGATAGATAGCCCGTTCAGCGGTGGGTGTAGTAGGCCTATTTAGAATTCCCGAGAGGGCCACGGCGCCCCGCAACGGGCGTTTTCCCGGACCCAACTCGCGATTTTTTCGAAATTTTGACCAAACAGCATGCGGGAAAAACGTTCTAGTTCCTAAAATATTCCGCTTGTTTCTTTCCAGTCTGCGATCGTATTGCCAACAACGAATTTTACTCGAATTAACTTCTCCCCTAAATCCTGCTATTAAGCTGGAAGCAGAACGATAAAGTTGTCACCAATTTCCACAAAAAACAGTGATCAATAAAATATTCGAAAAAATATATATTTATTTATAAATAGCATTGCATTATTTCAATGGAGAACTTTGCATTTGTTTCTTGATTTTTCCGATTCTTGCCATCAAGAATCTTCTTTGTGTTACTGCATTTTTTGAACAGCGTTACAGATGCTATTATCTTCATGCTATTACAATTATATAGCTTCCATGCATTATTGGACCTTTTCTCGTATATCACTGACAATTTTTGATCGACTCTTTTTCGCAAAAAAACTTAAATTCGTTAAGGAAGATCAGTTTATCATTCTGTTTTTTCACAGTTACTAAGTAAATTTTACCGAAATGATGTATATTAACTGAGGCCATCAGAGATCGTCACAGGCCTTTGCAAAATGATAATCAAAAAGTGATGCAAAATGATAATCAAAAAGTGGAAATTTTTTTGTAAGCTTCAGTCACGAAACACGAATTAAAATTTACTATAGATTTTATTTTGAATGAAGCAACTCAAGCGAACATCCGTTCACACGTTATGGTAAGTTACTTATTTGATTAGTTTTCATAAAAATAAATTGTATAATTATGTTCTTAACATGCTTGTTTACTTTTAAAAGTTTGTAAACTGTCTAAACAAGTCCGCATCCTGTATTATTATTGGGCGATAGTGTACAATGTTTATTAATTGTCATACAGTTTAAGGTTTATTAATTGTCATACAGTTTAAGTCGTTATTTGTTTGTACGTTTATCACTAAAATGCCGTATGGGAAGTTTTGAAATTGCACAACTGTACAATTGTACAACTTCTTTAGAACCTGAAATTTTTCGTTCTATTTTGGCTTTATCAGGTGATGGTACTGTAATTATATTACAGTTTTACCATTTGCATTAAAAATTGCAATCGCTCCAAAATTACATTTTAAAAACTGTATGTACGTATAGCTTTTATCTTTTTTGAATCACTAATCACATCAACACTCAGTTCACTATTTCTTTCTGACATCATGTTAATAATTACTTTTTGCAGGCACTAGTATCTGCAGTCCCTCCCAGAGCACCCAGACGTAGGAGCGGATCTCGATCATTTAGACGTCCTACAGGTGGAGCTCTATTACCAGGAACTGGAGACCTGAGTTTACGTCCTGTGGGCCATGGGCCCAGAAAACGGGGTGGAGGATGCCAGGGCGAGGATTTTGCATCAAGATGCCAAGAGGACGGTGGTTCAATAAAATGTGACGAGGATCTTATGGCCATGTCTGAATGCGTGTGTAACCCAGATGAGACCTTCTGCATCGAGGCAAGTTTTATAATTAGCGCTACGAATGTACTTGTGTAGGCAGAAATACAGTGCTTTATTTTCTCACTTTATCCACGCGCAGTGCTAAAATATTCTTTTAGACCACACACTCCACTATTAAGAAGAGGGCAAGGCATAATTTGCTGCACTTACGCACTATGGTTTATCCATTTCTTACAAAATGAAATTATAATCCTGTGTTATAGCTTCTTTGCTCACTTACTGATCTATTTCTGGTGCAACTTTGAATCTAATCTAGTGGCATTTGAGTGTCTTACCTTCTCCATATCTGCCAAGATTTGGCATGATAATGTACTATATACTATATGTATGTCACGCATGTCTGCTTCACACTTCCAGAGTAGACTGCTAAACTGCTTACATGACCTAAATATATTTACATATGATAAACGGTAAAGAGTGGTCCGCTAAATAAATTACTTAAAAAACTAATTACACGATAGAAAAATAAGATTTATTTAAAAAATTATAATATCATTACCAATTGTGTAGAAGCGTTTTCTAAAACTAAGAGTAGAGTAAATTGTTTAGCAGCCTACTCTGGAAGAGTGTGAAGCAGACACGAAAATATGGATATTAAATGTGTATCTATATAGTATGTATATGTGAAATGAACAGGTGCCACCGTGCCAGGAAGGAATACTGCAGATTTTGCTTTAAATCTCTTGCGTTTTCTGTCTTAATTGCTTGACTTTATGTCAGATGTTTGCAATTGCACCTTCCCCTTATAAATCAATAACTTATGCAAATTTCGTAATACAAACTTTGCGGTTTTCTGTTTTTTTTTTCAGTTGCTACGTTAGTCTAGTCGTTAGTGACACTGCTTGATGTTTACCTGATTTAAGTTTTATGTAATATCTGGACATTAAAATCTAAATCTAAAATGAATGTTATCGAGCATGTTTTTTGCAGATACAAAAAAGGGACGTTCCGTGCGCATGCGTGAATGCTGACGGTGAAGACGTTTGGGGTCGTTATCCACCATTATGTCACATCCGTCCTGGTGAAACCGAAGAAGATTGTCCTTGCACCTACGCCAACTTTGTAATAAACAATGGGTGTACGCCAGCTGAATAACTGTAGCCTGCTTTGTAGTCAACTGTTGCCTTTTTACGTAATAATGTTTCAAAATGTTGTCTGTTAAGCTTGGTCTAAAATGTGAAAAGAGTTGCAACAACTCATACGGTTTGGCTGAATAGATGTGACACTTGTATTGTATAAGCAGTTCCTTGGTTTACAATTTAAGACCTGTAGCGCCATCTATTGGCAAGAATGAGAAAACATCGTGAATTAACTTAACAAATCTTTTATTTGTGCAGAAACTAGCAAGGAAAAAATAGAAAAATTAATGCACACATTACAGAAATTTTGGTTTTACTGGTATCAAGAAAATCAAAGACATTTTTGTACTGTTTTAGCTTTCACTCTGATATCTATTTAGCTAATAAAGCTCAGCATGTTATTTTTTATTACGTGGAAGTTTTATATTTGACTTTCTTGATTAAACAAAATGATGATCTATGTTGATCCGTTTAAGAGAATATTCTGATTTAATAAATGATCTATAGATATTATATGGTTTCATCCACATTGATCGTAGAAGCCGGTTATAACCAAAGTCATGGTTTACATGGTAAAACTGAAACTATTCGAATACATTGGCTTGCATATTGCAATGATATTGACTTGACTATATTCATCAGCAATTAACATGAAACTGGTGTCAACGAGTGTGCAAATTTATTCAAAATAGAAAGCAGGAACACAAAATGACTCAAATTCTATTGAGATGAAGTATGTAACAAACTGCGCCAAGCCAGTTAACCAGATGACATGTGCATTAATGACCAGCCATGACGTCATTATTCGTACGCATTGAGTACTATAGTTTCAATTTTCACTTAGCGGAACTCGCCTGTGATGCCGCAAAACTACTGAGTTTATAACTGGTGAATTTACAAATGAAAGGTACACATCGTATATAAATATGTAAATGCATTAAATTATTAATTGGTAAACTAATATAAAAAAACGGCATTACTTCAGGGACACCATAATAATACTACAAGTGGCAGGAAGTTTTTACTTATTTTTATTTTAAAGAAAGACGGGATAATTTTTCACATCCTACCCAATTTTCAAGTACAGTAAAAAGTATGCATGTAAACACTGGTAATATTGCAAAAATGTTCCCATAATTAAATAATAGATTAAAGTCTTAATTAACGGCGGGCGAGCCCAACTATTGGTGACATGACATAATTTTCAACAGCAAAAACATTCGACGAGCGTATTGAACGTGTTTGCGAAAGCGTAGATTTCAAGTATAGTGCTACTGTAAGAGATTCAGTGCTTTGTACTAAATTTGCGCAAGGTATAAGATAAAAATTTCAATTTTAAATTTACCGCTGTGATCAAGCATTAGCTGTCTAACGTGTGCAGTACGTCACAAACGGACACCTTTGAACTGAGATGTACAGCATCTGTTTTTTGCACGACGCGTTTCCGAAATGCTGGCACTACTGCCCGTCTAACTAGCCAATGGTGAAATGCACGTAACAGCGAAGAACTGTAGTGGCTCCGACGCGAAATTGCGTTTGTGTGGTAATAATTCATTCACGTGAGTCATTCTTGAAAAAATAGCATGTTTTCCTTTAAATATTTTAAAGCGAAGATTGTTTTGGCCTTCATTTTACGATTGGTGAGTTACCTTTAACTTTATTTCGGTACCTGCATACAGTACTATAAAACTTAATTATAAAGATAGAGAAATGACAATAAAATAGCAAAGGCAGTAATTAGTTCAAATAAAATACAGGAATAAATGTCAGAATAAAGGAACTAAAAGAAATATAAACAAAGAATCAAAAAATGAGAAAAGGGCAGAGAGTGGGTAGTGTGCGATTATAAAAATGAAAAAATGAGATAAGCGATGGGAGCAAAAATAGCTCTCTCTCTCTCTCTCTCTCTCTCTCTCTCTCTCTCTCTCTCTCTCTCTCTCTCTCTCTCTCTCTCTCTCTCTCTCTCTCTCTCTCTCTCTCTCTCTCTCTCTCTCTCTCTCTCTCTCTCTCTTGTTTTGTTCAAAATGTCTGCTATGAATTTTAAAAGAGGAAAGAACATGGATGGAAAACAAAACCGGTTATGGAGGCAACAGATGAGAGAAAATGGTTGGGATCTCTACTGCAAATTTAAAAGAGGAACGCAAAGTAAAAAAGGGTTGTGAGCAATCAAGAGAGAAAGAGGGGGGAAGAAGAAAATGAGATGACAGGTTAGTGAAAAAAGCTCTTTCCTGTTTTATTCAAGGTCTCTGCTATGCACGAAACAGCCATTATTTCGCTATTTCGCTTTATGCATGATTACTCTAGAGTAAAATCTCAGAAACGTAGCCTTTTAACGCAGTTCCTCGCAGCAAGGATCGCAAAGAGGATCAAGATCGAAGCTAATTGTTGTTGTAGCTAAAAAGATCATCATGATCAACCTAAAAGGAGTTATTGGAATGATGGTGCTATATGTTCTAATAGCTGAAGTAAGTTGCATATAGTTTTTATTTATGCCCTACTTAATACTAAAAAGAAATGTATATCAAAAAGGTTCAGATACTTAAACAAATTAAATTTAAATTGGTGTTGTCAAAATCTTACCTTAAATTTCTGTAGTTTTTAGTTTAGTCAGTTTAAAGGTATGTCTAAGTTAAAATATTGGTGAATCACGCTAAATAAAATTACATAATACTTCTAATCTCTAGAAATGTAGTAGACGCTTATTTTCGGCAAGTTTAAAACCGGTAAAGGACTATATGTAAATTATTAATTTTTAAATATTTTTTGCTTTTCTTGTGCCTGCGCAGACATTAAATTTTCGGTTGCGCATCTAAAACTTGCAAAATCTGTGAGAGCGCGCAGACATATGTAACCAAAATTGCAGAACAAGAAGTTACAACTCTTGTTCAAATTTTTAGTTGCACAACTGTTTTAGAAGTTGCAAAACTATTGTACGACGCAACACACAAATAACGGTGATATGAATGAGATTGAGTAGTAAAATATCATAGGTTCAAAGGTCAGGAGTTCAAGTGACAAAAAAAAGAAATAGCAGGGGTTAACATGTAAGATGGAGATAACTGTAATAAAATGTGCTTTTATTGTTTGACGTAAATAGTTTTATGTTTTTATATCGCTTTTTATGCTGAAGTAATCTAATCTAATGTAATCTAATCTAAAAGTATGTACTTTAAGTGCATCGAAAATTCAAAGTGCATGGGTTAAATGTCAGAGGACAGAGTGTTGGTGCTAACACGTCTAGATAGTTTTTGAAAGATAAAGTCCAAGGTCAAGGGTGAAATACTGGAATCTAAAAGAACGAAGTATCAATATTCAAAAGAAGGATATAATGCGGGAGAGGAATAAAGTCTGTCGTACACGAAGCAAAGTCTGTATGCAACAACTTATATGACATAGTTTTTTGCTCGTGTGCGCGCTCGATAAACACTGCTTTTCAAACTTTACTGCACACAGATTTTTACTCATCTTACTCTCGTACGACAATTTGCATCATGCAAAAGCAGGTCAGACAAATAAAAAGCAATCATTTGTTATCTAGTAAATGTTTACAGTGGTTATCCGTACAAAAGTTGCTTCATATAAAAGCTGCCGCGTGCGCAAAAATATTGTGTTAATGCCGTTTGCGTCACACAATTTGTTTCTTACACATGTGACTAATATTAACGTACAAATCTCAAAAAAATAGTGTCAAGAAACGAGAGGTATCAGTGTTCAAATTTCAAGGGGAAAATGTCAGCAGGACAAAGTGTCAGAATTCAAGTAATGATCTAAAGTGCCATGTCAGATGGATAAATGTCTGAGTTGAAACACCGATGAAAGGATGTCGGGTTTCAAATGTCAGCTGACGAAAGGTCACAGGACTCACTGGATATAATTACAGTCATAGTCTGCCCGAGGATAGGAGTTGCGCCATTACAACAGTGTTCATTAGTTTTTAATGAGTTCCTGCATAAATTCCAAGCAGGTCGTAACTTGGTCCGAGGTCTAACAGAGGAGTTATAGCAATAAAATTAATTATTTACTATATTTATTTTGTTTCCAGGACCATCATCGCCATCAAGGAAAATAATGAAAACGTATTAAGCGAAAATGTAGATATTTGTAATTTTGGATGTTTTGAAATAATATTTCAAAAAAAAATAACGAGAACAATATTGCATTTGCGTCTGAACGTAATGTTAATGACAGGATCACAGAAGACAAATTATTAAATTTTACACTAATTAAGTTAGTTACCGTTATTTGAGTTCATTAGCATTAACACCAGGAGCTACACTAGGCTATTTCGGAATCGTATTCAAATCAAGCCGCACAGTCCAATGAAATAATTAACCTTTCTTAATCAAATACAAAACGTTTCCTCTTTTATGGTGTCTACCTAATACATGTACGATTGCAAGTAACTATAAGGAGAGAGAGTAATTTTAAGATACACATATAGTGTCAAGTCTTATAGTACCAGCGTTGCGCCTATAATAACCGAAGGACCTGCTGTCTAATTTCCTCAGCCTGCAGCTATACGTAATTGTGCAATAAAAGGGGTGAATGAGCTCTTATAACTGAAAGTGCTTGAAAATGCAAACGAATTAAGAAATATTGTCACATCTGTTTATTTACACTGTCACAGGGTTTTGTTAAAGAAATTCGGCATATATGGCTTATTTTTGACCAATTAAATTCTAAATGAATTTATATAAAATCAAGTGAACCTCTGGGAGAGGCCAAAGTCCCGCCCCCCGGTATTCTCGTGTCACTTGCGAAAAATCCATGAGGATCAGGAAACAGAGTTATTCCATACGGATGTGATGATTATATAAGGCATTTTATAATAACAAAACTTCAAGAATTCCCAATTATAATTTCTGAAATCAAAAGTGTGTGTTTTGGTCGAGGGTTCGACCCAAGTCATCACTCTTCTAACTGTTATCGTTGTTGTTGTTGTTGTTGTTGTTGTTGTTGTGGGATAGCCTTTTGAAAAAAACCTAAAGCGCCGTGAATTCGCAACGAATTGTCACGAAACTTCATACGAATATGCAAGAATAAATTCCGTTTCGACTGATGGAGTCGGTTGTTCAATCAGCCATGCTAAATTCAAGACGGCAGCGATAACATTATTTTCGAAAGAAGCTTAAGGCTCCGCCAATTCGCAATGGATCGTCATAAAACCTCACATAATATACAAAAATTCTAGAAAATATACTGTTATCAGAACGAATTCTACGAGTCGGATTTTTGATTTGTTATATCAAATTCAAGACGGCAACAGTGACGTCATTTCGAGCATAGCGAGTCCCTCGACCAATGATTCGATTTGAACTTTTTTTGGTTATGGAAACGCTACTTGGATACCCTCAAAAAGTTTTGATCAACTAATTTCAACATCTTTTTAATTTGAATTTGATCAGATAAAGTGAGAATGATTTTTTTGCCACCGATAGCAATGCACATAGTCTGCTAAATTGACTGTAACTTTCTTTTTTAGGTTTACTGCCAAACTCCGGGACGCGGCGGCCCCAGAGGTGGCAAACCTGACTTTGAATTTGGTGGTGGAGGCAGAGATGGTCGAGGATTCGAAGGCGGGGGTCGTAAATTTGGTCAAGGCCTTGGTTTAGGCCGTGGTTACGGTAGAGGTAGAGGAGGACGCAGACGTGGTTGCCAAGATGATGACTTTCTTCAAAAATACCAGGCGAAATGTAGTCGATTTAATTCGACAGCTACCGTAACATGTGGAGACTTTGACACGGTGCACGACTGTTTGTGTGTGGACGGAAACTGTATGCAGGTGAATGTGAATACCTGTAATTACCAGGGTTGCCGCGGGTGTGAACTTTTACATCTATATCCATGGATATCCGGCAACCCTGGTAAATAATTACTGAGTTATTATTTTAATATTTGTCCAAGACGAAGGCGTCTGCAGCAGGCCAGCAACAAAATTACACAAAATTATGTATCCGTCAAATTACAGAGGTACAGATTACTTAACATTGGAAAGGTTACGTGTCAAGCAATGTACATTGCTGTGACATTCGTTGCCTGAATCGTTTAAAGGAGCTCCGTCTAAACAAAAAAATTATAAACGTATCATTTTAAAGCTCGTTTACACCGGACAAAAAACATTCGACTTTTACTTCACTGCCCGTTAATAAAAATCACTAAGCTGTCTATGTTAATGTATTTTGTCCTCAGTAAGGTTATTGTTTATAGAGCGTCTGCATAGAACAAAAACAAAATACGTTGCTCCCTTTATAAGCCGGAAGTCTACTCAGACAGTTCTCGCATTTTGCTCTGAATCTTGGATTTACTGTGTTTGCTACTAACTTTTAATTAGTTTAATATAATTAATCGGTTATTGCGTATTGATTACTGCAGATAAAAGCACGACTCGGTGATGACGCGAGATGTCAATGTCTTCATGAAAACGGTGACCCGGTACTTGGATTCAATGGCCAGCCATTGCGTCTACGACACCTCAGAGCCTGCTATGTTACTGAAACCTGTGACTGCAGCTATGCCAACTTGCTGATTAATGAAGCGTGTACAGTAGAGTCGACGCAGCCCTAGCCGCACCTCTTAACCTTCACTATCTATTAAAAAACAAATTCCAATTTTAGCATTTGATCCCATGCATAGTTAGTAGCCAGTTGTCATAATACCCACGTAAAACATGTCTGGGCTACAGACTTTTGTAGAGTAAGAGCGACATCATATATGTTAAATACGGCACAATAAACAACAATGTTCTTATTAAAAAAATTTGCAAAAACAGTTTCGAAATTTGAATAATTTAAGAAATGCCTGATGTTTTTGGTTATTATAACTAGCAAACAGAAACAAATTTTGGGAATAGATCCGCATCGGTCAGTCAGAGTTAGAGACAAACCAAATTAACTATCTGGAATAGCATCAGATAGTTCATTAAAATGTGAACTATCTCAGATTACAACCATTGTAGTGAGCAATTTTTTATTCTGAGACAAACAATATGAAGTCTGAAATAGTCGGAAATGCTTAATACATGTATAACAAACTTCACACGTGTAGTTGTTTTCTAGCACTAAGAAAAGTTTCGGCAAATATGTATGTCAGGAAAATATGTTTTTATGCATTCTTTGAAATTTTGGACTTGATAATTGGTCTTGATAGCGCGGCGCAAACGTACTTGAATCAGCCATAATCTTGAATAAACTATAATCTATTATCAACACTATCTATATATTCATATGTTTATATATATATTGCTAATGAAATAACACAAGATTTTCCATGATAAAAAATGACACTTATTGAAATTCACAGCATTCATTCGCAGATTTCTTCATCTTGCAGAATGTTAGAGAACCTGTGATTCTTACTAACTTCTGAACTCTTTTCCTTTATTTTAAGTTCGTGTTACTACTCAGAGAGCAAAGGTGATAGTAGCCATGCAATCCCCGGCTGTAATCGAAGGAATTAAGCAATGTTTTTTGCCAATATGAATACGTAAATTATGGCTTTCTGGTGGAGGGAGTAAATTCAATGAGTGTAATAAACGTAACAAATAATTGACAAAGAGAAAACTGCACAATCTTCCATGTCCTTGGAATATGTTAATAATGTCTTAGTTTGATGAAACTCTTCAAACATCAGTCAAAATCGTCATATTCATGAATTAATTTGCAAAATGATAATTCAAATACAAAATTCAAAAAGCAAATGTTGGAAAATAGCTTTTCGTTTTTTGTGCACGATTTGGTACAGTTTGGTTAGATTTGTATTTGACCCTGAGTAATTCTTGATTCACCCTCAAGCTAGATAAGTTGCGTCACTGTTTGCAAGTGTATAATCAACTACAGGCAGCAGTTGATAAAACCACTAGATTTCTCAATCCCTCCCTCGAGCCTTCTTTTCCAGCGATCAAAGATTCTGAGTTGGCAAAACACGGTTTATTTTTCTAGATTTTTTAGAGTCTCCATACGATTTTCTTTAAGTGTGTGCTTGTGACTTAGTGACTGAAGTTCCTTGTTATTAAAATAAGTTTTAGTCAAATATACACTTAGTTTGAATAAATGATTTATAAAGAAACATATATTTATATAAAAATTGATCGAAAATGTTGACCTGAAAAGTCGACCTTTTCATACGTAATGCAAGAAACGGGCATTTCTGACTAACTTATTTATAATCTTAAATTAATGACCAATGATTAACGATGGAATCAACGCCAAATTACTGAACTTTGATGCCAAACTTGACCGAAAAGCAAAAATGGCTTAGCATAAGAAAACCACCTACTGTCTACACAACTAGGTGCTAAACATTATTTAAAACATCACAGAAAGTGGATTTTTGCTCTTTTAGCTTTTTTCTTATTCTAGTTTGATTAAAAATGTCGTCGACGGCGAAAGTATTTTCATAACGATAACAAAAATTATGCAGAGCACTTTTATGTTGATTCCGTAGGTGCTATTATTGTATTAAGCAAAAATTTTTGCATGCTATAGTGCAACTAAAACATAGAATGGTCTTAATTACTGACAATTTATGAACATATGATAATAATACTTGCTGCTGGAAGACTATTGTCACTGAATGCTTGATTCAAATAAATTTATGTATGTTTCGAAATTCTGTGCAATTTATATCAGAAAAATCACAACAGAGAAGGTAGAATAGGAAAGGAAGACTACTAAGTCCGCTATTAAATTTAATTTGTTTTCTCGTAAGCTTGTGCCAAAATGATTCATTATTGAAAGTTGTTTGGAAAATGAATACAATTAAACGAATGAAAAAGTTCCAAAAGGTCGAACAGTCTAAACATATCTCTACAAGATGACGTACCGTGTTTTATGATAACTTTTCTAAAAGCAAAACAATACAATCCCACAGAATTGTGCACATTTTTGGAGATTTGTTTTTTTTATTTGGGAAGACTATTTTGATTTCTTTCATATAAAATCCTATAGTTTCAACCAGCGTACATATAATTATCTAATCTAAAGTTATTTCGCTGTTTCGTCAGCGAATAAATTCATCAGCTTAACACGATAAGCTCATAAAGTATACTATTTCAACCAAATACAACGTACAATCTTGCATAACACGCGTTATTTTAGTGAAGACTAATTTTTTTCCACTCCATGCAGGTAACGTTGTATGTCTTACTAGCATTTCACAAAAATGGTTTAGACTATCTAAAAATACGCATAATCAATGAAATGGACTAATTATTCCTGTAACGCTAAAAGTGTAAACAGATAAATGAGCCGGTTAAAGTAAAAATGGCTTGCTTGGCTTCTTAAGTGCACTGCTCATAGACTAATAAGACATGCACCATAAGAGGCAGGGTAGCTATAATACAAAGCAGAAGTAGGAATGCATAATAATATTGTCACCGTGTAATAACTAATTAATCGGATCCAAAAACATATATATATAACCATGTTCCAAATCATCAAAAAGGCTGTTGTTATTCGACGGGGAATTTTTATTGGCACTCTACGATGACGACGATTAAGTCCACCCCCTTGACAATGTAACAGCTCGACGAATGGACTGTAGGCCTATCTTATACCAGATATAAAACGGCCGTATTCAAGAAACTGGCGTCTTTCGACCGGTGTTACGTCGTAGGTACGTACGTGATGGTTGCAATTTCACTATATAGTTTAACTATTGCTGATATTTTGTATTTTGTTTTAATTATTGAGTCAGTTATTGTGTGTCACGAATTGTAACTATACGTATTTTTAGTTGTTTAAATCTAGCATTTATTTGAATACGTTAATTAAAATAGTTTCATTTCAGGTAATTATGATGCGTTTGATGGTCCTAGTTTTCTCTGCGGTTTTGGTCGCTGGCAGTGATTACAACCAGCCTTTCTACCAAGCAACCAGTGGCTTTGGCCAGTCGAGTGGTTATGGTTATCAGGGAGATTACGAACCGGAACTGTACGGTTACGCAGGTTCCAGCGGTTACGGTAATACAGTCTATGGACCGGGAAGAGGATACGATATATATAATCAGGCCCTTGACTATGGACACCCACGTGGCTATGGTAGACCTGTTGAATATGGTTACGAAAACGCTGCAGGTTACGGTTATCCAGGATACCAACCACCAAACAATCCATGCTATCCCAATCCATGTGAAAATGGAGGAACGTGCTCTGTAGATGGTTACTATGACTTCTTTTGCGAATGTCCATACGGCTTCATCGGCCAGACGTGCGAAGATTCCAAATACCCAGGTAAGCAAACAAAAGATATTTAAAATTTAAAAAGGAGCTAATATTTTATTCAGTTACATAGTTACTGTTACATATGCCAACATGAATAAAAAGCGTTACAGAAAATTTGTTACACAACATTGTGTTATTATTATAAATTGATTGATCGCGTTTCATTTGTTGATACCTCGAGGTTATGGCTACGCTCCAGGATACCATTATGGCTATCAACCACCAAGCGACCCATGCTATCCAAATCCATGTGAGAATGGAGGCACTTGCATTGCTGATGTCTATGACTTCATTTGCGAATGTCTATATGGATTCACTGGTCAAACATGTGAAAATTCCATACAGCCAGGTATTGTAAAAATTTTGTTCAATAGTAGTTCACTCTAAACATGAACATTTTGCCATTTAGCACTAAGCTATTTAGTCATTGCCACAAATTGAGTCTCCTTTATTCAGGTTACGGTCCAGGCTACGATTATGGCAATCCACCATATGGGTTCCCAGGTTATGGCTACCAGGCACAAGATCCTTGCAATTCGAATCCTTGTCAGTATGGAGGTACCTGCACCTCGGAGGGTTACGACTACACCTGTGAATGTACATACGGATATACAGGGGAGAACTGTGAAATTGGTAAAATTGTTTTCCTTATCAGAGGCGATTTAAATATTAATTAGCCACTTAGTTTTCATTGCCACAAACTGTGTCTCCTTTATTCAGGTTACGGTCCAGGCTACGATTATGGCAATCCACCATATGGGTTCCCAGGTTATGGCTACCAGGCGCAAGATCCTTGCAATTCGAATCCTTGTCAGTATGGCGGTACCTGCACCTCGGAGGGTTACGACTACACCTGTGAATGTACATATGGATATACAGGGGAGAACTGTGAAACTCAAATTGGTAAAATTGTTTTCCTTATCAGAGGCTGATTTAAATATTAATTAGCCACTTAGTTTTCATTGCCATACTGATATACAGGGGAGTGTGAAACTAAATTGGTAAAATTGTTTTCCTTATCAGAGGCTGATTTAAATATTAATTAGCCACTTAGTTTTCCTTGCCATACGGATATACAGGGGAGTGTGAAACTAAATTGGTAAAATTGTTTTATCAGAGGCTGATTTAAATATTAATTAGCCACTTAGTTTTCATTGCCACAAACTGTGTCTCCTTTATTCAGGTTACGGTCCAGGCTACAATTATGGCAATCCACCATATGGGTTCCCAGGTTATGGCTACCAGGCACAAGATCCTTGCAATTCAAATCCTTGTCAGTATGGCGGTACCTGCACCTCGGAGGGTTATGAATACACCTGTGAATGTGCATACGGATATACAGGGGAGAACTGTGAAACTCTAATTGGTAAAAATTTTCTTTACTTATTACTCATTAATTTACTGCCATCTCAGAATAATTTACTGCCATCTCAGATTAATTTACTGCCATCTCAGAATATTTATTGCATCACCCTTTAATAAATTGCAGGCTATATACCCAACAGACCAAGTTATGGAGCAGGAACACCAGGATACGGAATCCACACTTATAGAGGGGACCAGTGCGATCCTAACCCTTGTCAAAATGGCGGCACATGCGATCAAGTGAGTTATGACGATTACACCTGCATGTGCCCTTACGGCTACACTGGAGAAACTTGCGAGCAAGAGGTCAACTATGGTGGATATGGACGCCGTAGAAGAGGTAGGAGACGTTTTGGTGGCAGGAGACGTTTTGGAGGTAGACTCCGAGGCCTACTTGGCAGATTCCGCAGAGGAAGTGGTCATGGTGACGATTAATCAGACGGCGAGGTAGGAGACGTTTTGGTGGAGACGTTTTGGAGGTAGACTCCGAGGCCTACTTGGCAGATTCTGCAGAGGAAGTGGTCATGGTGACGATTAATCAGTCAACGATACATAATTTATGAAAGTTAATACTGTAAAAAAATGTTTAATAATTTATGAATGTTAATACTGTAATAATAAAAATGTTAACTCCTAAAATGCAGGTTTAGCTGTTCTTTTTGAAATTGCAATCCTATAAAAGAAATGAGTAATACCAATAAAATCAAACCAATAAAATCAAATCGGTTGAAAAAAATGAACATTTGAAAATTCCACCACATTTGGTCATTTCTCAGAAATGTGAATTCTCAACCATGCAAGCTTACTATAATCAAGATGTTCTTGCCTACAATTGATGTTGACAGTGAATACGTGCAGTTTTAAGGTTTAGGGTTTATGTTAAACTGAAAAATGGTTTACGTCACTTGTTTTATGAATATTTATTAACTTTCCAGTTTTAGTCACCATAATACACACTACCACTAATACATAATACCACTAGGCAGAGAATACATGCAGTGTAAGAAAACTGCGTAAAAACAGTAAAAAATAAGAAATATCATTTTTGGTGCATTTAAATCAGCTTTATTTTTATTTACAAAAAAACAATGCAATTTGAGCTATACATGTACAAAAAATTATTTGTATTCTAGAAACTTTCAGTGGATCGGCTGGCAACAGTTCGTAGATTACCATACACTTTCGAGGGTGGACTACCTAAAATTTAAGTAATATTAGCTGTAAATATATGCATAATGAAAACATTCATGTGATTGTAAAAGCCTAATTAAATGTACCTCAGAAATGAAAACAAGCTGGTTAGTAAGCTTAATTTCTCTGCTGGCTGGAATCAAAAAGCTAGCAGTACAATCCTAATTAAATGTACCTCAGAAATGAAAACAAGCTGGTTAGTAAGCTTAATTTCTCTGCTGGCTGGAATAAAAAAAACTAGCAGTAACAATCAATAATACTACACTGCATGTATCCTGCCATCTTGTGGCAGTAAAAGAAGATTCAGTGTCTGTCATAGACCTGTGGTGTGGACAAAAAAATGATAGCGAAAAAACTTGTTCAGATCACTTGTTTTTCAATGAATAAAGTCATACTTGCTTTGCTCAAATTAAATATGGGAGCCTTGTTATAGAGCTCGTGCCTTTGACAAATTGAATTTTAATAAAATATTGAGTGCGATTGCCTAATCTTGAGTGCCTAACTACCTGCAAGATTAGAGTACCTTACACCTGTACACAGCTGTGCAGTTTTATCAATGCAGTCACAAAGCTAACAAGGAGTCTATACTGCCATGCTCAACTGAATAGTCCAGGTAGTCCCAATATCTAGTAAAAGAACTTCTACTAAGAAGCTGCTTATGATGTTACACACTTCTAACAGCAGATCAATAACACTTGCAAGATTCACTCTCATTAATGTAACATGCTTACACCATATTATAACATTTAAGAAAGTGTATGATCAAAGGATGCAGAGCTCACATTTCCAGCTGCAATCTCATTGTATATATTATTACAAAACAAAAACTTTCTTAGCAGAATTTCCTTCAGCTTAAACAGTGATTAAAGGAAAGCCTCGGTTCTTGTTATACATACATGAATAGTGTGGTTAAAAGAAATATAGAAAACTTACCTAATATTAAATTGCAGACTGCTGTTCTGGCTATTTTTGCATTTTGATAGGAACCAAGAATGTGTATTTTCCTAAAAAGAAGTATAAATTTATGGCAGAATTTATAAAAATTTATGAAATGTGAGTAATATATGGGAAGTGTTAGTGAAAAACACAAGATTTTCTCAACTCAGCTAGGGCTGTCTGAAAGCAATCCAAGAAATCAGGGGTAAGCTAGGTAGGAAGCAGAGGAAAGAGAGCTATTTCCTGGCTTCTGAAGTATATTTTCAAATCAATTTATGCTAATGGCAAAAACTTTTTTTGAAAACTATTCATTTAAACTGAAACATTTATAAATAAGTGCGTTCAACTTTTTCGTTTATTTGTCAGCATATATACTGTAACATCTAAAATGCTAAATGATACGATTACACGACCAATAAATGTACAATTAGTTTTACTACTATTCAGGACAAATCATAGACATTATTATTTAAAAACTGGTATGTTAGTTGGTAGTGGTATAGCAGGTTCGAGAAACAGGGAACATTTCATCCGTAGGCCAATAAATGATTATCGGAAATTTTGCACTGAGCAACATGGCAACGTTTCTCTTATAAGCACTTGTAACAACTAAGGCCAATTAAAATTAATTACTTTCTTATCATCTGCATTATTACCTGTTTTACATTTTGGGGCTGGAGCATCTTTGATATTTGATATTTTTGAATTGGTATAATCATCATTGCAAAAACTTCCACTTTCTGAACTGTAGACTTTGCTGTAGAAAAACATGACTGTGGAGAAATTTTGCAATTCAAAAGTGAGAAGTAAAGAGGTCTGAGCTCAAAGCCAAAAAACTGGCTGTGGATGATAATCAAGTAATTAATATTATGTAGCCTAAAATGAAATAATCTAGCAAAAGTCCATGAAAATATACTCTTCTATGTACCTGGCCATTAAGTGGTAAAGTGCCATTTCCTAGATTGTGAATAGGAAAGATTTACAGATGGTTTTAGTATTAATTCGGTATGAAATAAAATAGCTACCACAATCACATGACTCTTTTATTGTACAGTAGCAGTAGAGTAGAAATCAAATGGACATTTCGACATTCTCTTAATGCCATCGACTCACGTTTTTCTGCTGAGGGTGGCATGAAGACAATGCTGAAACATACAGTTGGTTTCTACTAGAGTGATGATTGCAATAAAACTATCATGTTCAATGGCTGATGTAACTACTTTATTTATCTTAAAGTTAACATTTCCAAGTGATAAAGATAATTCAGAATGTCTACTGACTTTTGTAAGTCACTGTAAGCAATAAGGACTCATCCACAACCATCAACTGAACTAATAAAGTAATTTTTAAAGCTGGTGTTCTTCAACCTAAAACACTATACTAGTGTGCATAAACTACATTACGTATACTACACTATAGATAAAATACTCTAAATTAGAGAATCCACTCACAGCATCATGCTGAAATAAGTGAAAGTCTTCCTGTTAAATGATTAGTGTTACAGTTCTCAAACTTACGAGTCTGCTAAAACTATCCTGGTTTTTGTAACATTCTCTATTGTAAATTTCGTCTTGCCGCCTTTGCCTGCAATCCGACCAATAGCTCGAGACAAGTGATCACCTTTGAGTGGTTTAACTATAATATGAGCAACGTACATTAAACATTTTTAGTATGCACAAATTACACATATAAAAGTTGCAAATTTGATATTAGCACAATGACTGTGTGCAGGCCTACAAGAACTGATCCTAGCTATTTGGTGATTTGATGTGTGTTAGCTAGTACTTTTGCACAATAATATTTGTTAGTAAACTATTTGATATTTCATTGATTATTTATGAGATGTAAATTTTGGCCTTGGGTTTAAACTCAGGGCTTGATGGTCATGATTCGTCAGTCATCATTTCATGATGTCTGTTATGTGGTTGTGTTGTCATGACAATAAATCTAACCATTTATAAATTATGAAACAAATATATTTTGCAGATTTTACCTATTATAGAAAAAAATTGGTCGTACTGAACAGCAAACTGGTTTTTAAACCAGATGTTCACAACTATAGTTTTTATAAAAGCAATTCCAGACTGCATTAAATACTTCTATAATGGAGCAGGTTTTATGGTGCAAATTTTATTGTAATAAAAATCTTGCTAAAAGTTATTTAGAATACATCACGAAAATACTATTTTAGAAGCAAAAATTTTAGTTTGTTATTAATACCTGCAATCTTATCATTGTCAGCAATAGAAAATGGCATGAAATTTATAGTTTAGCAATTTGAGAATTAATGCAGTTCAAAACGTAAATAATATAAAAGTAAAATAGACTATAATGCAGTTCAAAATGTAAATAATGTAAAAATAAAACAGATTATCATTAGATATTGTTCTCACCATCAACAACTTCAAAAGAATCAAGGAAAAGATCATCAAGTCTGACTAGAGCTAGTGCATCATCAACATCAAATCCAAGCGTAAAAGCTCGCACAAAATCTGCCGCTTTTTGTAATGCTCCAATATCTTTGGTTTCTTGACAGTTCTGCAAGAACAAATAATGTAAAAAATTGGTCACAAAGTGGCCTACTATGCCAACATAGCTAATTAGCCATTTAGGTACTTGACAATATTACTGCAAGTTATAAACTTCTTCAAAAAGAAGTCTTGATAAGCGATAATTAAAATCACCACTAATCTTATAAACAGTGGAATTACCACTGATGGCCGTGATTGTGAGCATTAAGTAAACATTTAATTTTGCTCAAAGTAATAAACTTCTAAGGACAAACAAATAACTATTTTATTGCTATTCGATTTGGCCACATATTTTACTTTTTGCAACAAAATTCATTCAAGATGCTAATAATTAACATTAAAAATAATTCTTTACCTTTATCTCTACACAGCGAGTCTTCAAATTAAACCTGACTTGAAGACTGAGATACTCGACTATAGTACTGTAAATTTTTAACCAGTTTTCTTTAAGAGGTGAGTAACGATGTGGTGGTACAGATACTTTTCTCATTTCATATTTACCAGTCTGTAATAAAAGTAAGAAGTAAATGAAATAGAAAAAGAATTAAGTGAACTGATGTGCACGTGCCAAAATAACAGAATTCTAGAAACATGATATCTAAGACATTATACCATTAGCAAAAATACCATTATTTAATAGCTCACAAATATATCATTTTACAGTAAGTAAGAGTGTCAATAATTTACGCACTTAAAATAATGGTAGATTTCTCCAGAGTCAAAACTGCCTTTGTCATGCCTACTAAGTCACTTGCATTTGCAAGTGTTATCCCTCTCTCCAATGCAATGCAAAAATAAAAGCTTGTGTTATTTTCCATAAATTTGACATTGATGAAGTTTCATTGATATGTAAGCCTGTAACCTAATAATCATTGAAGTAATTTTAACATCAATCAGTGGCCCAACACTTTTTGCAAGGACAAGAAGTCTTCCACGCTATTCACTGAGACCTTAAGAAGTTTTCAACTTGTTGATGTTAGGAATTTCTAAAGCCAAAAATCTAGTGTTTCAGGACTTTGTACAGTAACAAAATTTAAAAAGTATACTTGGACATCATTAGATCATCTACAAAATACTATCTGCACAGTTCCCGAATGCTTCCAAAATGTCCTTAATTGCTGGAAAATGTATCAGCGGTCAGGGTTCCACCCCGAACCATACTGGAGGGATCTTAACAGCAAGAGGATTGCCCCAGACCTTCTAGCTGGAACTTCGTTGAAGTTTACAACTGGATTTGTAAACTACTTCATAAATCTCCCGCTTTATTTTTGGGGAACCTTGGCAATTCTACTTTGTCATGCTACCCTCACTAAAATAGGCCGACTGTATTATATAACTTGTCAAATTTTCTGAGTCACATGCGAGAAACAAATCATACTTATATATCTCACATTCAAGAAACATAGGCCTTAAATTAGCAAATTTTGCAAATGTTGGTAAGAAATCATAATGCCAATAGTACTACGAAAAAACCATCACAGTAGGGAGCCGTGTCTGTTCTGGGTCACTAGCCCTACATAACCCTATAAACCTAAGTCAAAGCTATACATACAAACTGCAGATGCACCAATGACCAATTGTTTTAAGGCATCTTTGAGAAGGGCTGCAACCGAGTTCAACTCTAGGTCCTTATAACTTTGTAAGGTAAATTCAAGCACGTAATGAGTTAAAACATTAAATGAGTTAACAATAGAACTGGTCTCTGATAGGTCTAAAAACTTGCTCCTGGCTTGCAGGTCCAGAAACAGAAAACTTTAAAGATATGTTAATTTAAGTTTTAGTTTATCACAATTAACACACAGTAAGTCCTCGCTTAATGACGCTAAAGCATTCCAGCAAAATGCGAAGTTAAGCGAAAGGTCTTTAAACGAAGACTTCTAAAGAAAGTAATGTAAAAGAAATGAGATACGTTCCAAAGGCAAAAATCTATGCTATTTAATTTACATAAATTAAACATTTTACGAGTTTTATTCATGTTTCTACTGATTAATTGCGTTCTGCTTGCTTGAAACTTCCTATCTTTCTCAATACCTAGGTAGCCTTACTTTTGAAACCCTAGCAAAGCAGTTAAGTTTGCGGCTGAACACTGCATAGTAAAAGTCAAGCCCTCAGGGTGGTTTTGAGACAATTTCGTCTAGATACTGTTTGGCATAGCAACATGCTGCAGGCAAAATCACTTGCACAAAGTTTGCCACCAGGTGCCCACAAACATATCTCGCTTTAATATACAAGTGGCTAAAACGCAGTCAGAAAGCCAAAATATAAATAATAATTGTACTGTTTTAAGTTACTAGTGTGTTTTTAGAGCAGAATCATGCAAATTATACTGCTTTAATGCTTCAAATTAGGCAAAAATGTCGCTAATAAAATAAAAAATGGCTTTAAGCAAAGTAAAAAAATCGTTGTTAAAATGTAACATGCGTATGAGAAAAAGGTGTCAAATGCTAAGTGTCATTAAAATGAAACGTCGCTAAACAGGGAGTCGTTAAGTGAGGACTTACTGCAATGCCAATATATTATAATATTATAGCGCATAAACAAAGTTGTTTTCAAGTTCAGTTTTCCTAAGTTCTATAATTCATCCGCCCAAATTATTAGATAATATAATGTCAATAATTAATTAATGATTAGCGCCAGTATACAAGCAAAGTGTACAAAGAGGAAGTGACGAAAGGCACCTATTGTTACGTATTTCATTTTTGCGATTAGCGGCTATGCTGGCGGCATCAAACGGCGAATCAGTAAAAAATTTGGAGCGCCGCATTGACTGTAATAATAATATTATTAAGTTCACCAGTAGTGTTGGCATACGTGCAATTTTGATAAGCCAAAATCACTTTTGCATTTTTAATAAAAGAAGTATATCTCAATTAAAAGCAATTATTAGTTTAAAAAAACTGAAAACATTTCATGAAAAGGAAAAAAAATGTAGCAATAAGCATTATGTACTTGCAAATGCCTGTTCAGTTTTCTTGTAAGTAAAATTTTATTGTTTTTCCTGAGGAAAGAGGCTAGCTGACTGCGTGATGGGCTGCCTACTATGTAAAAAAGTAATGCATTTTTATTGATTCATTGATTTTTCTCTCCCTCCCTCTCTTAGAGAGAAAGACAGGGAGAGAGAGAGAGTTAAAAGAAAGACGGAACTATGAATTTTATTTCACACATCAAAATACAATATTGTACACATAAATCAACAATAAATAAAATGATTTGAGTAGTGTGAGGTGAGTGTACGACCATACGGTCATTAACACACTCACCTTACTTAAATGAAAATGAAAAAATTATTAAAGATATGCGTGCTTTTGTAGATGACTCAATGAAATTGATGTAATAAAGTAAATAATGTAATAATAATAAGGAAACATAAGAAAAATATAATATGGAATTACAATTTTGATATAAATATTGAAATAATTTTGAAATAAAGTAAATGATGTAATAAATAGCAAGGAAACATAAGGAAAACATAATATGTAATTACGATTTTGATATAGGCTGCGATGAATGAATAATTTCATTTAAATTGATTTATACCTTACTAATAAAGTAACAAAGGTCGTAATGGTACCTATTAGCAAAAGAAAAACATTAGTGCAAAAAATGACCAAATTCAAGCTGTCATATCGTCCATGCATAACTCAATATGAGAAAAACATGTAAAATAATAACAATAATACTAAATAAAAATAATAAAAACAAACTAAATAAAATGAAAAGCAAGCTAGCCAAACAGAAATTTAAACAAACTTTCAAATAGGGAACTGAATCAAGCTGCAAAGTACATGCATTAAAATAATACTAAAGAGTCTAATTAATAAACAAAACAAAAGAACATTATACAAGTACATTTTTTACACGTAAGCAAACTGTATTTAATGAACATTTATTTTGATGTAAGCCTAACTGAATCTTAAAAAATTAGGCCAAATATAAGTAATGTCTGCACATGATATTATAAGGTATTACGACACGCGTGCAGATTCTAATTTATGCTTCTCGCCTGAATTCTTTAACTAGGTTTTGACATAGTTAGTTGGTTGTTATAGAGGTGGAAGTTATGTCGGCTGCTTAGGATGACAGCTCTGATGTTTCCTTCAGTTATTTTTTGTTCACTGATAATAAAAAAGAGGAGTAATGTCGTAAATGCATCTCTGCTTGTTCAACGTAATTTTATAACTAACTCCATCTCATAACAAAGGCCAATGTATGATTATATGCTTTTTAAACATTTTTTAACTTGGAAACAAAACATGCAGATGCTTAGATTAAGTTTTGTTCTGGAAAATTACTTGCTCTTCTGAAATAATCGATTTTTTTTTCTATGAAAAGTATTACACATGAAAGTCAGGCCTAATATTTCTTCAAGTTGTATTTCCTGATAAGAACATATGAAATAGAAATGTTTTTTAGAAAAAATATTTCTCCAGAAATCGAATACTACATGAGCCAGGTATTTGCAAACTTTCTTTTTGATCAACTTTCTTAACTTCTTTTGTAAATAAGCCTATTAATTTTTATGAGATATGATTATAATAATTTTTATTTTAACTACAAATTATTCTTAATGCCTTATGCTTGCTTTAAATAATATTCAAAAATATAACAGCTGCTATAAATCGCCAAAGAGAGATGTAGGCCTTGCAGTCTTTGCTTAGCGTACAAAATATTTAACTAGTAACAAAAGTTTTTCAAAACTGTGTTATAATTAACATTTTATTATTATTACCTGGCTGCATCCTTCTATATATTCTTCCCTATTTTCACCGTATTTAGAATACAGCATACTTACCTATGGCTCAGCACCCCATTCCACATTATATCCTCTAATTACAAATCAAAATAAATTTATAAAGCTTTGGACAAATACAAATAGAAGAGCCCATGTTACACCTTTATACCACCAGCATAAAATCTTAAAACTTCAGGATATATATAAATTAGAGATGGCCAAATTTTTATATAGGTTTAAACACAATATGCTTCCTGAAATTTTTCAGAATTATTACAAATCTGTAGCCCAGATGCACGAGTATCATACACGATTTGCCACTAACCAAACTTTCTATGTACAAAGATTTAATACTAACAAAGGGCAAAGATCTCTATCTTATCAAGGTGCTTTGTTGTGGAACAGCCTGTCTAATGAACTAAAAAATGGCACCTTTAGCAATTTGATAATTAACTATAAATCCTTTCTTATTTCTAATTACCATGTGTGACTTTTCTGCTAAGATTAAATCTGATAAATCTTCCCTGTTAGTGTTAATGTATTACTCTTGAGCTAATCTATTAACTATAATTATATTACCATACTATATCTTCTCATCAAAGTGTAAAATTGTTATTATTTCTTCGCAACTATGAAAAGGGAAGGTAAACAATAATCTTCAAATAAATCAAGCAACTACAACAGTATTCTCATACTTAATGTTTTATAGCTGTGCCTGCTCCAATTATGTTTTTACTACCATATTATGCTATTCTTACTTCATATATATTCACTTTATTATGATTATTTTGCTCATTGTTTCACAGTTATTATTAAGTTTTTATTATATTTTGTTTGAGTTTATTACTACATATTTTGTTTCTTTCACTGATTTATTATTTGTGTTTTTTTTTGGTTTGACTTTTTTCTAGTTTTTTTGTTTTAATCGGTTAGTTAAATGCTTTACATATTTTGTTAATCATCATTTCATATTTTTCATTTTATTTCTTTATCGCATAGCTTACTTAGTTGTTTTGCTTTCATGTTTAATGTATCCCCACCATAAATTCATGTTAACAGCAGCACCACAAATTTTTTTACAATTTTCACTAACCTGAGAAGGGTAGCTGACTCGATGACCAATTGGTCTTTCGCTACCCTTTCTCCTGCACCCCCCTTAACTCTTTCCTTTATGCTTAATTTATCATTTTTAATCAATAACTAAAAAATAATAATTAGTAAATTTGTATACATGTGTAAATGAGGAGATAAATAAAAATGTCTATGTCTATGTCTAACAGGATAATAATAAATTAATACACGATTAATTTTTTAGATTTACTAGATACAGTTAATTTATTTTCCTGTAGCTGACTGGATGAGCGCTATTACACTTCTGTACATTACTTTTTCTTTTTTACCTCAGAGTTTTGCTTACTTTTATGTTACAGTTTTTGCATCCCGATGAATGGTTTGCTGTAATTATTTCTACTTTTCTCTGTGTTTTTAGCTTAATAACATAATTGTGGCAGAGAGGCTAGTGTGAACTGCCTGAACCACCTAAGCCAAAACTAATCATAATTCTCACAAACAAAATCTAACAGCAACCGAAATCTGATGCAAAGGCCCTAGCTTAAAAACTAGTAGGGGCCCTTACAAACCTTTAATTTGCTAGCTTTTAGAGGAGGAAACTCCGGTCTTTGTATACTACCATTCTTCGAATCTTCATCCATTTTGGCTAAGATTTCTCTATGTTTTCTTTTTCGGCTGACTTTCGAAACAACATCTACAAAACCATCATTTACTTCCATTCCTGATGGTCCAACACTGTTCTTGGTAGAAGTTGCCATATTGAAAGAAAAGACTCGTCTAGGGCGCCGAGTAATCCACTAGCCGAAGCAGGACACTTCCGGTAAAACGCATGTACTAAATTTGCGGAAAACCAGTGTCGTGCATGGGCAGCCCAAGTAGGACACTGGCGATTTCTGCCGAGAATTATGACAGGACGAAACGTAAAACTAAATTTGTTTTCGAAAAAAATAACTTTATAATAATGATGGATACTCCTTGACAATTTACAATGTATGTTTTACAATAATATCATCATTATTATTAGCTCCATTAATATCATCATATTGAAAATTGAAAAATTGAAATTGATATACCTTAAGTAAATGTTGGAATCGCCTAAGTGGGCTTACTTCATTTCAAAAAGATTAATATCGAAGCCAAATTTAATATTGGACATTTTACTAACTCAAAATAAGATTCATTTATTTTGCCAGATGTATAACAAATCATTCAACGTTTTTAATTATTATTATTAAATAAACAAGGACAATGGGTGCTGCAAGTACGGTTAACGACTCAATTTGTGACCTGTCTCTATTGTCCTACTTGGGCAGCCATGTACGCCAATTGTCCTATTTCGGCTAGTGGATAACTCAGCGCCCAACAACACGTACTGTGGCGTGTGCATGTGCTTTGCGAACTTGCGCAACAGCGGCTGCGTATGTTTCTGACATATTACAGACCATACGTAATAATTACGAGGTACGAAAAAAATTCGTCGAAAGTACAATGCTAGAGTAGAGAACCAAGCTCCGGGGATCCAGCCTGTTTCTTAACCACTGTGTGCGGCTCCCGCTACAAAGCTAGAACAATTTTAAAGGCTTATTAGAGTTTTTCAGTGGGCAAGCGCTAAAAACATACATAAGCATAACAGTTAGTTACTCAGTCAGTAGCCGACTTCAATCATCAAGCTAATTTTGCGCGTTTGTCTTAGTTTTACAAATAATACTTTTGTAAAGGTTCCCGAGGAGTTGCCTACCCAGTATCGAGTACAATCTGCAATTTGCAGACCCAAAATAAAGGAGTTCCAGTTTCTTTGCCTAGCGCATGTGTTTGCAGGACTGTGCAGTGTGCACTTAAGCGTAAAACAGTTCAAAAATAAATAAATCAAATGTTCAAAATTAAGAGCAAAACGGCTTACATTTATATTTTACTGATAAAATTGCAAGAAGATTGCAATTTTTGAAAAAGTCTAACAGAGACATACTCTCGACCAGTAGTAGTGGTGGACTAATATTGTTTCGGTAGGTAAACCTACAATGGCGGCTCCCTTGGCAAAGTATTTTAGGTCGACAAATTTTTCAAGAAATTGGAAATTTGTTAGTAATCATTTGAGCGTTCTCCCAACTGCGACAAATGTGAGCACAAGGCACATGTCAATTTCTTCTTGTATCGATCGTAAGTGAAATACGATTTTTTTATTTTATAGACTTGTACTTCTAGCATCTTCGTTGGCTCTACCACTGTGATACCAGATCCTGTGAATGGGATTGGCCGAAGCTATCTAGCTTTTTGCCCATAGTTTTTTCCACCTTGTACTTAACCAATTGTAGAAACATAACAGTTATTCTTTAGCTTGTTCACTAACCATCTGGTGGCGAATTGTCAAAGTGATGATTACAAATATTTAATAAGTAATTTAAGTATCATCTTTTACAAAAAACAAGACAATAATACTTAATAGCATAATGAAATACGAGAGTTAGTGATGACTTATATAGAAAAAGAAAATTATAACACAAATGGCTGGTGAATGGGTGGCAAAGAACTGAGAAGTTATCGGGGTCAGCCACCCAGTACATGCCCTATTATAAATCAAATATAGTTAACCTGTTAGATGGAATTTGGCAGTTGAAATATTACTGTTACTTAGGAGAAATTAATTTATGTTTATGTCACATTTGATAAGTTAAAATTATTTTAGAAAAATAATTTATGTATTTATAAATTGTGAGATATCTAGTTAGTCATGTAGATTATTGCTGTAGCGATGAGAAATAAACAGAGATGAGGAATTGCGATGTCACATTGGTAGGCATGATAACACATATATGCTTGGAGATCTTAGTCACCCCTATAAATGACTTAAAAGTAATGTTCAAGGTGTAATTTAGTGTAGTTACTGACAGTTGTGATTAACATTTTCTCTACATTTTCTTCTGTACCAGAGTGATGTTTAAGTGTTTAACTAGTTTTTCTTTTATTTTTGGTTTTTATTTATTGACAATTAATTACTATTTTTTTGTTTTCCTGCAACACCACCTTTTGTCAGTACTGTGTTTTATTTTTATTAAACCTGCTATTTGCACGAAAGGACAGGAGACTAGATGACCATTTTGTCCCTCCCTATCCTACTCCATAATTACATTTATTTAATTTTGAAGTAACAATATTGCTATAGATAAGACTGAAGAAAATAAAATGTTCTATGTTCTATGATGTGAGCTTTTAGCTGTGCACGTGTTCGGAGATTGTGCTGTGCCGGTACCAGCTTAGTTGCTTGTTTATGGGTAGTTTCAACTTTTCTGATATGCTCTAACTTAGGTGTATTAGGTACTTTCAATTATGCTATTAATAAAGTAGATATCATTGCCAGCATACACTATCTGTACAGGCCTCAGAATATGCACAAACATAATATTAAAATGATAATGATGGTGAAGATGATAATGAGGATGGTGATGAGGAGGATGGTGATAACGATGGTGGTAATACTTTTAACTTACTCAGGTGTTAGGTTTGGCGAATAAGCCTGTGTTTTCCATTAATTTTACTCAACAGCAGTCTGCATACCCAAATTTAGTAATTTTTTATCATTAGTATATTGATAGTAGTGTATCGTTAGGATATTAGTATCATTACTACATTAGTAGTATAGTAAGTCTATTTTTGATGTGTCATGATGACACTGTCATCAGTGAAAACTCGTAGGAACATCAGTGAATTGTGTCATCTGTGTCAGTAAAATAGTTGTCAACAGTCACTTAAAAATAAACCAGGAAAACCTTTGGCCACTGGCCAGTGGTTTAGACATAACCAAACTTAACAAATTAAGCAGTTATAAAAATAGATTAGAAAGTTTCACACACCCAACCGTTGAGGAATTTCAATTCTAAAATGATGCCACTGCAGTTGCAGAGCCATACTGATGCCACTATTGCAAAAGTACATTTTGCTACTGTCCCTCACTCCCTCTGACAAATTTTTGAAGAACTTAAAAACCATTCAAATACTTTAGATAGCACATGAATGAGGCAAAAGTTATAAACCAAAGTTCACGTGTTGAAGTTATCTAGGCTCGTGCGAAACTTGTAATGACTATGTAGTCTACAATTAGCTTATAATTGTACAGCTCATACTACATGTATAGTACAGATCACTCTGATCCTCAGAATCACATGACACGTCATTTCCGCTCCTGCCGTCACATCAAAAGCATTTTGTGATTGTAGCAGAATTGCTGTATTATCATACACGCTGAACTTCAGAGAGTGCTTCATCTATCAGAGGCTGCACCACTGATAATAACATTCTTTTGGCAGTATAATATGGTCATACTTGTACATTTTTGATGGAAACATTTTTGTAGAATGTTAGTATGTAACACCAAAAATAAAAAACCAATGTAAGGTGGATAACATCAAATATAAAAAAGTTTGTTGATTAACAGTAACATATCTTCAAGGAGCAGACCTGTGATTTACAAAGCAATAGTGTGGTCCGTTCTGCCTTATAGTGCAGAGACATGGACATTGGTGGACAAGTTAGCGAAGATCATATGCAGTGCTGTTGTCCATGGGATGCCACGATATAGTACACATGTGACAGAGTTTGTGGCAAACAGGGCAAGGAGATTTGGTATGGAGAATGGAGATTGACAATAAACTGACCCCTAGAAAGCTGAAATGGTTTTGTCATGTAGTAAGGTACAGGAAGGGAAATGTATAGAGCGGGCAACAATAGACAGTCTCGGGAAACCAAAGTCATGGATGGGCTTTGTTTAAGAAGATGTTAGATCAAGAGAATTGGGGAAGAAGAGGCACAAGCTAGTGCTGACTAGTCAGTCTTTGCCATTGCCCATGCACGGTGTGAAGGTGCAGAGGTAAGACGATGATGGTCAACAAAGGTGAACGCAACAACTTTTCTTTTTTCTAGCTGTCTGATTTTCATTGCCTTCACTGTAAGATGAAGATGAGTATGCAACATACCCAGTGAAAAGCACACGTTACCACTGGCATTTTTTCATAGTGTGAATGTCAGCAATGGAGGCATTTTTCTATGTGATTATCAGTTGCAATCAGGAAATATAAGGAACACCAACAAATATATATATATATATATATATATCACATGATAGCTTGCCTTCATTACAACAATGAACATATAATTATATAATATATATATATATCACATGATAGCTTGCCCTCATTATAACAATGAACATATAATTATATAAACATTTGTAAGAATATTAAGGAATCACAGTATAGTGATTGCTGTTTTAATTTAAGAAAAATATTCAGCTGCAGAGTGTATCACCGTTCCTTGCTTCCACCGCATTTTGTTTCACCATTCAACATTTTTTCATCAATAAACACAAAATTTTCTTAACACAGTCTGTGTCAATTTTCTCATCAGTGTTGTGCACGTATCATCACTATGGCATCATTTACTGACGTTATATGACAGGCTGATAGACTTTGTTTTCCATTATTTGCTTCCTGTTGCAGTAAGTTCTGCTGCTTTAATATTGGGTGAGAGGCTGACATTAGCAAAAACAAAGAACTTGTTAAACTTAGCAATTTGCCCTTTTTCTTATAAAGATCTGATTACTCAGCATCGTTTAGTGGTAACGAAGAGTAAAAAAAAACAAAATCTCAATTTGAAAACAGAAATAGTCATGAAACTACTAAAGCTATTTGACCAAGTTATGCTAAAACCTAGACATATTTATCGGCTTTTATTAGCACTAAATGTGTTCCTTTTTGCAGCATTTGTGTCACATAAAAACAATTCACACTTTATTTGATACTCTTTTGCAATGTATTAATGCATTCCTCTGGCAGAGGTTATCACGTACGAAATCAAAGCCATACTTTCCCACAAACAGTGGAAGGTTTATCGCCAAATCCCGACAACACAACAGCCATTAATTAACAAATAATGATCAGTTAGCAAATTTGTATATCAAGTTATAATATATGAAAGACATGTAAGTTGCAACACTAGCACTACTGAGCTCCACTCAGTCAACCACAACCCGGTGAGTTGTACCTGTGATGACCAGGTAATGACCATGCGATGGATGGCTTATGAGTCCTTTCTGACATACTGCCGAGTGACAGCTAGTAATTTGTCACATTATTGGAATATCATTGCCTTCCAATCTTGCTAGGACATTTCTGAGCAGAATATCTTTCCATCTATACATAGTTCTATCTATTTGTGATGGCGATTTTACACATTCATCACCTCCAAACTCACAAACTCGATAATGATGCAATAGTCCATCTTGAGGCTGAGCAAACACTTCTTTTGAACCTCGTACTTTTTCCCAAGTGAAATGATTTCCCATTGTGATCACCAAGTTTGTATTAATAACACATTTAGATCGCATCTTGGGCTTCCATACAGCTGTTGTGCGTCTTGTTTTTGCCATGCTGATCATTCTGGACAAAACCGCATGGTTTACAACTGACGGGTCGTCTGCAAACTGTCGATAGAAAAATGTATTGCAAAAACAGTAACTAGCATGTTCTAACTTGGGTGATATTCGTTTGAGTATATCTAAGACATTGACATCTTGGGGATTATGTGGAACAATATATTCATCTGTGTCTACCATAAAAACAAATTTGTATTTGGCCATATTTCTGTACAGACAATCATTAAATGCTGCAAACATTCCTTCTGTCCTTATTTCCTTCTGAGACACAATTGGTAGTTGCCATGGCAATAAATCCACCAAATTGTTTTTTATGTAAGACTGAAGTAAAGCATCAACTGCTGAGCCGACTGTGTGATTGTAGAAAGTAAATGAAGAGGCACCCATGAGCCTGTAGAATTCAATAAATTCTGTCAACTCCACAGATTTGTTGTAGTTATAGTGAAATGGTTTCACACACACTGCAAAATTATTCATATCCTTGCTATGTTGCATTTTAGTGGAGTGCACTGTTAGCTTATGTGATGGTGTTCTAGTGATCTCTTTGCGTGTTACTGAAACCAATTTCGGTATGCTGCCATCAACTAATGGACATAGTATGTAATGGGCACTGTATTGCATGCCCCAATTTTCTGGAATAGGTTTGGTTTTGGCAGTAATCACAGACGGTTCTTCTAGCTCTTGACCATACCAAAACAAACAGTATAACTTAGGTGGATGTTTAGTTGGCATAACTGCTATAACTCTTATCATATTTGGTCCTCGAGTTTCATGATATGCGGAGAAGACTAGCACTTTAGCGGAATCACTTTCCATATCTACATAGTGCCATTTGTCCTGGTGAGTTTGTTGACCTGCAGGTGCTTCATACACTTCTTTAATGCAGTTTCCAATACAATTCTCTGTGACGTTATTGCTTGCGTATGCAGCTACATCAGTGCGGTTAGAAGAATGAATTTTAACAGCTGTATCTACAATGTAAAGTGTCTGCGTAAAGTGAACATTATTTCGAATTAAAAAGAAAAACTGAAGTATGAGTGTTAAAGAAATCACTAATGTGATACTCAATGTTATGTTTCTTGTCTTGCTCAGCCTGTTTGAACATAGTCGAACAGCAGTAAACATTCTCTGACATTGACAAAGGCAAACAGCTATCTGCAAAATAAAAACTGTAATAGTTAGTTTGTTCTAAGTATTGTCAATGTGGTTTATAATTAATTATTAGCTGTTATAATGTTGACTGTTCAGTCATATATCCTCTCAGATAACACACACGATTGACATTCTACTGTTTGTCCTCATATATCTCTTTTATCATATGAAATTTATGCTGGATTGCTAATGCGATTTAATTCTGGCATCATGGCTAGCAAAGAAACAAATATGATGTCTTTCATATGTTCATATGAACAAACCTATGAACATATATGATTAACATGATATAATTTACGCATGTATTTAACAGTTTTCTAGCTTGTTGTCCTATACCCGTAAGATTACATTTACATTTTGCAAAATCACTTTCGTGTGTTTGTATTGCTTAAATATGTTCGGCCTCACCCTAATACTAATTAATTGGATAGCTTGCATAATAAGTTGTCAGCATTTTAAATCAAAAATGGCAGCAGCAATGCCAATTTAGTGCGATTACATGAGCTAAACAGATTTGTTAAATATGGCGACACTGATGATGATAGTGGTGGTGGTAGTGCTGCTGCTGCAGCTGATGATGATATTTATCATTAGTTCATTAATTCTTTTAATTACAGATTAGCATCTTGCCTTGCTTATAGTAGCACACAAACAGATAAGCTGTGCCATTAAAATCACTATAATATTAAAATACTGATATACACATCAGTGCTGATTTCTAAAAAGTCACATTACTTTAGAATTTTTGAATTTATGAATAAAGATCAAAAAGGATGAACTAAATGTTTGAGGTACCTCTGCAGCCAAAAGCACAAATCTGGTTTCATTGCTCATACTAGGATTACATATCTATTAGTGAAATTATATCTAGGAACAATGGAAATGTTTGGATTTTTCCTACCTTACTTTTATGAAACCTCATAATGACAAAGTCATTACAGCTCTTATGCCTGTGCTTTATACCTGCATCCAAATTATGTAGCAATGGCTACCTAAACACCTCACTTACATGCAAATGTGTAACGTGAACACAATGCTAAGTAACAGAAATCTATACAAGGCAGTAACCATGTATAGTATTACCTGTCACTGTCACTTGCTGTATGCAGAAAACTACAATGCATCAAACACAAATGTTGGTGTTTGAAGTTGTGCAAGCTCTGTTCAAAGTGTCTTGCAATTATGTCTTGTACTGCAATATTAAGGAAGTATTATCATATGGTCAAAGCACATTAATAGCATTAAAATGCATAATAGATTTGCCTGTTGTATAACTTGAGTAGTGTGAAAGACGATTGTTGTAATTATATTAAGCAAAATTATTTCCATTAGATGTAAGTAGTCTAAATTCACAATGCTTCTTTCTGGTAATTCCCACTAAATCACGTCCAAAAACGTCATTTTATTTAACATTGTTCAGCATTACCTGTAGGGTTCATCATTTTAGCAGGGGTAACCATATATGATGTCTCAATTTTACAAAAATCAACAATAATTTGAAATTGTATTGCTAGCAAAAAATTTTATTCTGCCATGTTTACTTTTTCAGCTAAGCACTACAAATTACTTAATGTGTGTTTGATCAGTGAACAACTGTATGCCAAAGGTAGCAATAAAAAATAGCTTAGCTGAATGCTACCATTTCAGGCAGTGTACTAATTTATTACATATTTGTAATCTTAAATTCAATATTTCGTCAGCAACTAGTAGTGGTATTTTGCTTCTATTAGACTTTTGCCTTCAAAAATAAGAACGCTTTTTATAATCTAGCCAGGTATTTTGCAATGTCTGAAGCTTATAATTAGAACCTCAATTTCATCTGAACACAAGCACAATATGTTATAGTCAGGCTATTAACGTAAAGTGATGCCTAAAGTTCATAGGTAGCTTCGGCAGTTATTATTCGTAAGCAATTTAAACTTACCATACATGATTTTGATTGTAACTCTACTTACGGTAAGAACTGGTAAGTTTACAGGTAAGTTACAGTTACTATGGTACGACATCTTGTTCTAGCAACTTGTTAACTAACTACCGTAAAATATAGTTTTTATTCGAAAGTAGATCCAACACTTTTGTAAATAAAACAAAGTACCGTATATAACTGCATGTTACACGGTACACCGTTAATGAAAGACGTTTTTATTAATATTTACCTGTCATATGGTAGCTACAGTCTTTTTAATTGTCCACTTCCGCAGTTGATTGTTTAGGCCTAAGGTATATAATATTACATGCGTGTGACTACTGCTAGTTGCGGTAGAAACTATTACTATGTCTTACTCAGAAATAGAAGATTACAATGATTATGCGTTCGTTTATACTGCAAGCCACATTTCCTTTCCGTCTGGTACCTCTATATCAGGTTGGACTTTGATATCTATAAACGCAATGCTCACACGCGCTGTACATTAGAGCTGCACAGTAAATTCAAGCAATGATCATGAAACGAAATTCCAGCAGGCTTCTCTATGATGATTTGCACTGCGCTGCTTTAACTTATGTTTTTATTTGAAAGCGTTTTGCTCTTAAATGACTAAACACGCAATATTTTGCGTACTAATGTACAGTGTTATGAAAAGTTTTAAAATGCTTAAAATGAGCAGAAAATCGATCATTATTAGCACAGTCTAAAAGTATCTGACATTTGTGCACGAATAAAATTCCATGTTGTATCTGATCTTTTATTTCTGCTTATGAATTTTTTAATAATTGGCTGTTTTCTAGCTCTAACAATATTTTTTAAATCGCATTACTAAATTTAACATAATTATGCAGGGATACAAAAATTGAAACTAGCCAGTTGACTCAACACTTTCTCGTTTTCCATTTTTATTATTAATGTTTTTGTTTTTAAATGGAACGAAGCAGAAAAGACTACAAATTTAGTTTAGCATTTCATTTTTAGCAATAATTACTACATCACAAAAACAATAAGCAGCAAATCGGATAGGCCTAATTATAATCTTAATATCTGTACATTCATTCAGAAAAACGACGTAGTTCCCAACATGAAACTGATCAGAGAAATTAATGAACATTGCTGAGCAAATGCTTAATGTATGAATACAATGTCAAGAATAACAATATTTAAGCTTTAATTACGCAGTCGTACACACGGAAGTAAAACTTCAAAAATTCTAAAAGGTTTTTTTTTAAGTAATCGGGCAATGAACGAGGATTCGCACAATTTTAGCGTACTCAACAGCGATTTTGGGGTTGCAGCACAGAAATAATGTAGTCTTGCATGATCGTGTCACGTAGCCCACGTGAGCCAACGCGTAAACATTTTGTTGTTTGTTTGTTTGCCCGCTTTGTTGTTTGTAAGTAGGATTGTTTGTTTGCAGTTTATAGAACTGGCTGTCTTACTAATTGGTTGGTTAATTGTTTGTGGGCTGGTTAATTGTTTGTTGGCTGACTTGGTGATTTGATTGGCTAGTTGGTTGGCTGGTTGATTGTTGGTTCCCCATTCAGCTCTCGGATATATATCAGTTAGCTTTGTTCAGTTTACAAGAAATTTCGTAAGCTGTGTTGGCTGGAATTTTTTTAACCTAGTGAGTTATAATTCGAAAATATAACGCGCACTAAAAATGAACATGAGTTTCTTTCACAGACACACTGCTACTGGTACAGTTTAATAAACACCCAGTCTTATATAAAAGAATAATGCAGAGTCATCTGTGGTTTAGGTTCTAGAGATTCATTACTAAGAACCAGCATGTCAGGAACGGAGCAAATTTGAGGTCCACTAGGGTGAAAACTAGTTATTCTTTGAACCGGTCAAAAAAATCTGAAAGATCTTTTAGCTGCGTCATCTCTTAATGTGTAGCCAGACTCATAGTAGTAATTCTTAAGCTTTGGTGAAACATTACGTTACCGAAAAGTTTATTGTTGTCATTCTGTGACACTTTTACGCCATTACTAAAAAAAGGAACACTTCGATGTTAACACTATCTCATCGATCGTGTTTCAATAGGCTTTACGTGCCGAGCAGGTCAGATCAAGTAAAATCCGATCACCGTTTTTTGTATATAAAATTATTAAAAAAACGATGTGTGAAAGCTATTCAAAATTTGTTATCCACATAAGGCATTACTACTTGTTATGCTGCATGCGAATTCGATGCTGCTATGTTAAATGATGCTCAGTATACATATATATATATATATATACATACATATTAGAGTCAGTTTTTATGAGACCGCGATCTGTATAGATGAATTAGCCATTATATAAAATGGAGATATTTGTTGTAAATGACAGAACACCCGCATTTAAATGTCTACTAAAAACGCAGTTAAAATACACGCTGAACATTATTCACTATTGGCTTTGGCTTCTGTTATGCTAGAAAATGTTGATCATTACTCTTGACTCTTGTTATGAGCATATTTAATGGTAAACGAAAAAGTTTGTAATTACGAGTAGTACAAGGTCTGATTTTACGTAGTAAAAGATTTATAACTCTGCCTTGGTGAATGGTCAAGTCAGAGGACCAGTCCATTGCTCTCTTGTTGATTTCTACCTACCCTAAACTATTAAAGAACCACTGACCGTCATGGTTAATAAGTCGTCATATAAACTAACATTATATTTAGAAATGTTCTGGTATAGTTTTAATAAAGTTGATTTATTATGTTGGTCCACAACCGTTGCTTCTTTATGTTCCAGGAATACTGAGAAACATTTATGTACAATCCTGCCAGCATGCATTCAACTCCCAAATACAGTACTTGAATGCATCCTAACAGAATTAACTTTTTAATTTTATGGTGTGTTACAGTGGGTGCAACAACTTCTGTGCATCTAATTTGTTTTTAGCACTGTTTTCAGCAAGTAGGCCTAACCTACCAGATGGTGCTGGCAGATTTCTGGCAGTTTATTCTTTGATGCCACCATCTTTATCACTCCTGTGCTCTTAATTAAGACGTCTAGAACACACTGTCTTTTTGTGAGAGTTGATTCACAGATATACTGTGAACACATTGCTTAGTGTTAATATTTTGTTTTATTTCAGCTACAGCTGGATTGACTGAAGAACAAAAAACCTTCCAACAGGTGGCGGTAGAGTTTGCCAAGAACGAAATGAAGCCAAATATGTTGAAATGGGACCAGGAGGTAAGTTTACGCATACCTATTGTTAAAGACCAGACCACTACTGTTTTACAGTTGCCGCAATTGCCGTTACATTGCCATTGCAGTGGAACTGGAAGACATTGTTGCTACCGCCGCTGTTGTTGGTATTGTTGTCATTGATGCTATTACATTCAAAGATTTGTTCTTATTTTAAAAACTATTTAGAAGAAATTGTTATGTATTTACACATTTTAGCATTAACATCAAATGTCCACTTCACTGAACAATTTTTTTTCAGTTACCTGACTATTTACATCACTACTTTTCTTCCAAACACTAAATAGACAACTTTTTACAGGAAATTTTTCCTATTGATGTGTTAACTCGAGCTGCTGAGTTGGGCTTTGCTACAATATACTGTAGTGATGAGTATGGTGGAACTGGACTGAACCGGTTGGATGCTTCCATTATTTTTGAAGCCATGGCACAAGGCTGTGTTAGCACAACTGCTTATTTAAGTATTCATAAGTATGCAGCTATTTGAAATTATTAGATTCTTTATTTTTTTAATATTAGTTTATATTTTTCTGATTGCTTGTTTGTCCATTCTTGCATTAGTTTTGAATCCAGCATTTCATGACACAGCCCACTTGTTGGACAAGAGCCTATATGTAGATATTGCCACAGAATCTGTAAGTAGTTTATCACTACATTGAGGTAATGAACTGACAGACACGCCTTAATTACATGTGCAGGGGCAGTACTGCAGCTAAAACAACCTTTGATGCAGTTTGTCTGATGGTCACTCGTCACTCATCCACTTACTGACCAGGCTTGAAGTTGATTAAATTTAGTTACTAAGCACGTATTTACCATTTGTTGATTTTTCTTACTTACTTTTTATTTTTGATGATACGTAGTCAATAATGAGCTTTTCATTGCAGCTTCTTCATTTTTAACCAACTTAGCAATCATACAACATACTGAGGTCATATAGCCTCGATTAATTACACAGCAAACTAGTTGAGTAGCGGAAAAATTTGTGCTGCATATCCGTATAATTGCAGCTCTTTTTGAGAAAACCATAAAGCTGTACTGCTAATCTTAACAATCTTAACATGTTTTCAATGCACAGTATGGTTGCATGGATGATTGATACATTTGGAACACAACAGCAAAAGGAGCACTGGTTGCCACAGTTTTCTCGGATGAAAGCATTATCTTCCTATTGTCTGACTGAACCAGGTAGTGGTAGTGACTCTGCCAGCTTATTAACATCAGCAGTGCGTCAAGGTGACCATTATGTCATCAATGGTAGTAAGGTATACGTGCACCTTTGTTATAATTAAAATTTTTAATATGGCAGCTTTCAGTGGTAATTAATTTTTGGCAAATAGAGTTAATTTTGTTATCACTTCTTAATGGCAAGTGCTAAACTTTATTGTTAAAACATGTAGTGCTGATGTAAGTTAGTATTTATTTCTGTTTTAATGTAAAAACAAGTACATATAAGGTTTATTTATTTGAACAAATAATACAAAATACGTTCTGTGTAAAATTCTGCCACTTGTTTTAGCAGATTTAGCTTCAAGAATTATTGTCTCTTAACTATAAATCAACTGTTTTGCAGGCTTTTATTAGTGGTGGTGGTGAAACTGATGTCTTTCTAGTCATGTGCAGAACAGGTGATAAAAGCCCCAAAGGTATCTCCTGTGTGTTGGTCGAAAATGGTACTCCCGGTTTAAGTTTTGGCAAGAAAGAAAGAAAGGTATACATCTTACTAGTAGGGTAGTTTATGAGGCTACACAATATTCTTCATGCGATACATTTGAATTGATAATAACATGTTTATATGGTTCACATAAATCTCTCCTGGCTATATCCGAAGTACTTTTCCTCTTCCTACTTGCCTCATTTGTTAGGTCTATTAAAGACTGTAAAAAGTTGAATAATTAAACTGTGTTTAGAATAAACTGTAAATAATTAACATGTTTCCATATTCCAGATTCCATTTGCCTCTCCCTACATCACAAAGTGATAAAATTTCATGATGGTTAGATCTAATTTTGTGTTTTGATTGCTTACCAAGTTAAAATTTGGGTATTCTTGTAGTGATCTACAGTACCACTTGGTGAAGTAGTATTTGGTTCAGTGTGCACAGCTGTGTAATTTATTTTCATCTTTAAATAATTTAGGCAGTTTCTATCTGTTTCTATTATTTCTCCCCAGTGATGGCAGTTTCCCACTAAAATAACTGGTACTTTAACTGAGTACTATAAAGTTTATGTTCTGAACTGTGTAATAAACAAATCTAGTGCAAGTGCAATTTTCATATACAAAATTTCCTTTTAAAAGGGTGATGTGAAAAGAAAAATAATGTGAGCACACATCAGTGTCCATTGAAGCTCTGCAATAGCTAATATAGTATAAATATCCAGTTTTTTGCCTATATGGAATTGATTATCGTTAACAGTGTGATTTTAATGTGATTTTAATATTTCAGGTGGGCTGGAATTCTCAACCAACTCGTGCAGTGATATTCGAGGATTGTAAGGTGCCTGTAACAAATATAATTGGCAAGGAGGGTCAAGGATTTAGCATTGCCATGCAAGGCCTTAACGGTGGACGAATCAATATTGGTAGTTTTCGAATTCCTTTTCACTAGGTTTAATTTGAGTTGCTTTGAATAAATAATGTGCCATCGAAGGTTGTTTTCTATTTAATATTTTATTAGTTATTATGTTTTAAGTTATTAATAGACTGCAATTTTAAAGCAACTTCTAAACTTTTGTACAATTAGAATGTAATTTCAATTGTTTGATTGCATGATATAGCAACTAAAGATTGTCATAATAGTGCATGTTGTGTTAGTCTTTTTACAAGTTAAAAATGGTGAGGCTCAAGAATATTAAAATTAACTTTTTAGGCCCTTTAGAGTTTTTTCATTTGTACTTTTTATAACATTTCCTTTGCCTTCCGGCTAGCAAATTAGGCTCATTGGTGTAGTCTTTTATGTCTCTACTTGTGCTTTAGAGATAGCTCATGCAGTTCAATGGCACTTGCATGTGCTCACTGTCATGGTTGGTTGACTGGAGTGCTGTTATAGACTTTCATTATTAACTAATATACCTATCTTTTTAAACCCACTGCACTCAATATTCAAGTGCTATGCCTTGTGTGTAAAGAATTGCAAAGCAAATATATGAAGCCTCATATGAGAATCATAATAATGTTGTGTTTAACAGAAGTTAATTTGACAGAATTGCTAACTTTTTTTGTTTCCTCAAGCCTCCTGTTCACTCGGTGCAGCACAAGAATGCATGGAACTCGCTATTGACCATCTACATGTTAGGAAGCAGTTTGGAAAATCTTTATCTGAATTTCAGGTGTGTAACATTTGTTTTTCATGACTTTTTCTTCATTCAGCTGTATTGTGTACATTGCTTGCATAATTTTGGTCATGTATTTCTGCTTTATTACAGTATTTACAGTTCAAACTGGCAGAAATGGCATCATCTCTAGTCGCTTCTCGGTTAATGGTACGTAATGCAGCCAGAGCATTACAAGACAAGCGGTCAGATGCTGTTGCCCTCTGCTCGATGGCTAAATACTTTGCTACTGAACAGTGCTTTCAAGTTAGTGTGGTTTTTATTAACCTGTTACAGTGTTTTGGATTTTTTTAATTCACCCACACTTCTGCCTTCTTTAAGTTCTAAGAATAGCTGTCCAGGAATTCACTTTTCCAGTCTAACAACAAATTATTTTTCTAAGCCATTTGTAAGTGTAATAATATAACAAAAAAATTGACAAGAATTGTTGTGAAAATTGGAAATTTTTCTGTAAAATTTCCCCAGAAACTGCAGTCAGATAATCTGCCATTTCCATTGCACTGTAGCAGCGTCATTTATTTTGGAAATAATAAAGCTATTAAAATTTGTTAATTTTAAGGAAATGTTTCTTAAAATAGTTAAGATTCTTTTATAAAATTTATAAACATATGTTACAGGTTGTTGATGAAGCATTACAAATGCATGGTGGTTATGGATACTTAAAGGACTATGCTGTGCAGCAGTTCATGCGTGACATTCGAGTCAATAGAATTTTAGAAGGTAGGGAATAATGTGTATGATCAATGCTGTCATGTTGCTATGTCATCTAGCAAGATAAAAGTGACAAATTATAGACTTTGCAACTTCGATTTGGGAGTGTGCCGCAGGTTGTAAGAATTTGTCCGACACATCGGTAACCAGGGGGGAGCGAGGGGGGCGCACGCCCCCCTTCTCAAAATTTGCGCCCCCCCCCCTGCAAAATCGGACAAATAATTTTTTTTGCAGTGAAAATTGCAGTTCGCATGTAATCATTTTCAATATGAATTAGAATTAGGTAAAAAAAATGTTTGGTAGGTTCAGTGTATTATTTTCTTAAAATTTGCGTGTGATAAATTACTGTAAATAACAATTTAGTTAGAGGCACATTAATAACATTAGGTTAACTGAGAGTTAATTTTCTCATTATTGCTTTGTCCGCTATGCCGTCCTACACGCGCTAATTATAGGCCTGCATGCAGTATAAAAGGGGTTAAAATTGGCTTAACCATTATTTAACCACTTCGGATACCTCGTCCCCCCCCCAGAAAATTTTTGCGCCCCCCCCCCCCCCGTTTGCCACATCTAGTTCCGGCCCTGTCGGTAACTGGTGCAACATACTTCATTCTGAGCAACCTGTGAAGAGAACAAGCTTATAAAAGAGTTAGTCTTCCCAGTTTATTCGGGGCCTTTGTTGTAGCAACTTTTTCATTTAAGTTTTGTGCTAAATGGTTAAAGGACAAAGGTCTGTGACAAGGTTTGTAATAAAAAAGAAAAACTTTTTTCATAATGTGTCTTCATAATGTACCAATGTTTTGTTTCTCGTCCACAGATAAACTACTTGTGGAGTGGAGGTCACCTGCTTTACTTGATAGTCAAATAAAAAAATTATCCATTTTTCACTTTTTTGTCTATAATATAAACTGTTTTTAATTTAATTTTTCAGGTACCAATGAAATTATGAAAATGATCATATCTAGAGATTTATTGAAGAAGCACTGACGAGTCCACATTCTTTTTGCCATTGGTGTTTTTATAGCAAGCCCTTGTAGTGAGTTTGTTCAAATTCTTCAATGAAGTTAGATTACTTAACTTAATTAGTGCTTGAGTTCTTTTTTTTAGGTTATCTAATTTGCATTCAACTAAATTATGCCTTTTTGAGAACAGTATTTCAAACTTTTTTGATGTGAAATGTTCCGAAATAGTGTTCTTAGTTTTGACGGTGCTGTGCAAACCAAAGTTACATTGAAGCGGTTATCTTATTAGTAAATTTTGCCTGATATGCTCTACCAGTCACAGCACTGAAGGCAATATCTTATTATGCTCAGTTCACCTATTACTGACACATAAAGAAAATTTTTGTTATTCTAGTAAAACAAGTAATCTCTGTCATAATGTATGTAGTGTGTAAAATGTTCTACAAGATCTGAAATCCTGACATTTGTAATTAATGGTTAATACCATTTGACAAGAGAAAAAGATCTGTACAGCAATATAGGGAAAATAATTTAATTTCATGTGCCAGCCAGTATTTGACAGTTACCAATGAAGTTAACTGAAATTTTGTGTACTGTTAGTGTTTTAGCACTGATATTAACGAAAATTTAAGTAATGGTAAGTTAGTGATAGGCTGATAAGTAGGGAAACAGTTTGAGTTAACAGATAAATTGCACGTTTAAACCAAGCTTGTCAACTCGAAAACGTATTGCTCTCACTTTTAGTAGGTTTCAATATTGTTACAACCCATAACCAATAACTAATTGTTTGATTCTTTCCTGATGGGTGCGCCTGTCATTTTGATGGGATAAGTAAAAACTGTGTTGTCTTAATTTCCTGCCTTTCAAGTGCAAAGGCTTGTATGTAGTGTGCTTGTAAATGCACACTTAAAATGGTAATAAGGTACTATTTGCAAATAACACATGTGTACTTGCATAGCAAAATCGTCCATAAGTAGGCAATTAAGCTTTTCTAGCTATTCACACATCCTGAATCTCCAGTTCATAAGGATCATTTTGATACCAAGCTCTTTGCTCTATGTTGTTTCTAAGCTGAGATAATCCACATTGAAGTTGAAATGTATGCTATGCACTGAAAAACAATCTTGAGTAAATCGCTATTAAAGTCAGCCATTGTTTTTTGTCGCATCTCTACAAAACACTTAGCAACTGTACGAAAGTGTGCATTTGCAAGAACACATTGAAGTTATGTTTATATCTAGTAGATGGTTTTTTCTGACGAAAATCTGGTCTTGTCAACAGAAAAAACCCGAAGCAAAATGAATGCTTCCACGAGCTACTATCAGAGTTTGAAACAAGTTTTTCACAATTGCAGTACTAGTTTCCATTCAGAAAAGTAGGCATGGAGTTATAAAATTAAATTGTTAGTATTTTTTGGACATTTTCTTGATAATTTCATGCTAGAATATAAAAGTCCAATATATTTACCGTTTGTTTTTCTAAAACACAAAAAATTCACATCTAAAAAATGTTTTAGTGCATTTTTCTTTGAAGCATCATAACGTAGTTTTACTATGCCGACTTATGGATGGTTTTGGTTTGCAAGCACACATATAAATGCTGCAAGAGATGTAGATTGTATACGTAGAAACATAATATTTCGACTCCTATAATGGGAGTCATCATCAGCTGTTGATAACAAGAGCTTTTAAAAAATAGAACACGTATTTTTGAATATAGTTATGATGATATTCAAGCAAAGCTTCCATTCAAGCAATATTTAATGATTTAAATGCGTTAAAGCTGTGTAGATGTATTTACAGCAGCAAGATAGTAAGCATGGTTAAATATAGACCAATGCATATATAACATGCGTTCACAAAGTTATAATTGCTCCTGGCTGTTGATTTCTAGATGAAAGTTCGAGGCCGGCTCTAGGTAGTTTGGCATCCTAGACAAAAATTAAATTTTTGTTGCATGTAATATAATGATACCCATGTGTTTGGCTTATACTTGTGTTATAGTTAATAACACCTATGTATTTTTAGCTTATGTTGATTGAATTTTAAATTGAATTGATGACCCCATTGACTTACATCTGTAGGAGCAATTATAATGTCTGCAATTTCCACTGCACACTCTTCATGTTCATGCTCTTGGATTTTCTTTGAGTCGTTTTATATGAAAATTTCTGAAACCCTAACTTCTCTTTTTCATGTACATCCATTTCATTAGTTTTGTAATCTTTATAACCATAATTCTAGTCTGGTTGCAAAATACTTGGCGAATCTTTTTACTGTTCAGTACCTACCAGTTTGTTTATCTCGTTTCTTGTATTATGTTCCTAAAGGCTTTGATTTCTTATAAACTGATGCGCGAGAATTATATAAATGCTATTGCAATAACCTTTTATTATTAGAAGAAGCCAGCTGCTAGTATCAACGGTTACTTAGCTGTGTTACTGTATGCATATCGCACAAAATATGGGCAAAAGCAACACATCACTAGTGTATGCCTAAAGTGGATAATTTTAGAAGAAGTGTTTTTTGCGGGACAACAGCTCCATGTTAACATGGACAAATCATACATTTTGGCATGGAAATAATGCTAGAAACTTAAAGTGTTGTTCGGTTAAGCAATCACACATATGCTTCGTTATTATTATTTTTGCCAACTTAAAAATTAAACAATTACTGTTTTGGCGCCCTGGATAACTGCCTAGTTTGCATGAAGGTGTTTCAAGTGTTTTTTTGCAGCACTGTCGACAGATGCAAAGACGTCTTTGCAGACTACGGATGTACAAGAAATGGCATTATAGCTTTCCTGTCGGTGACATATGCGTACGAAAAAATTGCGCATTTTTTGGTAACTGTGCTTGATTATATTTCGTTAACTTATTATAAATTATTTTGGTTACACAAATAAATACCAGTATACTGATGTCTGACAGACAGTTTTATCAGAAAAGCTGAAAATTGGAACAATGGTGCTAGGTTGTAGCTGATGATTCAGAGAAATGATAGTTGTCAAATCACACGTGTCAGTTTGACAGAGGTCCAAGTATGTTACATTCACATGGTTAGGCTAATATTAGTTTTACTTAAAATCTAACTTCTTGGTATTTCGATAAAGGAAAGTTTTCCGTTTTTTAATTAATGGTAATTAGGAGGTAGGCAATCATGTTAGAGTGGTAGATAAATTGTTATAGTTGATTACTGATGTTTGATTTTCATGTGTTTGTAAATACCTAGATAACAGATAAGCAATTTGCATAAAATTATTGAAATAGAAAACCATGTTCACCGTGATCAGTTACACAAACAAATGTTGATTTTTCTTTTCTGGTGATTTTGTAATTCACACAATTGTAAACATGCCGGTGTAAGTTTTATCCACAAGTATAAAAAAATCACAGAAAAATTTTAACTGAACTTCCGTGATGAGTAAGACAACATACATACATGTGTACATTTAATGAAAGTCATATTACTGCCTTATGTATGAACAAACAATTACATAGGTAGTATGTTTACAAGCTCCTTTGTTATTTTATTGTCGTCTCATCTGCTTAAGTAAGAATTCAAAATTTTTAAAAACGTTTAGAAAAATTGAAATAAAAAAGGAAAGACTCCATCATTTTAGAAATACTCAGAAACAACTTAATTTTATAAGGATAATTGAAACATTGTGAAGTATAGCAAACGTCTTACACTACACTATTTCAGTGACTTTCATAGTATTTTTCAGTAATTTCCATTTTCGTTAGTCCTGTGTCTCCTTGCTTGTGTGAAGTAGGCATATATTAAACCTAGTTTTGAAGCCACATAATTCCAGACTAAAGATTCAGGGTCTATAGATTCAGCATGCTCTAAAGATGAAACGCTTGATGATGCAGTTGGGCACATGATGTCTTCTGGTTTTAATTCATTCACACCAATTCCGTAGAGATGCTCGGGTTGTGAGCAGGTACCCCAAACATAAGGTTTTTCAACTGCATTGGCTATCCATTTCAGGTTGCATGTACAGCGTAGATTATTACCTAAAAATAAATAATGAATTGTAGTAATGAATTATCTAGAATATAATTTGACAAAAAACCAATAGTTTCAATAAAGTGCCGGAAAAACAGCTTTTGTTTGCAAATTGATTAAAATAATTTTTTGCCATAAAATCAAAATTGTCTTTACATAGTTTTGACTTTAAGTTTTGCACAGTTGAATCAGAGTGTTTGTTACTGCGCTACATTTGTAATAATTTTTGACAGCACAAAAAAATCACAGCAATGCTAAATTTTCCAGTATGTGTTGCAGACTGCAGAGGCACTTGTTGAAGACTGAAAGAAGCTTGTAGTTACTGATTGTCTTGCCTCTTGTACATTTGAATTGCACCACTGTCTGCATTTGAAAATAACCTCTATAAACAATACAGCCGTCACGTGTGACAAAAAGACAAGCTTGTGTTATTATCTATCAGGGCCAGTTTTAAGCCAATAAGGCTGATTTGTTCAAACTGGGCCTCGCTCCAACAGGGGGCTCCGTACACATGGTCAAGTGGAGGACACTATGATGAATTTATGATGCTATGGGTGTTCAATGTGCATGAAGTTTCTTAATACTGCAAAGGCAGTGAAACTATTCAATCTGTCCTCGTATATCTATGTTTCATGTTTTTTGCTGATCGTTTGTTTATTTCTTTTGTAATTTCAGTTTATCGTCGCAATTTATGCTATATGCATTAGTTAGATCATCATTGGATTTTAATTTCACTAGTTTGTGGCCGATATTTAAACCCTCAACAACAATTTCACAAGAGAGACCAAATAATTTGGTGATGCTATCTGTAGAAGTTGACTTTAAAAAAAACCCATGGACTTTGAAATGATTACGAAAGATTTCTAGGACAAAAAAGTCAGAAAAGTCTGTTTTTAGAAGACTTATGCGCAAACAGTATGTCAGTAATTATCTTGACTTGTTGTTAGACATTAAAACTTTCACATGGGCTTTTGACTTTTAGTACCTCAACGCTTTTTGGCTGAGACTGGCATACTGCATGAAGCGTAAAACACCACTCTTCAGCTTTTAGCGTAGACGGCCCCAATAACAATTTTCTAATTAGGCCCAGCACTTCCTAGCGCCGGCCCTGTCCATAATATAGGAATTTACTCTTATTTCTCCGAAGGTATGCATGAACATGGAATTTATAAACTTTGTACATACCTTCTAAGCGGATGATCATTCCAGAGATGTCAGCAAATGATCTGCTTGAAAGCCATTCAATGTGATTATCTCTTAAATCCACAATTCGTAGCTTGGTCAAATTGCTGAATGCTATGTTTCCAACATATCCGAGATCATTCCTGTACAATCAATATAACAGACTCGTTAAGGCAGCACACCCCAGCCACGTGGCAGACAACCATACCCACATGGAGTCATCAGGTGGAATTTGACCAAGATTCGCCTTTCAGTCTCTTTTCTCACTCTCAAACCCATTCAAGCAGGGCCAGGTGCACAGTTTCGCTATAGTGACAACAAAACGAAAGCTGAGCATCTCTCCCAACACAACCCTTTCAAACTTATTCACCACATATCAAGAGACAAATTAAAAAAGAGAGCTTAGCTTCCTTTAAGCTATCCTTAAAGAGACTACCCTTTTCTGCTCCAAGTAATATTTCCCAAGCATCCACGTAATATGCCATAAGTGTATATACAAGCTGCATGAACTTCTAGCATAACCCATGTGGTGGTAAGCGAACAATTATCCATCAACGCTAAGAACACAAGTACTGTATAGTGTTGACTAATGTTGCTACTATTCTTTTCTGTTGGTAAGAGACAGTACAAAGATGCACTTCATAAACCAGAGGTTATAGTTAGGAAGTCAAGCATCATTGGCACTGAGTTTTGCCCACATGGTAGTGATCGGACAAATATTTGATTATAATTTTAATTATAATTCCGAAGTTAAAACAAGATGAAAATAAAAGTACACAACTAAGAATAAATGTGTGTAAAATGTCAAATACATAAATCAGTAAGGTAATAAATAAATGAAATGCTAAAAATAATGAAAAGAGAAAAAGTATTGCAAACATAAATTTGAAACATAACTGCAGTGTACTTGTGCTACTACGTATCTTAAAGTGCCACTTTTTACCAATAGTCTGTAATATATAAAATTGCTAAGGTGCAAGAACCAGTTTTTATTACCGGCACTTATACATGAATTTGCTTTACAATTCATAGGTCTGCGACTAAGTAATGATCACTTAGTCATCATTTGTATATTTGTCTGTAGTCATCACTTGTATATTTGACTGGCAGCATTTCTTCATTTGAAATTTCACAAAGTTAATGAAAAATATACCTTTTTAATGCTAACTCTGTCATTGCTTCTGTAAAGGACTGTAGAGCACTATCGGCAAGTGAAGAAATGTTATTGTAATTAAGATGAAGAATTCTCAGTTTCGGCATGAGAGGTACTGTGGTCTTGTTGAAAGTTTGGAAACTGTTACCATCGAGATACAGATATTGTAAATTTAGCACTTGTTTTCCACCGCTTGTAGTTTGAATACTGCCTTCTCGTAGCTCATATTTTTTGCTTATTGATCTATCAGTCCATTCTACTAGTGCATCTTCAAAGTATGAGATAAAATTATTAGAGAGATCAAGAACATGTAAATTTTTCATTTTGGTCAGTGACGATGTGATTTCAATTGAATTGTTTTGAAGCAATAGCAGTTTAAGTTTCTTATTTCTTCTAAATGCATATATGTTGATTTTGCTGATACGGTTATTTGAAATATCTAATGATTCTAATGCATGTGCATTGTCAGTCAACTTGGTATTTACTTCAGAAATTAAATTTCTGTCAAGTCGAAGGTGACGAAGTGACTGTGGCCACGTGCCATTCTGTGATATATTTCTTATTTTGTTTTTAGTTAGTATTATTTCTCTTAGTACACTTTTTTCAGAAAACCAATTGTCAACTGTTTCTATTTTATTCACTGCAAGGTCAATAGTTTTAAGTGATGTCCAGTTAGCATACGTCTTAGGTGCAATGTACTTTAACTCATTATTAGACATATAAACAACTCTGATAGATTTAGTGCTTAAGCCAGTCAATGCATCTGCAGCAAAACTACTGATCTTGTTATGAGCTAAGTTTAGAATTTTGAGATTTGGCAGATCCTGAAAGCACTTTGGTGGTATGGTTTCAATTTCATTTCCATCTAACCATATCTCTTGCAGATTTATCAGTCCAGTAAATGGACATGTTATTGATGCGATTTTATTTGTACTCAAAACAAGTCGGCGCAGTTCCGTCATTTCACTAAACGTTCCTCCATCAATGCTGTCAACTAGACCTCCAGTTAAGTAAAATACCTGCAGGTTTCTAGATGGCACATTGCCTATTTCTCTAATAGGATTTTCTACAAGAGTTAAGCTTGCAAGCTTTGTGAAGCCAAACAGAAAGGGCATTTCTTCTATTTTATTGCTCTGAATCTCAAGCAGTTCCAAAGAATCCTTAAGAGCTGAAAGAGTGCCAGGTGCAATATATTGCAGCTGGAGGTGATGAAGGTAAAGTCGACGAACAGTGACATTTCTTAGGGCTGCTTCACCTAGCTGAGTCACCAAACTGTCCGTTATGTATAGTGAATCGATTGTAACATTTGAGAATTTGGAGTCTAGGATCCTCAACATATGTCCTGGTTCTCTACTGTTACACTCGACCCATAATTCTTCTTTTGTTGTTATGTGGCATGTGCATGGCATAGTATTTTCTGCTAATGGACACCACTGCAATTGAAGTTCAACTGTTTTCTCTAATAGTTGTTTATCTGTGTGTTCACATATCCACGTTGCTGTTGCATGCTTGCCACTAACTCTAGAACATGAGGTGATCGAATTTTGATTCAAAACTAGCATCAGTAACACTGTAAGTGCTCTGCACCTCTTCGGGTTGCTCATTCTGCAGGCTGTTAATTTTTAAAGATGTCGCTTATACCAAAAGTGCTAATTTCAATACACTTAACTCTTGTTCTTTGTCATTTCAACAATGACACGTTCTGGTCATCTTATCACATTATCTACTCTCTAACGTTCACCGGGAATTGTAGTAGGTTCACACACTAACACTGCTCAACATAAACAGTAAGCTGCTTACAGTTAGTCGTTTTATTGTACAGATTTATCTGTCAATAAGAATGTGATCTTTGGCTGTTCAGTCTGACTTGTTATTATAAGAAGTCAATATAGTAGATATTAACATATCAAGTAAGCAGATTTATTTACACAAAAACAAAACTACATTTATCTACTGTCTGTTACTGTCTGATCAATCTTATGTGTATTTATATACATGCTAAGTATATAACAGGCAAAACAACAAATTTGTAGGTTAAAGCTAAGGACAGTTCATTTATTTCTGCATCTTGAACTTAAAAATGAGTATGTTTCAACTATTATTGCCTGGGTTACTGTTTTTTTACCTAAATTCTTAGTTATGAACCTTTCTTTTTGTGCTATAATGTTTGCAGAACAGATATGATGTTATTACACTCTTCTACCATGCATTTCCTTTTTTCTAGGATGTTTTCTGTATGGTCTACTTAAATCCTAGGTAGTTTGAAAAAAATCGATAGTTGAAATAATGCTAGTCAGTGCTCACTTTCTTGCTTGATTAAATGAGCCAGGCTAATCAAGTATCAGTTTCCTTTTTAGGAAACTTTCTAAGAATTCTACACAAGGCAAAGCTGTCAATAAAACTATACAACATGTGTAAACAGAGTCTATTTATTACTGATTTGTAACAAATGAGATCTTATATTCTTATGTTTTTACAGCCTTAACAAACTAATAAAAGTATTTTAGTGTTTGGTATTTAAAGACTGAAACTATCAATAACCACCTCCAATGGCACCGACTTGGCACAGAAACACAACAACAAAAGCCACTGGTAGTGTCACGCCAAATAGATAAGACGACTTTACTGGAATCTGAAATATTTTAGCCTGTAAGTTAAATGTTGCTAGAAACAGAAGAAGGGAATCTAGTTCGTCTGCATCAGTATCCTGATAGCCAAATGGTCGAGCTCGAATAGCATGACCCAGTTTACTTAATGAGGAAAATGAAGCAGTGACACGAGCTGCCTGAACAAGAGGTATAAACAGTATGCCTGTCCACAGAATTAGTGCTGTCACTGTGTGTGCATAACTCACCCATCCAGTTATTAATTCGTGGGTTATGAGAGCATAAACAATTAATGCTGTGAAACAACCAAAATTGTACATAAGCAGAGATACTGTCATCGCTGACTGGTTGTTTAGCGTTTTCAGCAGTTTATGCATTTCTTGAATTTCTTTGTAAACTTCTTGCAATGGTATGGCTCGTTCATAGACCCTCTCCCCTAATCCACGTACTGCATATATGAGCAGTTGACACTGTACTGCATATCCAGTTACTATAGTTATATACACTAAGTGGATAAATGCCAGACATGTGACTAAAAGAATTGTCAACACAATGTCTCCCACTTTACCAGCTATGCATATCCATCTACTAAACACTAAGCCACCACCCAGGGAAATGCGGAAAACTAAGTCACCAATGGATAGCAACAACCAAACCAAGCCAAGAAGCAACAGTAGTCTTAGTGCTCTTATTAAGTTTTTCTGAGACAGATAACCAGAAAATGGATATGGCGATGTTTGAACAAACACTGTTTCCATTAATGTTTGAATATACTCCGAGCTTCCGTATCGCATAGCATAGAAGGCATGGAAGTAAGCACAGAGGTGTAACAAGTCAGGTAAAATTAAATTCATGTGCAGTGTCCTAATTGGATAAGATGACACTTTATTGCCCAAAAGAGGCACAGTTGAATTATGTCCCAGATAGACCATTTTATCAGTCCGAAGACTTGCAGCAAACTGTAACACGTAACCAAGAATTATGATTGCCAACACAATTACAGGATAAATAATGTTCATTACTTTACATAAGCAAGTTGATATACGCCATTGAGGCTCGTCTGGGATCGGCCGCCATCCTAACACCATCATTAGTCGTAGGTAAGGTGCAAGTACATTACGTTTACAGTATTCTAGCGCTATGTTGGTTTGGCTGTACTGCATATGTGGTATGTTGGCATCAACAGAGACCTCAACAGTGCTGAACTCTCCATCACCATCTTCACTTTGATCACAACTTGGGCACACATCAGATGGCACTTCTGCAAACTGGCTAGACTGATAAGTGGGATGAGAAAGAGATGCACTTTGAGAAAATGCCGTACCAGGAGGTTGCAGAAAATGCTTGTCCATGTACTTGGTAGCTGTGTTGTTTGAGTTATTTGTTACCTCAGTGGGTTTACTGCAGTAGTAGTCTCCAAAGGAATGACTTCCCTGCAAAATGACAACAACTCAAATGAATATAATATTGTATAGTAGTTAGTATTTTAGGATTTTTCACTCTGTACTGTATTACACGATTGACAAACGAAGTACTATGCTAAACGATATATGGCAGATTTACAATAATTTTTACTGAAAAGTCATGCGTAATAGTGTTGTAGATCTTATCAGAGCAATTACGGACTGGTAATTAACACATTTGCTGTTTTTGACATAGCTGAGTCAAAAATATGCAGTAGTTAAATAGCATCTATCTGTTCAACAATAATTTTAGCAAATGGCAATATCAGTCCTGTAGACGCTGTTGACAACTTGGCAGTAGTGTGATACATAATAATTGTAGAAAAAAATTGATATTTTTATACAGTTTGGCAAGTGAGGATACAATAAATCATTGATTTAAAGTAGATTGTTGTGATGGAGTTAGAATCTGAAATGGCTTACTTGCATTCTGATACATTCCTTTTCTGACAGCAGTATCACAGATGAAACCACCCACAGCCAGTATCTAAGCAGTTACCCATCCATTTACTAACCTAGCCTGGCATTGCTTAACATTGTACACAAGGAACAAAGGTAGTGCACATTATAAACTGGTGCTCCTTAATCAGTAAATGGTGCCCAATTAAAATGTCGTGTTTGTTTTATAAACCTCTGCTAACAAGCAAACTTTTAGAGACAGTGTGAAATCGTAACTCAAAACACAACAATGAATGGCCTTATGTAATAAAAACATCTACTGACTTAGCTTTTACGTTGCGATGTGCATTGGATACAAAGCATTTTGCTGAACATTTGTAGCATTTATACAACTGCAGATTATCCGTTTCAGCAGCAACTACTGAGTCTGATATTATTAAACTTTTTCAATATTACAAGCTTGTTTGAGTCGTGTGAGTCGATAACGTGCGTGAAACACCTGTTTTTAAGCTTCAGATGTGGCATCACCGTGAGCAAATTTAGAAACTACAATAATAATTATATGATATGAAGATAACTTCTAATAAAACGCAAAAATTTGCAAAAAGTAAGCATTGGGCACTCCCATGTATCTGCAATTTACACTAAGCTTTCAGGTAGTATTAATCATTAAAAATAAAATAATTACCGCGGCAATACCTTGTTCTTTGCTAATGCTTCATAACGTTCATCTTAATATTCTATTACAGTACAAGTTTTACAACACAGGCACAAACAGATTTATTTGGTTACTTCTATTTTAAACCAACTCTTCACTTTTATTACAGACAACAGGCACACAGGGCTTCACGGAGGAATTCAGTATGTATAGGCCTATAAATTATTTCGATTTTCAAGTTTTAAGTAGGAAGATATGTCTGAATGAAACAGCTCACTGTCGGTTTTTTCGTGCGCAGCATGCCTTGATATCCAGGCAAGTTTATCAACTATTCAAACCTAGTAACCTTGAGAAAAGCTAGGTCGCTGAACTAAACTATTTTGCACGGCATATATTAAATGGTGTCAGCAGTGGAAAATTCCCATGGCTAAAAAATGACTGAATGAAATATAGGTTATTCGATGTCATTCTGTTAATGTCACTGGCATTGTATTGTGACCCAGTTTTCAATTGCGTACCAGAATACCAGCGCTTTATTATTATCTTACCAACGATTTCAATGCTTGCATACTTATTGAAATTCACAATACTAATCAAAAACTGCAATTACACGAGAAGCAGGAGAAAAGGTCGACCCTTGTTCTCTCGGGCTTTATCGTGCAAAGAATATAAGTAGGCCTACACTAATTATACATGATATTTTAACGAAAAGGCAATTTCTTACCAGCATGACTGTCCTTGTTCCTGTCGAATTTCATGAGGCTTTCTGACAAATAATCACGCAATGACCTTTAAATAGTTATTAATAGTATAGTAAGGGTCTCATCAAACAAGGTTTTCTGGTCTTTTAACGCACAAAATTTAACACACAATAATGTAAACGAGCCTCTCCACTACTTCCAGGCATCACCAGTCGAACTAACTTGCAACACGTGAGATAGGTTGGTGCGAAAGTGATCATTGATGCGAACGATTTCGCGATAATACAGTAGTTTTATTGGACGTAAATTAAAGGAAAATGCAAGTCGAAACGGATAAAACGCATTTTTTTATGATATGACGACAGCCTTCAGGCAGGCGAGGGAAATAGCTGAATGCTAACGACGTGTTCAACGTCTTAGATCACTAAATTTAAAGCTTTCCAGTTCAAATAAAAGCTTTATTCTGATTTTTACGCGGTTTATTTCTTGCGAACCCTGTAGGAACCCTGAAAAGACGGAGAAGATGGTTTATTTCGTCCGCAATCCGGTTCAGAGAATGGAATTTAATCACTGTGAAATTTAATAGGAAAAATTATGCTCATCACGTCGTTCTTTGTATTTCTTTTAGGACTATATAAAAAGTAAAACATGATGTAAGAATAACGAGTCATTAAACCAGTTTTCAAAAAAGATTACTAATCAATGCGCATCGCTAGAAATACATGACCAAGTCTTCGTGTTTTTGATTAAATTCTGAGGGTTAAGATTAATGACTCGTAAAAACGCACACCTATTTGCTGATTGTTATTAGTAATTACGCGCTTTAAGCAATATAGGCTAAAAGGCTTTCAATAGTGATGTTTCTATATTTTATCTCTTTTCCGTCTTTGCTTAGTGTTTTTGTGCCTTGTTGGCAATTTCTCTTATATTCTGTGCAACTTGTACGTCATGTTCTTCACAAATAAAAAACAGGACACACTGAATTTGTGTACAAAACTTTCAGACCTACAGTGGTTGTTCCCTAAAGTTGATTTAAGCATACCTTAACAAAGCTTCTTAAGGCAACAATGACAATTATCTAACAGATGGCAGTAAAATGACAAAATTGTATACCCGGTTGTGGAACTCCTGAAGAAATTATTGAGTATATCACCAAAGGTAAAATTTTTGAGTTTGTAAACACATTTTAATTTTTACAGGCGGTTAAACTACTGAAATCTATACCAGACGCCATTTTGGCTAATCATTTCGCAAAAACAAAATTCACATGTGTCACAAGTTTGTCATATGTGATACTTGAGTTACTCGCTTGAGACGTTGCCTTACAAACAGATCTGTATCTCCGTGAAGCCGGTGATTGTTCTCGTTGGTGTTTATGTAATAAAGTTTTAGCCAGTTTTTATATGGTGATGTCACAATAGAATAATTTCGCATTCTAAATGTTGATAAACTATGGCAACGTAAATGCTGTTCCGAATAGCATATTCACAAAATGGATTCCATGGAAACGGTAAACGGTGTTTTAAAACGACATGTGAGGTAAAAACCAAATGCTTCGCATTCCGGACAAATTTTTGTAAAATGTGCGAGACAAATTCCTTTATTAAACTCGTACGAACATGAGTTGAAAATCAATGAAAATGTACAATTATGTGCATTGCAAACACATGCCGAAACAACCCAACTTAATTCTTAATGTGTGAAGTCAAAATGTGAATTTAGGAGCGCAGAATTGCTATTTGGGGTATCTTATACTGTTTCTTTTCTAATCGATTATGCACTATTGAAGTTAGAAACTGACAACCTTGATCCCAAAACTGTGTCGACAACCTGCAGCAGAATTTGCTGTTCTTGATTTCTATTGTTGTCTTAAAAAACAACAAATTTAGGAACAGCATCAATTTTCTTAACGACCGTACTGCTGTCATTCTGTCACACCATGGCCCTAAGAAATACGCTGTTCGTTATAAAGAACAAAAACAACCTTGAAACTTTTTCCAGAACATGGATGAGCCCACGGCGATGACGGCAATGGCAACAAAGGCATCGTTACATATTGAGTCAATTATAGGATGGAATTCGTTGTCCAGGCCAGCATAGCAGCATCATGTGGACTCTTTCAGAGGATTATCGAGGATTGACATCTAATTGTAATGATAAAACGAAAAGTAACGATGCAATGAAAAGCAAACCAAACCCCACGCTCTTACATTTAATAAACTTTTTAAATCACTTTTTTTGAAATTCTTTTTTGTCCGAAAACTAGAATTTTTGCTGTACCCACAATTTTACAACTAATACTTGAATATTAGCTTCGATAAACATTATACAAATGTAACATATTTACAGAATTGTACGGGTTATTTTTATTTTTAGTAAAATAATAGTGATTTTATACAAATGTTATTATTAATTAAGCACAATTATGGGATTAAATAATAGGTGTGTTAGTCAAAAGAGCTGTTTTGAGGGAAATGCAAGGAGTCCGGGAGGCGTTTATGTGGAAAAATAAATAGATGTCAGGCGTCTTTCATTACTCAGCTGTCTCAACACAATAACCCACCCATTTCTTCATTGGATTTTAGTCGATTCCATTTTGTCGATTTTATCATTGAACAACGGACATCATTTTTTTTATCGTAGTTATCCAATTTTTTGTTTAGTGATTACTGTAGAACTTAAATTGAGAATGTAAAATTACGGATTTCGCTTTTAAGAGAAATTTTGCAATGTCGAGTTAGCTCGATGAAAATCGTAAGTGTGTCAGCCATTTAAGTGTCGTGCCTTACAGCTAAATGTTGTAACGTATAGCATAAGCATCAGTTGATAAAGGCAGAAAGTTTGCGGATGTCCAAACTCTGCAACATAGGCGCACGAGCCGAGTAAGGCTGGGGGGGGGGGCTGCAGCTTCCCCCTCCCCCCCGGATTCGGGCAGTCATCAAATTTATCCAGGCACCGGCCAAGTGATGAAAAAATAAAATAATATTTTTCATAAAAGGAGATCTCGAAATTTCACCATGCTGCCAAATGAAGTGCCAGAAATCCGGGCTTTTGCTTATCATGGAGTGGGGTGAGGCAATTCCTGACTCGAAGTTGATCTGCGCTTTTTCCGGGTTGGCGTTGTAGTTTTAGGGCAAAAGTGGCTCAGCCCCCTCCCTCTGAAAAAATGGGCCCGTACGCTCATGCTCTGCAAGTGGTAGTTCAGAGGTGTTTCTGTCTATCTTCGAATACCTGGCGGGTTGATGTTGCGAAGATTCTCACAAGTGACAAGTTTCTAACAGCTCGATGCCGAGCAACTATTAAGTAATTTTTATTCAAAAGAAATGACTGTTTGCCTTTCCACAACCATTAATATTAATTTTATACACATTCGCCCTGTATAAATTTGCAGAGCGAGAGGCTATCTGTCAGTACTGGAAGCGTAACCAGGGCAGGAAAAAATGTTTTCTGGATGAAAACGTGCTCAGGGTGACAATAAACAGACAAAAATGAGACTGTCGCCAGGCAAATCATACCCTAAATGATACATGAAATGTCACAGAATTATTTTATTAATGAGGCACGTGACATGGCGCGAGAAGGGATCGTTCCCCGATGGCGAGGTGTCCTTGGGAGAGTGACTGACCTCACGTGTATAAAAGGGGATGAAAGATAGCTGGAAAGCACGTTACCTGGCTAACATTTGAAGCATTGACGTCTTATCGTTTCATTGGTAGTATCAAGGTAAGAAATTGCAATTATTGGCATAGTATAGGTTTGTTTAATACCAGTATATCAGTTTCAATCCCGAAAATTAACGCTTTTAAAAAAAGTAATCTAACTTGTAAGCGTTAATTGTAAGTAGGCCTAAACTTTATTTTCATTACACTAAACTAATTGAGTAATATTCTTTAATTTATAATATGAACAGTTTCCTTCTGATGATAACTTAAATTTAGTGTTGTTTACGGAAAAACGATTACCACTAACTACCACCACCCCTTTTGGATCCCGGCCATACGGGATCCATTGTGTCAAAGCATATACAAACTGTGGCAAATCGGTGGTCAAGTGTGCTTAGTTGGTATGCGAAATGGAAAAAATTAAAAAAAACACGTATCATTATTTTTCTGCCTCACTTTGGTGCAGGTCATTCAGTTTATTGCTTATGTTGGCATTTGGCTTGATTAAACTTTGTTCTATTGTTTAAGGTGCATGTGAATTTTACAGTGAGATACACTGCATTTTTTTACAGTTCTTATGCAGATCATCCTCACGACATACCAGTGTTACTCCATTTCCTAAATTTCTTATTGACCTCATCAGCTGCGTTACTTGGGGATAATCTCAAGTTTTGCCGGCTTCTATATTGTTTACGAGTGAAGTAATGGTTTTATATAATAAAGTTAACTAGAAAATTTATTCTGCAGGTAAACGTCATGAAGGTGTTTGCTCTTGCCACAGTACTTCTAGCGGCGTCCGCTCACGCGGTTTTCCAACCGGCAGTGGAAAACATCCTTCCCTATTTCGACCAAGGGCAGGTGGATCAGGTAGAAATTACACCAATATAGATTTTGCTGTAGAGTCATTTTGATCGATTTTTTTCTATTTAGCCGGCATTTGTTTTTTTTCTACTTTCCTCGGTAGGCTAGACTGCTCGTTTCTTTTTTCTATTGTATGCACATTCGTTATAACTTTTGAATAACATTGAATAAACCATTAGCACTGATTATTGCACAAGCATTATTTCAGTGTTGTACATCGCTTGTTTTATAAATTAAGCAGTCACAAAAATCATCCATTACGTGTACTGTAATTAATAGCTAACCTATTTACAACCTTTTCGGTCGACCTAAGAAAGATTTTTAAAAAGTTCTTATTGTTGCAACATTAATGCTTTAGTGATTAGCTGTGATGAATGATAAAAGTAAGCATCAACTAATTCATAATTTACAAGACAAGTGTTGATGATGATAGAACATGTTTTACTCTTTTTTCGCTAGGATGTGTACAACCCGTACGGCAACGTAGACACGCCCACGATAGACGATTTCAAGACGAACTTTAACTTCGACAAAACCGTCTTCCAGCGCTTTTTGAAAAGTCGCTTCTTTTACAGGTAAGTTGATGCGTTTGTTTGACAAATTAATTAAGATTTGCCGTAACAAAATCTTACTGTTTTTCATTGAGTTCAAATTTTACATTATTTATTATTTATTCTCCGGCACTTTAACTCTTAATAACTCGTAAGTCTTGCAAGCTAGGGTCGCCAAACTCACAGGGTTGGTAGCCCTGGGCAGGGGACGTACAAATGTATAGCAACCGCTGACCACTGGTATTTTTCACAAAATTTTTCACTGAATTTTTTTTCACAAGTAGTTGCGTACTGTGGGGCAGGTGTGCACCTGGGGTTTAAAAAGCTGACAAGTGTTTTCGTTCATTTCCTCCTGTCAAACCACCGTCTCACAGTCAACCAGTTAAATATTTACATTGCTCTTTAACGTTTTTTTTCAATTCAATTCAGAATTTTATTTATCTCTCTTAATAAGATTATATAGGTATGAAATTATAGCTAGTAGATTATATTAACAAAATGGAGACGAGGTGGCGATTGGCCAGGAGCCATCGAGCAGCCACCCCTATACAAATAAACGATTTCTAGATATTACAGCTTTTTTAACACAATATATGTGTTATGTCACTGAGTTGTGCATACTATATGCTGTGGATTTAATACAACAGAAATACAGTTATGTGACACGACAGCCTACAATAGCAGCCTACAAAAGCCAAACTATATTATTTTAGATTCGTCCAGAGCGATATCTTCAGAGAATTCTTCCGATTTGATGGTTTGGTCGATTATCTACGAGATACCACCGTTCTTGAGTTTTTCCGGGATCCGGAATTCAGACGCACTTATGATTATGATCCAACCTATTTCGTCAAGTTCTTACAGAGTCCGGAATTATTCAGGTAAATTTTAAGAAAATTTACGATGATGAGGCTGTAAATGGAAGCCATGTGACTTGACTTGATCGTGTAGCAGACTTTTGCTCTAAGACATTCCCCTGAATCTCTATATGTAGGCGGAAGCACTCAAGTTTAATACATGTAATATGAGCCACAGAACCAGTAAGGTGCTGTGGAAAAATAAGCAAGAAAATACCAAACAACTACTTGTAGCTTGTCTGATGCTCGATACTTGAATGATTTTCTTAGTGATTTTTGTCAATGACCTTGGTGCAGTATTACCTGTGGTTATTCATTATGCAACTAAATGAATTATTCCAGTGTTAATCGTTTGTATCCGTATGTGTGTGTCCGTATATGTGTGAGCACAAAATTTCTGCGTCCCAACACCTGGTGACCTGGAGCACGTGTTCTTTAGCTTTCGAAATGCTGCACTTACCCATGGTTTATTAACTTCATTTTCGCTATTCCATTTAGGTACTTCGAAACGGACGAATTCCTCAACTTCTTCAGAGATTTCCGCCGTGGACCTTTCAGACGATACCTCTATGGCGACTACTTCGTCAAACATGTCGGAAATGAGTTTTTCACTGATTTCTTGAAGACATCAGATATCAGCGATTCTTTCTTAGAGTTCTTCGACGAATACTTGCCACTTGATAGGGGTAAGTGCTCAGTAGGTGTGTACATGATTATAAGCTATGAGACTAAAATACTTGAAAATTTTGATTACCGAAGAAATCAAACAATGAACCTATATAGCCAAGCATGGTCTGTGCCACTGCTTATAACTTTCTAGAGTGAATACGAACTATAATATTGCATTAGCTTATTAACAAGAGGGTTGCACTTATGTAGCCCAGCTTGGTCTGTGCCACTGCTTACAAGTTTCTAGAGTGAATATGGACTATAATATTGCCTCAGTTTTTTAACAAGAAGGTTGTTTCAGTTACAATTACTTTTGGTCGACGGCTCATCTGGATGTTGTTGTCGTCGTCGTCGTCGTCTTTCTTCTTCTTGTTCTTCTTTTTCTCGTCCTCCCTTGTCTGGCAAATGATCCTTTTGAAATTAGAATTGTTAATAATTATGCAACAGAGTCAAGGCTTGCTTGGCAGCAACTTTGCATTTACCATTTAACAAACAGTTTGCGAAAATTGAAGAAAGTTACAATAGTTACAAAATTACATTCTTGAAATTGCCCCATTTTGTATTAGTCACATAATTAGTGAATTGACTATATAAATTTAGTAACATGTTTTTGTCACTTTCAGAATCAAGAGAGTTCTTTCCATACAGGAGATACATGCTCCTATATATTCTACATGATCCTTACTTTTACTTCCATGTCTACCAATACGGACGCACTCTTCCCGTGTATAAGAAGATCTTTTACAACTTCCCACATCTGGATGAGATTTTCCAGAATTTCCGGTCAGTAATACAAATTATGATATTAGAAAACCATGTTGCAATGTTTAATTCTTGGTGATGGAGTAGTGAGTGAATTTCAGTTTTTGTTACTATAGTTAGTAACATTACAGCAATGAACGGTCCTTACAGGAGCTATAATAAAAAACGGATATTTTTTTCACAAAAAGCTAATGTTATAGTTGCTACAAGTGCTTCTCAAAATTTCCAGAAAAAAAAACTTTTCTATTTTACATGTATTTCTCACTATAATTTTGCAGTTATCATACTGGGACGACGACATTCACACCGGTGGACAACACTCAGCTGCCAAGGTTCACTGAAACTGAGCATGAATTTTTCCGGCAAATCCCTGTGGAACGTCTCACTCCACGTTTGATCAATTATTACAGAGAACGTTTCGGTATCCCAGAGGAGTACCTCTACTACCTGTTGAAGCGTTACAATCCCACATACTTCAGAAACAGATGGACTGTACGGCCAGGCCAGTTCACTGAGGAGGTGCCAAAACGCACTTTTTACCCAGTCGAGAATATTGTTCGTCGTCCATATTATCCAGTTAATAACGAAATTGGGGGGTTATTCCGCACTAATGACAGATTTGTACCTTACAATCGATACCCTTTTACCTTCTATCCCACCAGTCGAGTTTTTCCAACTACATGGTTTCCCAGAAATGAATTTTTTCCCAGAAATAAACCCACGTACAATGTCGACCGGCCCTATCTCACATATCCGGTTGATCAGTTTTACCCTACAAGTAACACTCCCACAGTAACTAACCGCTTTTTCCCATCCCGCGAAGACACATTGATTAATCACTACCCTTTTTACATTAACAATTTCCCCATTGATCAGTACTATTACCCAAAACAGACTGTTGTCCCATATAATACCAGATACCCCCGCTTTGATGTGAACGATGTTCCTAATTATGTCGATTACACAAACTACAGAGACGTACGACCTTATTACAGAAATAATAAGTTACAATATTAATTGAATGATTATTGCATGCGGTAGTATATATAAAACTATTTGGCCTAAGATAATAAAAAAGCAATGTCATTTTTATGCTAGTGTACGCTGTAGTGGGATAAGACCGAACTTACCGGATAGCAGTGAACGAGTTCACACTAATTACTAGAAATTTAGGTTGGCTGAACGATTACACTTGAAGGGAAGAGCAAAGACATCAATGTTATAGATGTTTGCTTAACATTTGTAACATTAATAAAATGGATTCTCTCTACATTCTACGTTTATAGAATATAGTAAACCATTAGATAATTTTGGAAACTTAAATCTTGTTATGCTGTTAACTTGTTATGATAAAGAATTTTATAGCTTTTGTAATAAACTTACATTTTTTAAAACCTGTTATTTCTTAATGCTATTTTATTGTTGCAACTCTTCTTGGTTAAATAACCTGATATTCAAGTACACTAATGCCATTATTATTATTATTAATGATTATCAAATAATGTATAAATGGTGACGTAGCGAAATTGTAGCTGAATCCTTTACCGATTATTACAGTTCATTTATTTACTCAGAGACCTAAAGCAATAGCAAAAGGTTAAGTGATAGCAGCAAAGTTATTACTATACATGTAAGATATACAAATATAGATATTTACTTATCATAAGAGAAACAAAACATGCAAAACGGAACACTGACGCTGTAAGAGATGAGATGTAATTAGGTCTCTTATAAAGCAGACAAGATGTTGGAGTAATGTACACATCGAAAGCATGAGAGAAATTTTGGCGGGTGGTAGGATTTCCGCGTTTCGTGTCGATGGAATAGTTTCGATACGGCAGGCATCACTCGTAAACCACGTTGCGGTTAGGCTTCGGTCACACCGAAAATATTAGTGAGGTATGCCTTTGAGTGTTTAATTTCCAGTGTGCCAAAGTGTATAAAACAGTACAAGTTCTATTTGGCCTGAAAGAACACAAGTATAGCTGGTTTTTAATTTACTTCTATTTCAAATTATTACGACAAATTACAAGTGGCACTAACGTCAATAAATTGATTACGAAAATCTAGATCTGGATCATCAATTTGCTAACACATGTTCAAATCTAATAAATCTTTAATTATCTTTATAATTTTTGTAGCCGCTTCTTAGTAGATTATATACAGCAAGCAAGAAAAACGACAATCGGTTAATTATTCTAACTTTTTATTTAGATTACTTGCATTGAAATCTAATTTCAAAAAATATAATTGCTATAACAAACTTGGAAAATTGCTCTAATAAATCTTCAGTGCATGATTTACATGACTTATTGGATACAACACTACGAAGTGTATCATTACCACTTTTGATAAAATTTGTACAATCATATATTTAACCTATATCAAACACCCATTAAACTATAACAACTGAAACAGTCAAATTAAGTTGAACAGCCAAAACAGCGATGCTAGATTTCAGTGACGTATATAGGCCAAAATGGATGGAAATGTTTTCTTTGAATCAAGTTAATTGCTGTAATTAGTTTTAATACCTGTATGCAGGTTATAGAATAGGTAACCTGGGCAAAGATTCAAACTGTTATGTTCAGAGCTAAACTTGTACTGGTGAAATCATCAGTTAACGTCCTCGGCGTGAACGCATTGATATAGGTCTATATTCTTTTTATGTAAACAGGTAAGAACAGTTGAAATCATTAATTATTCTTCTCTGCCGCCTGTGCACCTGTAATCCTAATTTCTATTGATATTTAACCATAGCGTCGATTAACAGGTGTAAATAATTTTGAACTATACTATATGTTATTAAGAACGAACAGAAGAACGTTAAGTTGCTTATGAAAGATGTTTATATATTAATAAGATGTATACCTCTAATACGATGTTTATATTAGGGATATTAGTAAATGAAGCATAGCACCTTTCTTGCTTTACGCAAGTCAAGTAGGCCTATAGGCTTACTTAAAATCGTGTCGAAGTTTACTGAAAGCGATCCACAACAAAAATAAATTTACTTTTATACGAATACTCACGCATTTTTGTTGTTTTTTGCATTGAGCAGAACACGTTCAGGAATGGAATAATATTATGTATAGTGTATATCCAAGCCCTTTGTTTTGAACCTTAATGTAAAGAATATGCTATCATGGAATTTTGCAATTAAAAACTTGTGCAAATCGTGACGTGAGAGATTTGAACGCGGTATCATAGTTAAATAAGTGAAATATTTAAAAAAATATTTTGCGTTAAACTTTAAATATATAGTAGATAAAAGTACTTTGTAACAATTGTTTTGTATTACAGTACAATATGAAAACATGGACAGAAATTTTGTGGCTATATGTAGCTTTGGTAAGTTAACTATAATAATAAAGGTTTTGCTAAAGTCGCTGACCAACGTTGAATGTTGCGACATTGTTGTCAAATGTAAAACTGCAATTCACAAATATTCGCAGAAGCTTACATGACTAAAAAACTAGAAATACAGTGTGGAATGACAAGACAAATAATGTTGGCATTATGATTAGAAAGTTGCAATTTTTAGAATTACTAGTTACGTATATGAGTGCCATATATCAAGTACAATGGCCATTAGCAGGAACGCAGCTTTGCATTCTAAAAAACTATCTATAATTACTACAACACAATTATAGCAATTTAATTAAAATTGTCCTTGAATGGACGATATACACCAGTTTTATTACTGTCCGTCTGGGAATACTGAACAATCTCTAGCTACGTATATGAATCACACAGGCCTGAAATTTACAGGTACGTTAGGTACAGTTTCTGCAAGGAAAAATTTGATTTGGGAGTCATTCGGCGCTTAAACAACGAATTGTAGCTGTGCGGGTAGCAGGAGTCGAAAATCTTTTGCAAAAAATGCTCTAGTTATAAAATGCCAGATATAGTTATAAACAGTAGCGGCAGATGATTATGAAAATCAATAAGTTTATGTTTTGTGTAAATTTAAGCTCTGTAATAATAGTTAACCCAATTCATTCAACACTGCAGATGGGTTTTGTGGCTATGGCTATTCCTCACGGGTATTCTGGAGGTTATGCAGATGTCCATGACGTTGGTGGTTCCAGCTTTGGTTACACTGCTGGCGGAGGACCAACTGGAGCAGGTAGTGGAAGCCACCATGGCGGTAGCAGCATGAGTAGTCACGGTAGATCACGTAATGGACATTATGGAACTTACGACATGCATCAAAGCGGCGACCATGGAGGCAGTCAATCTGGAGGTGGTTATGGTGGTGCGTATGACAACCAACAGATGGGCAGCCTTGGAAGCCAGCATGGAAGTACAAGTGGCGGAATGCAACAGCGTGGAAGCATTGGAGGCAGGTACTCAACCAGCAGTGGATATGGCCAGGGATCAGGAATTGGCTACTCCAGTGGAACTCGTGGATCAGGTGGATATGGTGGCGGCAGAAGCTATGGTGCTGGTAGAGGCAGCAGTGGGTTTGGGGCAGGAGCTGGAGCTGGCAGTCATGCAGGTGGAAGTTCGGGAGGTTCAGCTGGAGGCTATAGTGGAAGTGGCGTAGGTGGACATAGTGGTGGACATGCCGGTGGGAGTGCATATGGTTATGGTGGAGCTGGTGGTGGAAGTACAGGTGGTGGAAGTGGGGGAGGTTTTGGTGGTTCAGCTGGCAGTGGTTATGGTGGCAACAGCAACTCTGCTAGTGGAGGTGGTGGTGGTTATGGTGGAGGAGGAGCAGGTGGGGGAGGTGGTGGTTACATGAATGATGGTAAACATGTACTTCGTAGAAGTGGAGTGGGATATGGTCATAGGAGTGCTGGACCCGCATATGGAAATAGAGGACCTCATGCAGCTCACATTGAAGGAAATAATGAATATGATAGCCAAGATGATAGTAGCAACTATGAAGCACATCCTAGTAGAAGTTATGAAGGGGCAAACATTGCCCCTTATCCACAAGCAGCTAATGTTCATAGAGGTGGTTATGGTCACCGTGGTTATGTTCAAGACGATGACGGTCCTTCACTACCACCACATCCTGGTCGTCCTGGGTCACCTGGTCCACCATCACCACCAAATATAAAAGTACTGCATGGGCCACCATCCCCTCCACCCGGACCACCTGGACCACCACAAGGTCATCCACAACGTCCCACAGTTCCTGGCCACCCAGGACGACCTCGTTTAGTTGCACCACCGGGACATCCAGCAGCTCAGGGGCCACCAGGGAGTCCACCTGATCGTCCGGGACATCCAGCAGTTATTCAGTTCAATAGTGCAGTTCCAACTGCCCCAGGTGATCCCGGTGGGCCTGCTTATAAAAATACTATACCTGAAGTACCAGGTGCCAGTAGAGCTCCTAACGCACTAGATACAAGTCCACTAAAAGTACCAGGATCACCTGGTGGCCCTGGAGCACCCTCAGTTCCTAATCTAAGTTATACTCCTCCAGGAGCACCACAAGTACCAGGAGCACCTAGCGAACCTGAACTAATTTTACCAGTGCCAGAGATAAATGCACCAGAGGCAAGAATTGCAGGTGTCCCAGCACAAAGAGGAATAAAAGCCACCTTTCCTAGGCCCCCTATGGCACCAATGATACCAAATATTCCAGCCCTGAGGCAACCAAAGATATCTATTCCAACTATACCAAACATCCCTTTAATTAACCTGAAAGGTCCAAAGATAGGCATGCTTCCAACGATTCCTGAAATCAATCCGGGTGGACCAAGTCCACACCCTCGAACCATTGGGGGAGATCCACATCCAATTATAAAGCACAATAATGTTCACCCTCTAGGTCCAATAATGACATTTAATGGTCATATGGGATTTGGTCATTAATGAAATTGTGGAGTAATCAATAAATAATTTAATATAAATGCGAATAGATTTTATGTTACAAAGATTGCTAGTACAAATGTGTACAACATTAAATGACCTGAATGCAAGCTAGAGGTATTAAAAGTATTGTTTTAAAAAGGTAAAGATATGACTTGGTAAGAAGTTCATAAACATATTATTGCAACAAATGCACGATAATAGCAGCGTTTATAAATTAGACTGTGTCAAATTGTTATCGAAGTGGCAAGAAATCCTCTTATGATGTACTGTAAATTCACACAATGTAACAAATGGTAACAGAGAGTCTCTTGATATTAAGCAAAGCTAATACAATGTTTATTGACAACAGCAGCTGCCTGAACATGATATGTTAACAAGTTGACTCATGAAAGACAAAAAATGGAAAACTATCAGCCATACCTGGAAAAAACACATAATTTTATAAGTTACAACATACACTGTTACATAATAAACAGGATTATGGTCATACAATTCATCAAAATGTGAGCTAATGGAATGAAAAGTGTTAAATTAAGACATATTAAAGTAAAAGGCAATATGGCACCTGACAATGCAAATCATTAGAACTCTCAGGTGCCAAATAGCTAATTTAATTGCAATTAAATACTCCTATGGCAGTTCTGCCACATATTCATATACATATGCGGAAGGTAGTTAATTCTAGCGGCAGTTAATCTATTATCGGCCAATAGAGGGCGCCAGCAAAATAGTTAGCTTGTTTCCAGCTGGCACATTTATTGTGGTGGTAGAAAATTAGCCAAACCCTCACACACAGCATTAATTCTCACACAATACTACATGTAATCTTGGAATTAGCTCTACACTAAAAATACTTGGTAACTTAACCTACGAATTTTTGGTTTAAAATATCTACACCGCTAAGTAAAACTACAAAGTTTAAAGATTTAACCGAAATGAAATTATTAAAAAACAAATTAATTTATAAGACACCTTGCAAGTATGAATAACAAACAAACTATCATCTTAGCTCATGGGCAAGTTACTTCAAAATTACATTTACTTAAAAATTACTAAAAGAACTACCATCATCAACTGAATTGATTAAGAAAACTTAAGACATAATTACAATTTACCAAAACTTCAAGAGTACTCCAGTCTTAATAATTATAGTACAGTGTAGTACTACCAGTACTACTACTTCACATGTTTTCTGAAATTTATTTAGTACATATTCATTTTTACTTTTGCAGTTAAAACATTACCTTACATATATTTAAAAAAGTCCTAGCTCCTAAACAAGCAAATCATTAATATATATGGTTTTGAAGTACAATGCTAAATAACACACAAGACAAGTGTTTTAAGGCAAATGCTGACCCAAGCACAATATGTTGAAATAAAGCACCTTAATTACTACTGAAACACAGCTGATATGTTTTCACAATGGCACACAATATCGAAGGTACCTATTATGTAATTAAGCATAAATTTAATACTGTTAAAATTGAAAGTTTGTACATAAAATGAAACCAACTAAAATCATCATTAATAGTAGCACCATTAAGGTTGTAATACTGAATAATAGTGACTTTCTTAAAAAGTTTTAACTGAATATAAAGCTAGTCCATATAATGAAAATTCATTGTAACCGAAATTAAAACTGAACTTACTGAAAAGTTCAACTTCAGAATTTCAGATAAAGCTTGCAAGCATACCTTAATGTAACCAAAGCAAATCAAATTCTCAAAGATAAAAGGTCAAAAAAGATACATCCAATAGGAGTCATAAGATAGGACCATTTACAGACCTTATAAATTAGTTATTCAGCATTCTTTTAGTCGACAGAAGTATTACTGGCATCAGTAACCAGTGTATTGATTATGTCACTTAAATAAAAAACAAAAATTGACAAATATAAATGAAACCCGTAGCACGAAATGTAAAACCAATTGCTAGATACTATAAATTGTGCATTATTTTTCCAAATTTTGTTTTAAAAACTCAAGCCGCAAATAATAATTATGACCAGTTTCAAAATAAAGTAGGCATACTCACTTAGTCATTATTAAGTCTTATTTAAGCTAAATAATACGCACAGGTAGATGCCATAGTTACTGTTTTAATGAGAAGAATCATGGTATTCTACAAAAAAATTATTGATTTCAAAAACTAGATACAGATGATGACATGTCTGTTACCAGCATTTACCAGCATGTCTGATTACACTGGGTAATCAGTCATTAGAATACTTTGACTGTTTACTTGCTACTCACAAAGCAGCATCATGTTTACTGAAACATTAGGTATTATGCACATTATTGTCAAAATAAAATATAATATAATATAAAACAGAAAAAAAAACAAAAAACCAACATCAAGACCCGTAAGGTTATATGCTATTATGTTTTGTTGAACTTGTTGTATGTCTTGTTGTACTTTTGTTGAAGAAAGTACTGTGCTGACACCTATTGCTCAGCATTCACTACTGATTATGAAATGGTTTCATATTTGGGATCCAAAATGTCAATTTTAATTGGAAGGACTTTAATAAGTTTAAACTAGTCAAAGTTGCCAGTCATAATGTGAAAATTAGTTAAGCGAACATCAAATCACTAAAATAATTCATAGTATGCAGAATTCTGCAGAAACTATATCTAATCTTCCTATGGGTGCCAATCATGAATTTTTTTTTAAAAAAAAGCAAAAACATAAATACACAGTATAAAAAGTAGATTATACGAGTACCACATACCAGTGCATGGTACTCTGTCATTTGAATCTAGCATTTTAATTTATGGAAGCCATTATATATTTTAATTTTATATATAATTTAATCTACTGCATGTAAGATACCTTAAATTGTACATTCGCAAAATAGTCTGTTTTCTTTCTTTCACCAAATAAATTCCACATAATAATTAAGTAACTATGTTAGCTGTTAACTAAATACTTTAAAATATCAGGTTAAAAAATATGCTATAATATTGAGCAACAGAGTTTTAGCAGTTGTTTAATAAAATATTTTTTTGTTGCATGTCATTCACTCCAAACGAAACTGATCTTGGTTTTATTTGTAACGTGGATACTGGACCTGATCCTGAATAGACTGCAAGTCATGATACTCCGGCACAGGCATTCGGAAATCATGCGGAACATTTCCAGCTGTGAGCTTGCCAAAACATGATTGCAGCACCAGGCTAACTGCCCACAGAGTTAGATTTTGGCCTCTTGCATCTGCAAGCTCTGGATTAACTTCAACTATGTCAACTCCAGTCAACACACCTAAAAAATTAATGCATTATTATTATTAAGCAGCGATTACACATACTGCTACAAATAAATTTTTAAATTTCCATAATTTTTTAACTATCTATTGGTTCAAAAAGTGTAGTATTATGTCTAATAGTGGGCCATCCACATATAACGAGATCAAGTGTCCGGTCGATTTCAAGGACCTGCCTACCTTGCGTTATAATGGCGTTATCATATGCCCCACCACCTACCCATCCTTTATTGATGTCGACATCACATCGATACAGCTTTTCAATCTTCCTCTTCCAAAGGATAGGCAACATCATCGCTTGTGCTGTTTAAAGGGAAACCATCAGTGGATTCTACTGGCATCGGCGATGGAGGTGGCGGCACCCCCACTTCACTGAACTCATTGTCATCGAATGTGAAAAAAGTGTGAAGGTGAAAGAATGTGAATTAAGTTAGATAATGATATCATGATTAAATTACCTATTGACCTTGCTTTATAATGGCGTTATCACATCTCATGCCACCTCCTACCCTAGACATCGTTATATGTGGACGGCCCCATATACATGTAGAAATAATGATCTGTACACCTCAAGAATTAATTATCACTAACAATATACTGCAAAATTTCTAAAACATGTGCGAAGAGTAAACCAGCAAATTTAGTGCAGTAATGGCTTGTAGTTTTTCAAAAGCATTCAAATTAATCTTCATAACATTAAACTTGAACCACAGAAGTGACTCAGAATAAGGTTTACAATACATGTGCAGCTACTGTAAATTTTTTATTTACCTGTGCTGTGAACCTCTTGTGCAATATATATTCCTTCTCTAAGAGTCAATCCGCCAGGAACTAAAAATATAAATACAAAATCCAAACATTAAAAAATAATAAGTTACAATAAGTTGTAACAAATTTCAATTATGCTTAAGCCAAAAAATAATTGACAAACATCACTGTTTTACTTAAAGTAATATTTACACTGAAATGTAACTGACTAGATATTTCATGACTGACATAAATCCACTGAAACAGGCATGCAATACCAGTGATAAGTGATTAGTTGCATTTAAATGAAAATCTTCAAAAATTGTAGTAGTGTAACCCGCTGTTCACAATAAAATGGTGAAATGATTCCGGAATTGTAAAGATTGTAAAACAATACAACATTATAGTTCACTAACAAAATAAACACAAAAAAATTAACAAATTTTCATCAAAAAGTGAGATCTTAACAGAGAACTGTTTTTAATGACTTTTATTTAAAAGAACTGATTATATTAAGTCTGACAAACAGTGTGTATGAAAATAAGTTTGAGACTATGCCAAAATGCAAATTTATCACACTTGTATTATAGAATTTTTAAATAGTAGCCCATCAATTCATCAATTGCTTTGTAAACGTTTCTGTCAAGATCATCTATCATGCATTGTTTAAGCAGAGAAAAAACAAAATAAGTGCAACAAGCAAAATAATAACTAAAATTTATAATTAGCAGATTAACAGAACACTGTAAAGAAAAAACACTATTTGGTTTGAATAATACCTGGAAAATAGCGATAGTCGCCAATCTTTGCTAGAAGGTGTACAAAAGTAATTCAAAAAGAATGTTTATTAGCAAAAACTAAGTGAAATATTTAGACTGCTATGGTCAGTAAGTCTGCTATTCAGAAATGTCTTACTCTGTGTTTTGCAGTTTGAATAATTTCCGAATGCACACTTTTTGGTTTTAGATAAGCTAACAAATGAAAAGCTCTATTTCTAAAAAACTGATGAATAATTCTGAAATTATTCTAAAGGCATTTACCAGTATCATAATGAATCACACTAATTACTATTGCTATTGTACCTTTACTTACATCAAGCAGAATCAAGGAAATTAAATGACCAAAGAAATGGACAGACAGTGAGGTGGACAGACAGACACATGGTTTAAAGTATGGCAACTGTACCAATGTTATGAAGGATAAGTATAACAATATGAACATACTAATTAATAAATTTCAGAGCTCATGTGACGACCAAAAATGGGATTTTACAATATTTATATCAATATAAGTTTGCAATACATGTTACACAACTAAGCTAAGTGAAGCAAGTTATAATGTTGTAAAGTTTTCATCCAAATAAAAACACGAAACATTTGTTTAGTTAACAATAATGCACGTGAGAATAACTACAAAGTTTCTGCTTTTTGAACTTTGAATTTTAATTAGGAAGTGCTGATTTATAATTTTCCAGTAAAATAGTGAGTACCACGTATATGAAGTTTTGTACTGGAAAAGAGAATATTTAAGAAACAGAGAAACACAAGTCAAATTTTAATTACCAGGTGTTCCTGTAGATGGAGCCCAGGACATGTCCAAGCCATCAATGTCAAAGCTTAAATGTATGGGACGACTTCGTCTGCAATTTAACCAAGAAAATAATTTAGATATTAAACACTCCATAGTTTACTTTTTAGTGTAAATTTTCAAATCTATTTTTAGTGTAACTTTTCAAATCTTAAACATGACATCAAAGAAAAACGCACATATAAATAATAATAATAAAGGCGACAACAAACCACAAATGGAACATATACGAAACATTCATCAAAACGACTGACACAAACATTCTTGAAAGAAAATTTTTTAGAGCAGACATTACAAATGACTGCTATATTCTACAAACTTATATTCAGAATAAATCTAGGAGCATTGCAACAAATACATAAAAAGGAATTGAATTACCTTTCCATGTGAAAATAAACATGCTACTGAACATTTTATTTAATTATATACATAACCGTTTATTTTATTATTGCAATATAATGTAATTTCCAAGATAGGTCGCAAAGTGTCATCTTTCATAGCATTTACAATGTAAACAAAATAATTATATTAGCAACCATTGCACATAAAATTAAGAACTACGGCTATAATCAAAGATCCCATCAAAAGTTTTTGGTACATTAATCTGATTCCAAGGTTCAGGGGAAGAGATGCTCGAAGAAGTAACACACATTCTCCACTTATTTCCCATGCGGTCTTATATTGTATCCACTTGACCCTGGTCTGGGAGATTCATGGGCACATAAATAAATTATAAAATACTTAATTGATACAATATAACAATTAAGCTACTCTCACACAAACTACATATACCAAGCTGAGAAACTGACTAGCAATGTTAAAACATTATCCAGTACTGAAAATTGCAACTGTAAGAATGATTATAATTCTTTTTTGCATCCTTACATAAGACTTTTTACGTAAATGCATTTTAATATTTTCAATTGTGTGTTGAAATGCATTGAAAGGTAGATCTCTGCATGCCGCACGGGTATTCTGCTAAATATTTGTCACCTTTTCTTGAGCCAGTGATAAACAAATTACAAAATAAACAAATAGTCATAAGCCCAAACTACATGATTATTGCCTGCCAAACTCACACTATACAATTATTTGCTCATCACACATTCTCTGAATTATTAGCTGCACGCAGCTCAGACCAGGCATTAGCTTGAACTAAAAGGTGCAAATAATGAGGGAAGCCAATTAGATCTTTCCCCCACAGGTTATTTAAGAGCTCTGATTGCCAGCAAATTTGCACTTGATGCGCATTAGCCCGACAACAAGAGGCAGATGGCTTTATTCATAGACAGCTTGCCCATGGTACAAAACAAGGTGCTCTTCCTATAAGCAGTTAATACATGAAGTTAACAGATGTTATACAAGATGTGGAAATACACACGCTTCAAATAACGATAAAGGTAAAACAATTTTTGGACTATAACTATTATTGATAGGCAAAGCGCAATGACGAACTGAACATGAGGTTTTCTTTCCAAATGAGTAAACACATATAGAAGTATTATAACAATAATAGTTATAATGAACTTAGATTGTTATTGTATGGAAAATGCTCTGTGTAGCCACAATTTTCTTCTACGTATACTTACTAAATTGCAATTTCTATTGCTTACATAACAGCTCATATTTACAAAGCTCTGTGAGGTTTTTCTCAATTATTCATAAATTTACATTATGTTAAACAAACAAAAGGCTGAATTCTTTATACCTACTATAAATGAGTTAGGTGGTCTTAACTGTTTATCAGAATTTAGCTTCTTTACTATATGAAGGCATTAAAAGTACATACAAATTAGAAAAACAACATGTAACTATAGTACAATCATACAAAGAAATATCATGTTATATAATACATTAAGTTAGAAATTATACTTAAATTTCAGCTTTAATTTTCAATTACTTTGAAAATCATAAACATCTGATTGGCAGGTTTGCTTTTTTCAAAATGGGGATTATGGTAAATTCTCGTGCTCTTGATGGAAAAACAGCAATTAAGTTTCTTAAAGATTTTAAGGATTCTTCATCATAGATTTTTATTATCATTATTTGATAATGTAGTATTGGCAAATAAAAATTATTTTATTTTATTCTTGTTTTATGGACTTTAAATATCAGGAATAAAATAAATAAAAATAATAATAATAGCAAAATAATAACAATAACCTATTAATCTGTAACAGGTTAACTAGGTAACCTAAAAGTAAGCGAGATAGCCAAAAAAGGTGAGAGATTACGAAAATAATTTTACGTTTTTATGATAAGACCTATGTCTATGATAGCTTTTTACAGAATTTGTGTACTACATTTCATGTGCAAACCACAAGTTTTGAACATTTACAAGTTCCAAGTATTTCAGCTACACATATAATTTTTTACTAGCAGAGATCATGTGCAGTATCATGTGCATCGGTATCACTATTTTTTGTATCATGAGCAGTAACTCCTTAATCTTATAAATGGATCTAAATCACAGGAAGTGTACATAAAGCTCACTGTTAACAGTGTGAAAATTGTCTGTGCATCAAAGAGCAACTAGCTGGCATATACCTTAGGTTGATTCGTTATGGTAACGATTAACGACTAGTAATTTGAGTGGTGTTTGAACACACACAGACAGGTTCTTCTGTTATTTTACATCATTAACGAATGGTCTCTACAGGCCCGGGGCATTATGCCGCAGTTTAAACTTGTTTTTGAGTCATTAAATGAAGTTCCAAATAAACCATTTGTTGAAAGCACTAGTCTTTTAATACTTGTTAACAGTCACGTCTTATAGTTCTGTCTGAAGATGCTAGTTTGATTATGCCAAAACTTCATGTGATAAATTTTTATATTTTTTGCATTCTAGGAATTATTACATTGACAGTTCTTGTCTGAGTTTTACTGTAAGTTTCATAATGTTCATCAATTGTTACTTCAACATGTGCAAATGTGTATGAATATCCAATAAGCTTACGCTACAGAAAAAAATAGATTAAACTTGTATTTATAATGCAATAGTCAATTCTGCTGAATAAAGTTACGAAGGTGCATAAAACACTGCTGCTGAACTAGACTCACAATTAATGTTATCACAATATAGTTTCGAAATAGACCAGTTTTGTCATTAAAATCGTATAATTAAATGAGATTTGCTTACTTAATGAACTGTGGTGAGATAAATAGCTTAGAGGGTGGGTGTGAGCTCTACCTCAGCTATAAATTTACACAATGATGGACATTGTTACAATGAATGGATAGGTGATGGCTACGTCTCTCATTCAGGCTGGATATACGTACATTGAACGTGGTTAACATACCCCAGCCACGTACCTCATCTTAGAGAATTATCATTGTTAATAACTAACAAGTAACAATTGCAAAGCTAAAAACATTTCGACCAACTAAGGACCTTTATATTTTTTTTACACTTCAAATCTTAATAAAGTAAAGCAAAAATATAATTTGCCCTAAAATCTTGTAGACCTACAAGATAGAAGACATAGAAGAGACAATAACTGGCTTCATACTAATGTGGCTTATTTGGACAGGCATTAGCTCTGAATAGCTAGCACACAATTAAGAGGCAATATCGTTTAGTGAGGTACATAATAGTTTTCACTAACAATAAAATTGCACTTAACTCATTAGAACCTTCATCTATTAATACAGAATGTTGAGTACAAATTTAATAATGAAAAGTTTTGTGCCAATATTTCAGGAACAACAAAGAATGAATGAAAACACCGTCTAAATCAGAAAATCAGTTATTAAAATGTGCAATAGGAATCAGTCAAGTTGGAAAATCCCGGACAAGTGCTGAAGTCAAAAGTAAGATTTGGTCATTCGAGGCTGGAGATGTATTGGAGAAGTAACTAAAGTTAATGATGAGATATAAAAATGAGCAAGATGGTTAATGTGTTTTGAAAAACCATGGAAAACATCACCAACAGCACAATACCACAAATTCTAGACAACATAAATGATACTTTAGAAACTGTAAGAAAAGATTCAAATGTAGCACCAGCACAAGATATAAAGAAGTTGATTACAACCATATGGTGGATTTATAAGGTGCTATTTCCAACTGTTTTGATCGTTGGATTTATTGGAAACAGTTTAAATTTGATTGTGCTGTGGGGAAAAAGAAAAAAGCTAAGTTCTGTAACGTACGTATATTTACGTGGGATAGCTATTGCTGATTTCATGACAATAGTTAGCTATACCGTGTATTTGGCAACTCAGTTTCTCATAAATCCAATAAAGAAACCAAAAGCTCTTGCCACCTACTATGCACATGCTCATTTTCCATTTCTAAACACTTTTATAGCTACGAGTAATTTATTGGTTATGACAGTAACAGTTGATCGATTCTTGTCAATATGCTTTCCCCTGAAAACACTGGGAATGCGTACTCGCTGTTTTGCACGAATCACTGTTATCACATGTGCTCTGGTTGCATTTGCAATTCATATTCCAGACATGTTAGCGAACAGAGTAGCAAAGTTTCGAGATTTAAGATACAATGTAACGTATTGGGATCCCACGCCTAATCAAATAATCACAGAGGCAAATTGGTATAAATTGGTTTGGCCATGGGTGACAGTGTTGGTTGTTCATGTGTTACCATTATGTAGTCTGATTACTTTGAACCCATTAATACTCAGTGCACTTCGTCAGCGTTCTCTTAAACGCCAGGAAATGACGCAGGCAAAAGTAATCAATGCAGACACATTGAAGTATGTAAGAGAAGAACGGAATCTCACTATTCTACTGGTAGCAATCTCAGTAGTATTCATATTCTGCACACTTCCGATGAGTGTTGTTAAGCTGCTGGATCGGATGCAAAGCCATTTACAAAAAATTATAAAGTATAAGATGCTCCTACACAGTGCCAACCTGATTGAAGTTGTCAACTATGCAGCAAATTTCTATGCATATAGTATTACCAATGCTCAGTTTCGTAAGGCATGCATAGAAATCTTCAAAAAATGCATTAAAGTGTTTTCATTCCAAAATCGCACTCTGGCAGTTATTCACCAAAGTAGAAATCAGGGATCATCTATAGACTCAATCAGGACAATTGGAACACAGGTCTCGCTGGATGAATTGCAGGAGAAATCAAAACAATGGCAAGATTTTGACACTCAGGAAGGCTACAACCAATCAACTTTCTTGTAAGAAGAAGCCTCCTCAATTTCGCTCAGTTATATAATATTATCATAACTAGTAAGAGCTGTCATTAGATGGAATTGAAGTCTGGTTAAAAATATAAAGACCAAGGACAAAAAACACGATGCAGTACTTTACCTGGCAAGTTTCGGCGGTAGCCATCATCAGCCAACTATGCCAGAATGGATCTGTTTCATAGCTTTAAGTTTAATTGGCTGACGATTGCTGTTTGCACAGCGAAACATACTAACTAACTAAAGTTCTGTATCCTGTTTTTTTACAAAGTTTACCTTCGTATTTTTTTATTAGTAAGATTTTTTGAATGCAAATAACCCAGAATGACTATTATGTAAGTGAGAGTTAAAGCAAAAGCCAAGTCTCAGGGGAAGTTGAGCTCATTTTAATATCTAAGAAAATGTTACGAAGTTTCAGCAATAAAATTGCGATAAGCACCTAGTGTAATTAAGAAAGTCAATTTAAAGTCGCGAACGAAAAACAACATAATCCGTTACCATGCAGTATAAACACTTATCCTACCAGGTGCTTCAGCGAACTTCTTTTGCAGCTACAGTTACCATTATAAACTATAAGCAATCCAAAATGGGATAAAGGAGAGATTATTAACACTATTTTTTGCTTTTTGATGAATCCCGTTGCCCACTACATAATGAAATAAAAATAACGATAATATAATAGTCTCCAGCCCTGCAAGTTAACGTAAACAAAGTAACAGAATAATTACTTTAACAAGCCAAAACTGAATTCTATAAGCTAAGTAAACTGCCCAGCACCTTTTATAAGCAGGCAACTTTGCAGAATTTGATGCTTATCTGTAATTATAGTAGGCGCCACTTAATAGACTCAATTGCTTAATTGACTCAAAAATGCCTGGAACGGGCAGCTTCTATTCAAATATACATAAAAACTATCGGTAAGTGACTCAAATAACTCCGCATAATTGACTCAGTATTTTTCCTTCACCTACTTAAAATAAGATATTTGTATGTACCCAAAGAACCTTTCCTACTGTTATGTCATCTTTACTTCCCTTTTGTGCACTATGTATGCAGAAACAAACATGTTAAGTACCATTTTGTTTATAAGCAGGTACGTTTATCATGCACTAATATGGTAGCATAGCGGTTTGGCTTTGAATGTGTTACCCAAAGAATTTCTGAAAGCTAAACATTTAATCACTTGCCTAGTGGTTTCCTTTTGATGCTCTCGTTGCAAATCATGCTTTCAGGCTAAATGGGTTAACAGTCAAAGATGCAGGTACAGTAATCAGCCGGTATTCCTTGTGACTTATAAGAGTAAACATCGTACAGCAAATAAGGGCAATATAAGTGAGCAAACGATTCAGAACTGTTTTACTCACACATAACAAATAACGTTTTTATAATTACGAGAACTTAGTGGGCCAACTTCTTCGCGAGAAAATGAAGCAGCCGACTTTGAAGGAACTTTTGTAATTTTTGCAAATAAACAGAAAAGTCTGTGATTTAGAAAAGTATACATTTAAATTTATTGCTAATTCATTTATATAAATTAATATTTTTTCCAATTTTTAACTGCACAAAGGAATTTAGGCATTACTTCATTTCTAAAATTCATTAAAAACTTTTGTAGTGCATAGTAAGCTGATGACTCATGCTCCTATACCTGTAATACTACACCCATCGATTAATAGATTCAGCCAATTAATTGGGTCAAAACATGTGGGTCCCAAAGTGAGTTTACTAAGCGGCGCCTACTGTATATTGTACAGTGCTTGTGCATTCTGAGGTATAATCCTGTGAATTAAAGCTATGTAAGCACTTTAAAGTTATTGCAAAAATTTAGCAAGCCAGAATAACGAAATTTCTGAGTGAATTGCAGTAGCACTGTTATGTGTTATCCTTTGTGCTGTCCACCAACTTACGTCACTCTTTTCAAATGCCCACAGCGAGGTGCACTTAGTAGGAGATACAAATGATTTAAATTTCTTTTGCATTTTGAAGCAAGGCATTTTACGTGCATATATTACGTGGTAATTTCAATAATTTTAAGTACATATTAGAATACAATGAATGTTGTTCGATGGTTAGTTTTTCCCTTTAATAAGGAATGTCAATTGCAGAAAGAAAAATAAGATAATTAGACTGGGTGAATCACTGGAGGATGCAAATTACATCAACTTATGCAATCTGACTTGTAGGCAGTAACATGTAAATTTATTTTAATGTAACGAATTTACTGTAATGTAATGAATGTAATTTTAATTGTAATGTAATGTAATTTCACTTTAGAGTGCCCAACTACTTTTTTTGCTGAAAAAACATTGATAAAAATATCTTGTGTTCAGTTACATGGTTTTGCATTATTTTTTTATTACAAGACTTTCAAATGGCACAGAATTTTTTCTGGGAAATTTCTTTACCACAAAGTATAACAGGATCAAGAGTCAAAACAAGTTTAAAAATAGGAGCAAATCGTATATATTAATTTTGGTGGTATGTTATATATACATATAGAAATCTTATATATATATATATATAAGATTTCTATAGATAAGATATATATATAAAACGCAAATATATTGTTTTGACGCAAAGCCATTGTTTTGACGTCATCCATTATATTCTGCTTATAACCTTATAACTTTAATTCAGCAAAAGCTGCTATTGGCTTTGCGTTATAAATGAGGACTATGTAGGATGTTTGCGCATTATTGATTACAGGTGTATTTATGTGCAAAATTTTTGCGGGGCCTTCGCTAGTATATATGAATATTTAAAAATTAACGAAGATTAACTATACAATAACAAGGAGATTTAATTTTTATAATAACAGGCAGGATGAAGATGAATGGTAATTTTTAAGTCAATACAGTAATCATTTAATTATGGCACACACAAAATGCATCATTTTAGCGAGAGTGAGCTGCAAACATGTTGGCCTTGTCACAATCCAATCAAAACTGCTGTTAACAAACAGAGTTTACCATACAAGAAAGAGTGAAACAGGAAACAGGCCATAATGCACAGCACATTTAGTGTATGATTGACACCTGCACTTAGAAAAATATGCCAGATCTATAAAGCTGAATTATTTGCTACAACAATACGAAAACGTGGCCCATATTGAGATACTTGGATAACTCGGCACAAGGAATAATCTTAAGTGATTTGTGGTGATCTTTGATAATTTAATTTATTAAGTTGTTCTAAAAATCACCATAAATCACTTAAGATAATGCCAGTAGGGGCTACGTTTTCTTGTTGCAGTACCAAATGCTTGTGCAATTAAGATAATTCTTTTTTATTACGACTAAGAATTCAGAATAAACAAACCATACGATGTGTAACTGAGCAAGTAAAAAGAAGAATTTCAATATAACAGAACGTAGCACAACATGACATCACATGATTCGACATGATATAATGTAACTGTTTACTTATTCTTTTCCAGTAACGGTAAAAACAAGATTCCAGCCAAAAGCTTGTGCTGTAGAGTGAGTAAAGGAACTAAGAACCAAAAGAATGAGTAAATGGATTTAGTAAAGAGAAATGAAGATAATTAATTTCACAGAAATTCCAGTATTTTTCCACGAGTTAGTGAACTTCAAGAAAGAAAAGTTACAACATAAGTTCCTTACAATTATGAAGTAAGCAAATTTTAAAGGTAAAACAGAAAAACAAACTTCATGTCAGACATGGGAATATTTTTAGATTTTCAACAACTATAGCACAACTTCTACAAGCATCAATAGAATCAAATTCAATTCACATAAATAGAAAAATAGCCATACAAAATTTGGAAACAATACCTGGGATTAATATGGTCTAAAGCCATCTCCATAACTTGTGCAATTCCGTACTTCTCCACTAAGTGTATATCAAAGTGCTTGATATTAAATTCGTCTAGTAAGTACCTTCAATGCAGAAGGAAAGAATTACAAATTGAAACATTCCTTACTAATGTTAAGTTTACAATATTCAATAACTACTTTCATTTAACAGAGAAATAATAATATAAATCGGTTTCGGTGTATTAATCTTTCTATAATTTCCACATTAGCACTACAACTAGATTTAGTACAACCAGTTTAAAGAATTTAAAAATTGCCGCATTATGAGCAAACCTACTGTTTGTGAGATAAGATGAACCAAAGAAAAATACACAAAAAAATTGCTCAAATATAACATTAGAATATTTCTTAAGGCTTACTCATTTATTATTGTGAATGTCTGTATTATAATGTGTTAATGGTTGTATAAATTCATATAATGAATAACTATATCAGTCGTCGTTTTCAAATACAATCATTTAATGAAAATTCATTTTGAATAAATGGATTTGTGATTGCTTTACCATGACAGTTTTTATAAAAAATTCATAGGTGGATGAAAAATGATGCACTTGTCAACATTAGACAGCTGGCGTTGAAGTCAAAGTCTAAAAAAAGACTAAATAAGAAATAGTAGTAAAAAGTAAAACTACACTACAATTGGAATATATAGAGCAGCTACTAAACAAAATTAATAAATACATTGGCACAAAGGCTATAGCTGACCTAGATTTCTAATTATTTTGTTTACCATATAAATACACTGGACTGCCTACATGAGTACCTCATTGACAAGGATGTGTTTAATCACATGTGTTTGTCCATAGCATGTGGATCTATTGACATGACACAATAAATTTGTCTGGAAATATAAGCCTTTAGTGTAATGCAAGAGAAACAGAACCTCGCTGTAGCAAGCTCAGCGATAAATATCCTTTGTTTTGGCCAGCTTTAACAGTTTCCAAGCACATCATTTATTTATACACATACTCATAATCTAATACTTCTGTAGCATCTGCAAAAATGTCACTAAAATCGCCAAAACTGTTAACACAAAAGCTGAGACTTTGCTTGAAAAATAACATATTCAGCAGATGTAAACTGCTAAAACAGTTCAGCTTAAAGGAACTTATAGGTCTCACAGTTTGCATAGAGTAGCCAAAAGTAGGTACAGGTAATAGCATTTTTTCAGAAGCAACTGAATAATAGTTAAAAAACAAAAAGCAAATACATGTGAGTGATATAGCACATTATTCAGAGTTCTATTTCTACAACAACTTAAATGAAATAATTAAGGTTTAGAAGTCTAGCATGTCTCTAAATCAAAACTTACTTGCTTTTAAATAAACATGCACATTTATATTCAAATTTACAGTGTAGGATCGTAGGGTTGTGATAAGTAAGGCGCTACTGTAATTTGCTATAATTCCTTGTAGATAGCGCTTTGCAAATATTTGATATAGGTGAAAGATTTGCTAATCGCAAATCCTTTGTTGCCTTCAGTGCCTTTAGTTAGACAGATGAGACGCAACTGCTTGATGTAGAAGTTAGTTTGTCAATTACCCAATTAGGATGATCAAGTTTGTGCTAATGATGACTTTGGACAAAAAGATATGCACCTAAAAAGCAGACAATTATTCTGACAGTGACAGCATGATTGTACAAGCCTTGTTTATATTTACTGCCAAGTTTAAAAGTATTTTTTGTCAAATACCACACAGCGCTATTGTACTAAGCAATGCACCTGCTGCACGTTTGTTTAGTATTGGTGCTGGGATTAATGTGAAAAAATAAATAGACTACCTAAATTAACTTTTACTTTTTGTTTTCAAAAATCCTGTGTTTTATCTTTCTCAGTTTTATTAAGGTTTAGATAAGCATAAAGACACAGCATAAAAAAGACAAAATTGTCTTTATAATTTTTTATAATTGTCATTGTAATGACATTTCAGAGTTTTTTAATTAGCAATTTACTAGTCAGATGTACCTGTAGCTAAGTACTTTTTAATAGTAGCTGATCCAACACTGCAAATTTAAAAGTCGGCAGTAAAAATAATTAACAAGATCGTAACAATGCTATATTATAGACTCACTTCTCTCCAACATCAATATCCCTGAGTCCAATATACACAATATCTTTAGCTTTCAAACTGCAATAGAGAAACATATCATGAGATTAATCAGTTAGTGAACTTTGCTTCATCAATTCACATCCCAAATCTGTCTCAGGTCAATACTTTACCTTGGCTTCATCCACTCCCATCCAGGCATCTTAGGAATAAACTGTGCTAACTCCTTGATTGGAAAAGCTCCGCTCATGCCATGAATGTGCCCAGTGAAGCTAGTCAGTGCTGTGTTAATATCGGCATGTGCGTCTACCCAAATGACGCACAGGTGGGGGTGCGCCCGAGTGTGTCCATATATGGCGCCTGCGCTAAGGCTGTGATCACCCCCGAGATTTACGCAGATTCCCTGTTCTTGAACGGACTTCTTCACGGCATCAGAGATCTGTTCAGATAAAGACAACAATAAAATTGTGCTGCAATTTATGTCGGAAGTGAAGCTGATTAACAAGGAAAAGCTAGTAATATAATTTGCTTAAAATAAGATATTGCAAGGCATACATTATTTACATTTACGACTCTGCTTACCAGTTTATTAGCTAAACCATTTGTGCGTGGGTACTTAATTCTGTTCGGACCAAAAGGTGGATCATCCTGCAGGATCTCAAACTCCAAATCCCCATAATCGTGTACTTCCCAACCTGAAAAGACGTAGTTTTGCAGGCATGAGCAGATTATTAAAATTGAAAAGAAAAAACCAGATCCTAGCAGAGACTGAATATTTGAATACCAAGAATTTACAAGCACATTCTTTACAGACAGATTTTACGAGCAATAAACAGACTTTCAAGGCTGGAACAGAAAAACGAATTTATGAGTATGGGAAACAGATGATATACATATGTGTGTGTGTGCATCTTGGGAATACGTCAGCTACAAACTTTTATTTAATGCAAGATTTCGATAAATTTTTTTATCAATGCAAAACAAAACATTTACAAATCATTCAGCAGAAGGCATGCCATAATTTGATTGCAGCTAGCAATAATAAGACAGAACCATTTTCTAGATCAGTGCCACATACACTAGTTATTACACAAGGTTTGGTGGTTTGTCAGTTGGATTTGCATAAGAGCAAAGGTATCTGATACATCCAACATCCAAATATTGTAAATCAGGCCAACCACATTGACACTGTTGGTAAAAACCATGCAGATGAACTGACTGTAAGGTGCCAATTCTAAGTCCATATCTAATTAAAGCTAAAGCAAAAAAACAGCAATGCCCAGTGTGCTTGTTACTGACATCAAATAGACCAAGTTTTAAAATAGAACATTTGCTCAATATAGTTGCAACATGCCAACATACTATACTGCAAACATGATGTCCAGTGAAATTCAATTCATAAAAAGTTTAGTTTTGCTGAAGTATCCTGATTTATAGTACATAGTCTGAATTTAATGCAGGAAGAGTTAAATAACAGTACATAGTCTGAATTTAATACAGGAAATATTAAATTATTTATAGTTTAATATTTACCCAAATTTCTTAACCCATCAATAAATCCTGTCGCTCGGATTAACTTTGGTCCAGAATGCACACCTACCTTGTCCTGTAAAAATATGTATCAATTGACTATAAACTGAAACTGTATCTATGACCGTAAATTATATTGTACAGTTAGTAGTAAATTCGGTCTCTAGAGAACTGTTTGGAAATGTTCGGATGTATCTAATGGCTGACAGCATGTACTTACTATACTCCCTATCGAGCACATAATTTTGTACCTTTCGGGTAATTATTATTACACACTGTATTATACTTTTCATTTCTGGCAAGAATGTGCCATATACAAATATTTACATAATTACAGACAAATTAAGATAACGTAGCTTAGTAGAGATTAGCTGAGTTTTGAATTAGCTCATTTATTATGCAAGCTTATAAACATTATGCAAAGATGTCACGATCTTCGGATCCATGCTGACAACCATGTTTGTACCATATGAAATCCTAGCATGCATACTTACAAATGATTGCTTGTTTTCGTCTTCTTTCATTTTGAAAAATGTTACTTACCTGGGACTCTACTTGCAGAATTTAATGGCACAAAATAAAGCAAAAAACAGGAATTATCTGCAAATATGCACGACTGTATTTTGGTAAATGCAATTTGTCATGGCGCAACATATAGGCCAACATCAGCAAGCGTAGATTAAGACTAAAGACTGCTGACTAGACTTTTCAGGAAACCTCTTAATACTAAGATTTAAATGCAACCTTAATGAATAATGAGAGAAGTGAAAAGATTTGAAATGAGCTGTTAGATCATTGAAGTTTGTAGTTTACTACTACAGTATACTCCGCTTAATAAATCCACCTTGGTGCAAAGCTAAATGGACTTATTAAGTGGCTGGGTTTCTAAACCAGAGAGACCTATTAAGCAGCTTTTTCTATGTTATTACTTTTTATAATGCCAATTGATATTGTCGCACACAATTATCATACGTTTTTGCTTCCCAAATGACTACTATACTAGCTGCCATTTCTAACAAGCGAGATGTGTGAAGAAATTCTACCCGCAACCCATTCCTATAGCAACCAGACTACGTAGTAAATGATACAATGCTCTGTTATGATAACATTTCCAAGGTTGCCTGATGCAGTGCTTGGCTTTGACTCTGCAGTGTTCAATGTTTAGTGGCTGCCTAAGCTTAAACCTTAATGAAAAAGAAACTGCTAGCTAGGTACGTATTGGTAAGAAAGATAGGTGGTTGCAAGCAAGCAGAAAGAAATTAATTAGTAGAAACCACAAAGAAACACATAAAATGTTCAATTTACATGATTTAAGCAGCATTGATTTGTGCCTCTGGAACTGGCTAAGCAAGGTCTTATTGTACTAGCAATTTAGCATCACTGCTTGCTCTTGCTATGCTTGCAGGCTCACTTCTATCACGAAGGCAACTTTTCTCTATCTCTTTCATTCTTCCATACATCCCGTCTCTCTGTATGCTTCCCTCCTCTTTTTTATTTCTCTCTTACCACCCTTCTCTTCTTTGCTTTCTTCCCCCTTCTTTCTTGCCCTCCTCTCTGCCTATAATTTATAAAGGTGCCCGCCTCTGATAGGTGGAGAGAGTCGAGTATCGCAATCGCAATTTTTTATTTGAATCTTAATATGGAAAATCATTTATCCAAGCAAGCATCTTTCCCTCGTCGTGAAAAGCTGGCTTACAGATTAAGGTCTATCGTGAATCAAATAACACATGCCTGTCCGTGACAAAACGGAATGCCGACTATTCCTATAGCATCTCTATGAATGAACCTTTTTGGAGAAAAGTTTTTCGATATACATTCACCACAAAGTCTTACTACGCGACTGCAAAACATCACCGAAAACAAATTCAGGAAAAACAAAAACGCTTAAAGAAGTCTATTTCAAATGACATACTACTGCACTGAAGAGAAAAGCATGCCTTGTAACACCTAACCAGATTTAATCACGAATAAGCGTGGTCAAACTGCATTTTACAATCTATGATTCTGCGCAATGTGTATGCCCCGGATGTGTATAGGTGAACTCGACACGTTGCATATCACCCGCAAGGCGCACGTGGTGTGGTTGATTTGTAGTTCGCCATCATTCTGGCAGCAAAACAGCACAGCTTGCTCATTTAACTGTTACAGCAGACTGTAGTGTTTAATAGGCAGTATTCCAGTCAAAGTTTTGATGACTTCATCAATTTTTAACTTACTTAGCTCAATTTGGCTTTAAAATGTTCAGAAAAAAACAAAAAATGTAAAAAATTAACCCGCATTATTGTAGTCCTTTTGTTAGAACTGAAGGAGATTGCCCTGACTAGTAGTTATAGTATTATTAGGTAGAATTTCATAAGCGGCTACAGTATGTAACAAATTGAATTAAACCTATATTAATTTTTATAAGGTTATTTATGTCAGAAAATCCTGCACTGTAACTTTTGTGTGGAATCTAGTTAAAACAATCAGCTAATGTGAGAATTCTTTATATACAAGAATGCTACTGTTTACTGTAATTTAGTGTGACTTTTTCTCATTATAGCTCTCATCAGTAAAATTAATTTTCAACAATATTCTAACTAAACTCATTTTCCTAGTCAAAATTAAAAGGTGCATGCTGTTTTTTTCAGAAAAGACACTATGATATTTTCAAGTTGAAAACCAATTAACTAAAACGCCAAAGGGGCATAGTGCACAACATTGTACAATCATTGTAATGTTTTGCAAATCACTGTTTTCTGTACTATTTTTTTATTCTTTAACGTATTTCATGTAAATTTCAGTTGTCTGAATCAATTTATTAAGCAGAGTTATTTTGATTTTAATTTGTGCAGCATACAACATTCTCGTTTTGTAATTTTATTGTATTTTTTAATCATGTAAAGCCAATTGGCCATTATGAGAAATCATCTTAAATATTAGTTTGATGCTTAGCAGATTGTTTTTATTTGCTCATATTTTTGCTACAGCCGTTAAGACAAGGCAAGTTTGTTTTTACGTTAAAATTGCTTAATATTATGCAGTGGAAATGCAGCTCACTTATTTTGTTCGCTTAAATAGAAGATGGAACTTAAATCAAATAGCATGTCCAATCCTTTTCTTCTATTTATTACTTCCCTGTTAGAGACGTAACCCTATCCCTAGGGAAGAAGAAATCAGTAGTACTTTGGCAGCAGACTCTAACCACGATTATTCCCAACCCCCATTATTTTATTTTTTTATAATCTTTCATTTAAAAGGCTGGAACTGATACAACTTTTAAGTCACTTCTCTTTTTCTTTGCTGAATTATACAATATGTAACTGTGATTTTTGTATACTATACTATATCTTAATAGTTGTCTATAAAAATAACTTTGCATACAGCCCATTATAAAATCTTTTTTCGGTTTATGTAGCATTTGACATGTATTTTACATTGTTTTGCCAATGTACATTGTATGTATTTGTGCAAATAAAACTAAATTGAATTGAATTGGTGTATGGTACAGTATGTATTACCAGGTATGACTAACCGAAATTATAATCAAAAAATATTTTGGATAATTATCACTCATGCAAAAGTCAGCATTTAAATTTAGCTTTATAATTGTTTTGCGTAAACAGGTACACCTAAAAATTATGATTTCAATTGACGAATTATCAAACCTAGAAAGTTATATCGCATTGAATTTTTTGTTTACTCTGGAACTGCGTAAATGGTCACATGAATTATGGCGCAGCATTTGAGATTAAACTGACGTTACTATAAACTATAAAGGTTTAGAATTTGTATTGTGTTGTTTAAATTTGCATATGTTTACACTTTGTAGCAATATTGAACATTATAATTTAAACTCTACTTGCAGAACGTGTTCCTGTAGCTGTTTTGACATGGACTAATTTCGCCTTTCCCTTCTGGAGGCACTTGTAAGTGCAAGTTTAATTCAGTCTTGTAACGCTGACTTCTGTTATGCGTTATTGAAGTACAGTGTTACTGTAAGATATTCAGTGTGTTGTACAAAAACTAGGCAAGTTTGAAGATAAAAATTCCAATTTCAAATTTATCGCTGTGCTCACCCATGAGCTATCGAACGTGTGTAGTTCGTCACAAATTAACACATCTGAACTGAGAAGTACAACACCTGTTTTTTTTTTGTAATGCGTGTCTGAAATGCAGGCGCTGGTGTCCGTCTGACTAGCAATTAGAGAAATGCATGTACCAGCAAAGAACTAGTGGCGCGAACATGAAATTGTGTTTGTGTGGTAATAATTCTTTCACATGTCATTTTTGAAAAAATCGAATGTTTTCTTTCAATATTTTAAAGAGTGGATTGTTTTGACCTATAGTTTAAGATTGGGTCCAGTTTTGCTTTAAACACTCAACTCCAGCATTAAAACATGCAACGGTTGTGAAAGATACAGAACACTACAGGTTTTCACAATAATACAATAAGCATTTAGAGAAACACCACTGTTTCTCCCAAAATTGTCTATCTGCTAAGCTACACAACACCCTCCACACGCCATTAAGTAACAACATTAGCCTTTTTTCTAGGCTGTATATTGCCTCCAGCTTGCTACACTTCTGTGACTGCTAGGTCTAGAGTAGGGATGCACCGAATATTCGGTCATCAAATTTTTTCCCAAATATTAGTATAAAAATCTGGTCTGGTGAACTTCTGTTGTAATTGCCAAATGTAATTGCCACATTTGGTGAAAATTATATTAAACAAACCGAATATTTACCAGTAATGTTTATAAGAATTTATCCAAAAAAGTTAATAATATAAAAGCTAACACGCCACAACAGCCAACATTTTGCTTTCTCTTTCTGCTTATAATTAGAAGAATCCGATGCAACGTTAGTACACAAGTCGTGTCATGTGCAGTAGCGTGGCGGTGCTGTATTTGCTTATGCACGACAAAATAAATCAATGAGAACTCAAGCTAATAAACAATTATACTATTGCAGTTTTATTTGAATACTGTTTTTTTTATACAAAATAGTTTGTTATTTGAATAGCTTTCAAAAGAATTAGGGGTGTCTTTAAAAATATACTTAATGATTTACCACATAACATTAACCATTAAATACAAACACAGATTTAGTAATCAGAATAATGTAAACTGCTCATTAATCACCACTAACTTAAAATGATAAAACACTTACAGAGTTTGTAATTCTTTTCAATTGGAATTACAAGAAAATTTGGTTCAGTTTAGTAAAAAAAATTCAGTTCGGCTTCTGTATTTAGTATTCCGTATTCCAATTTAACTTGATATTTCATTCGGAATTCGGTTCGGCAGCACTGCCGATCATTCAGTTAAGCTCCTGTTTGTGGCACCCAAGAATACAAAAATCAGCTTCGGTTTGTTTGCTGAGAATGTCCGTTCGGTGCACCCCTAGTTTAAAAAAAGTTTCTGGTGCTCTGCATATATAAATTAATGTATGACAACATTTACCTAGGCAAGTTAAGATAACAGCTGTTTTTCTTTATAGCAATGGTAAGTTGCAAAGAGTTTTCGACTAGAAAGGTTCTATATACCTAGACTCTTTATAAAGTCCCAGATAAAAAACTTTAGTGAACAACATTCCTTTTTTGCTCGTTCATATGAGCTATATTTGAACAGTGTAGAACCTTTTTCATGCTGTAAACATGAAAATGCAATTTTAAAACAAGGCACTGCTTTAACAAAGGCCATCATGAAATCAAAACACTTTCTGATAACAGTGAAAATTTGCAGTAAAATTTCATCGGTATTAGAATGAATTGTCACTAAGCGGCAGTCATTTGGATTTATATGATCCAACAGTATTTATAATAATATAATCTCGGTAGAACATTGTGTAGCATGTGACAATATGGTATTTAGACAAATAACCTGTGGCGTTTTTGACAGGCAAATGATTTCTGCTAGGACAGGTTTGGTTTGCCATGTCAGTAGTGAAACCTGTCCCGAAGTCGACACACCAGCTTACGCTGACCGAAACCTGGGCCAATGCTGGAGTTTTTAACACTGATGTTGATTTGGGTACTGATCTGAATGATGATGATATACTTTTGTCAGAAGCGCTAAGTCGGAGCGAAATCCCACTTGGTATGTAATGCATACGGATAATTGTTAAATGTTTGTAATAAGTATTCTGAGGGTGTAGTAAACTGCATCACTAGCACTACTAAAGCCGTGCAAAAGCAAACTTCTCACTAAAACTTCATGATTAATATGGCATTAAATCTATTCACGAAAGACAGAGTGCTCGAAACTCTCGTGTGGTGACTTATCAAAGCAGAAAATAATTGTGTCGTAACAAAAATGGACTAACGCAGTAGTAGGGCCCTTAATAGGTGTCCTATATTGTCTTTGTGAAAAATAGTAAAACCGGAATGCCAAATTATAACATTGCCATTTTGTTTGGTGCAAGACTGTAACTTTTTCACTGACACAATTTGTATTGTAGCTGGCATAGGTTATGTAATGTAATGTAAAATTTATTTATGTAGCGCCATCACATCATTTAAAATCTCAGCACGCTGAACAATAAAATACATGTACATTTAAAGTTCATTAGAAACACAAAATTTAAAAGACATTAAAAATTAAAAATAATTCGTCATAAAAAGTACAGTTTAAACAAATGTGTTTCAAGATGTTGTTTTAAACAATCTAATGAATTTGTAGAATGTATAGCAACAGGTAAGTTATTCCAGAGATGTGGAGCACAAACAGAAAAAGCTTTTTCACCATAGAATACTGTATTAGGAATTGGCTGATGTAAATTTATTTGTTCATTAGCATTAGAACGAAGTGTCAGCCTATGTTAAGGCGTATTAAAAGATAGTTAGGAAGTGCCAAGCCTTGTAGTATTTTGTAGGTGATACAAAGAATTTTGAATTGAATTCGGAACTTTATTGGCAACCAGTGTAACTCTTTTAGAATGGGTGTAATATGATCATATTTTCTAGTTTTCATAATGAGACTGGCAGCAGAGTTCGGAATTAGTTGGAGTTTGCGATTTTCATGTTCAGGGAGTCCAAAAAGTAAACTATTGCAATAATCAACTTTGGACGTTATGAAGGCATGTATGAGTTTTTCAGTTGTTTGGTGGTTGAGAATATGTCTGATTTTTCTAAATTTTTATCAAAGCCAATGACGCTGACTGACTAAGGTTTGCTACATGGTTTGACATAGTACAAAATGTGTCAAAAGTTACCCCCGGATGGCAAATTCGTGATAAGTTTTTAACAAAGTCATCTGAAACTGCTTCAAAACATTTTAAAGGATACAATACATGAATGAGTTCATTTATAGGTTGACATGCAGAAATACAATGTCGAATTTCACAGATTTTTGACTCAAAAAAGTTAGCAAACTTAGCTACTCTGGTAGATCTAAGATGTTAGTGTTCGGAAGTATTGACGTACTGCTTTTTTATTTCTTATGATACTGTTAAATTGTTAATAATGCGGAATAAGGTTTTCTGATCAGCATTATCAATTCTTTGACGATGGTGTGCAGCATGGTCTTCATTTAACTTTTGTCTGTAATAATTTCTTGCCTGCTTGAAAGTCTCATGATCACTGGTTAGTCTGCTTGATGGCCATTTGCGCTCTAATTTGCAAAACCTTTACAGGAGGCAAGCAGCTGTTGGTTATACCACGGAGTATGAGGTTTGTCCAGAAACCACTTAGGTGGAGCAATTCGTACCTTGAATAGATTCAGGCCTTTTGTTCAAATGTGCTCAGCAACCACGTTTTGTCTGTCATCGCGAGAGTAGGCCTAAGTGCTTGATCTTTTTCAACATATCCTCATTAAATTTGAACAATTCTGATTGTTGACATACAATACAGCTTAATATCCCAATTGTTTGGATAGCTTTGTAGATAGCTATGTTTCCAGCAGATTGTGCTGCAGAGGTGCAGCCGGTTGGCACAACCAACCAGCCTTAGGTTAATATTTTACGAAAAGGAAAAGTCGCTGCTGCTACAGGTACTACTGCAGACTACATATTATTGCAAGTTTTGCTAGATCACCATCAGTTTTACTTTTACAACATTTATCATCACAATCACAGCTGTTGACATCACGTCATAACTTCCAATGCTGCTGCCGCTGTTGTTGTCCACAATCATTATCATGAGTACTGCCATTTTATCAAAACTGTCTTTATCACATCATTTCAAAAATAATTTTATTTTGTGATAGAAAATGCAAAATCTAGGATAGAAAACAAAAGTTGCAACATAATAGACTACAGCACGCACATTCAGTAGTAACAGCAATCTTTTCTGCAAGTTTTGTCTGCCTTTTGGCTATAGGCACTTTGCAGCCTATGTATTAATTTTTGGCCAATGGAGGGCAGTACCACTGTCTATTTTCAGTAGCTTGATTCATGTGTGCCTGGCATGTGCAGGAGCATTGCTAGTACTGGTGTTCGTGTCACTTAATTTGCATATTAATCATGATGATGCAGTCTTGTAATACAGGCAAGTCAGAATAACATTTCTGTGATGAGAGATTTTCATCATACAGGCATTGACGCGGTTAATAAAGTTCTATTCTATCGCTGTGCCTATTTTCCTTTGGATAGTCAAATAAAATGGAATTTTTCTGGGAGTGTTTAGGCAAAACTTCATGCAAGACCTTGCATGGGCTTTCCTGAAAACAAAGCTACACCATATATTCTGAATCCATAATGAGCTTTGAAACTATCGTATTTGACATGGTCTCATTCTTTGAATTGACCTAAAAAGATGACTTTTTTCAAATTTACCTGATTCATAAAGCAAAGCTTTTTTTAGTAAGGCAACATGGTAAATCAGATCCCAATTATGTCCAAAAACAAAGACCCAGGCTCATTCCAAAGAACAGCTTCACTTACATTCACATACCTGGCATAATACAAGGTTTGTTTGCATGTGTATCCAAGTATGGCATGGTTCTTATAATAAGGCAGTTTGTTCTAATTAAGCACATGTGTATAGTAAAGTATTGCAGTCTTTTCTGTGATTCTTCTTCCCTTTCCAGTGCTGGCTAAAGCAACACAATAAAGACCTCCATTGAATAACTTTTCTTAAATCCTTACAAAGTAATTGTGTCACTCCGGATACACATTTTTGTCAGATGGCGTATACCGGATACCATCGAATATTCTTCAATTTGACTTCGCGGTTCAGATTATAACTGCATAGGTTAGCTAAATTTGAGTCGAATATTTGAGTCAGCTCGGATAATGAAAAATAGTAACTGCTTGCAAGCTTTAGCATTTTTGCTTAGTCAATCACCTTACATGATCTTAGCTTACAAACTTTAAGAGCTATTAAGCAAAATCTGAAATGAGACTAAATAAATAACTCAGTGTGGAACAAGAATATCTTGCTGTGCTTAATTACAGGTGGGTAAATAATATACATATGTATACCAACTTTGATATTGTTACAGTTACTGTGGCATTTTTTTATTCTTAAAATTATTTATCTATTTGTAATTGAATTCACTCAGTTTGGCAGTTATGGGAATCTTTTGTTACTGTATGAATGATCGTTTATTGCATGCCACTATGTAAAAACACATTGCAAACAGAAAGAAACTGTCCATAAAATCGTCAAACACAAACATAGCCTAAAACGAGTTTTTTGGTAGTATTTTGTTTATTTATTTTTGCCTGTGCAATTATTCAAATACCGTTTTCAATAGCATATTGCCAAAACTGGCTAGCTAGTAACTACCAAATAATATCGGATATAAATAGGTGCAAAATCTTGCCAATATCACGACTTTCGAATATGAATTGGATATCCGGAGTATCACTGCAAAGTATAGATAATTAACTAAGTTTGATGATACTGTTGTGAAACAATTTCAAAAAGTGCATTAATTTATGGCTGAGTAACAACAGTGGATGTTATGCTCTGCATTGCAATTTTGTTAATCTTTAAACAGAAAATTGTAAATTAATTCTTTTTATTCAAATTAAATATATGCCTTAGTCAGGTTAGTACACGGTTGACCGTGTGATTTTGTTTTTTGTTTGATTTTCCCATCAGTAACAATCTGCTAATTTGATATAGTGATCATAATCCACTCATGGAATTTTATTGCAGAGCCTTCAACATGTGATGCATTTGTTACTAGCGACGTTGAATTTGTTCCTGGATTTGATGTAAATGCCGGTCACACGTGGATTTATCCGACAAATTATCCTATTCGCGAGTACCAATTCTCCATCACACGAGCTTCATTATTTAGTAACACTCTAGTAGTGCTACCTACTGGTCTTGGAAAGACCTTTATCGCTGCTGTGCTGATGTACAATTTCTATCGGTGGTACCCTTTGGGGAAAATTGTATTTATGGCTCCTACTCGGACCCTGGTCACACAGCAAATTGAAGCATGCTACAATATAATGGGGATGCCACAAGTGGATACTATAGAAATGACTGGTTGGTGGTGATTAGTTGTTTTTGCTCATTAGTACTATATTTTGATATGTTTATATTTACACGTATTTTTTATCACTGTGCTTCCAACAAGCAGGGCATCTGATGCATATTTGATCAACTAGTATAGCTCTTACTTTTTGACATGTAATGCCATACCTTTTTCTACTGTTTTTGCTCTATTGGCTTTAAAGTGGGTTTCACCATTCGTGTACTGGTTTTCTAAAGGTTTCTGAGTTTAAATTAAATGTTGTGAAAACAGATTTTTTGCAAATGACTTTGTGTGTCATTTGTAAATACTTTGGACTTTCGAAGGATGCTGGCCTACATTTTTTTTCTAACTTAGTAATTTTGTGTAATTCCTAATTGGTTATCTGTTGAAGTTATATTCTGTCAGTAATGCATAATTAAGTTTTTCATTTTCCCTGATGATGTTTCTATAAAGTTTTCATATTTTCATGTACAGATAATTCTTGATTTGAGTTAAGGCTTTTTTGTATATTCCTTATCACCAAAAACTTAAATGCTTTTATACTAAAACAACTGTTGGGCAAGTCTCTGCTTCGTTGGTCTCACATCTTGAGTTCTTGATTTGAATTTTGCAGCTACTTTGAACTCTGCAACAAGTTCAAAATACTACACTAGAGTTACTTTGTAGTTACCCAAATTTGAGCACATGACATCTGCTCTTATAAATGGCTGTCAGTTTCAGTTGCTTGTTTTAACCTATTAATGGTAAGGCGTGTGATTATTTGTCAAACATATTTGAATTTGTAACATCAATTTACTCTTTAGGATCAAACTTTAAGAAAAAGTTGAAAACTTTTTTTTTGAGAAACGTTTTACTAGTTTTAATCTGTACAATTTTAGTTTTAGCATAACAGTTATCATCATCATTATTATATTATGTGCAATGAGTTTATCCCGTGCTAATATAGCATTTTTATTTTGGCTTTAAAGTATGTAGTTGTGCTATACATTTTGTTGCTTCTTTGCAGGTACAATGAATCCAGCCACTCGGGATGAAGTGTGGCGCACCAAACGTGTTTTTTTCTTGACTCCTCAGGTGATGAGTAATGACCTAAACCGGGGTGCTCTTAACCCATCTCACGTAAAATGCCTTGTCATTGATGAAGCACACAAAGCTCAGGGAAATCACGCCTATTGTCAGGCAAGTTCAGTATTCAAAATTTTTGTGCATTCCTATTCTGATTTCACTGTTATCATTGATAGACACGGGCCTGTGAAAAGTGCTGGAGTTATTCAGATCTGTGAGATTGAGACCATCAAATTAGAAATTGTTTGCTATTTAATGGTATTGGGTCAGTGATTTTGTTCATATTGGGCATAAGACTAAAGACTTTAACACTTTGTTTATCAATCTTTTTTTTCTTAGTTGACCACTACTTAGATGACAAAACTTTTAGTTTTAGTTACTGTGGTGATACTGTGTAGAGTGTGCAAGGCTGTGCTAATAGTTTTAGTTGCTGATAATGTGCAGTGCTGATGTTATATTGTTTTCAGGTTGTACGGGAACTCAGCAGGTACAATAACGATTTCCGTGTCTTAGCACTAAGTGCAACTCCTGGAAGTGATCTAATGGTAAAAAATTTATTCATGTGTACTTCTGTACATTGATATTAGATTCAAATTTCAAAGATTGTTTCAGGTCATATACGAACTTTTCTTAGAAGGCGTATGGAAATAGCCTATACTTGTTGCACTGATTATATTAGGTATACTGGTTTATTTACCTTTTGTGATGTCATATTTTTTATTGCCCAACTTGTCGTTAACTTAAGTATGCCTACCTGGCACAGAAGGGTTTAAAACAAACTTGGCTGGATGATATTATACAAGAAATGTTATGGTAGTCATGAACCCACTAATGATAGTATTTTCGATACATGCATTTTTGAGTCAGTCACATATTAGATTGATTATGATGATTGTGATAAGTTCTACATTAGAAAAACTCAGTGTTTGCTTTATACTCGCTCTACTGAATATTTGTATGCCATTAAGAAACAGGATGCTGCCCATATTGTTGTCACTGAACACTTTATTACTACTGGTCATACATCGAAAATTCTTTTGTCAGGAAGGAAGAGATCATTGAAGGAAGCTTTGCACTAATTTAGCTCTTAATAATCAAAAAGATTGAAAATTTTCAAACATTTGCCTAAATGTTGGTACAATCTCTATAAATTTATATAATACATATTTATAGTCAACTCTTTAAATTTTGATAATATGTAATTGTCAACATGGTTTGTTACTGAATTTAGTTAGAGCCTTGTTGCTTGACAGTACATACTTCTTTATAACCATATTCTAAATTATGTCTAAATTACATTCTATTTTTTTAAAAAAACCTTGTTATGAACATCTGATAATGACTTTAAATATAAAATCTACATCTTGTGCCATTTACGTGTATAATTTATCAGATGCAAAACATGTTAATTTGGTTAGGTATCTTTATTTTTTAATGTGCTGTGTAAGTATGTGATTTAGAAGACTTGTCGACCTTTGGCTCTAAATACGGATTAACAAAATGCCATCATTCAAAAATTTGAATGTATATTATATTATAAGTATAATTCACATACCAAAAGGTGTTTTTCTCAAATTAATTTTTGTAAAACTGTGACATTTTTATATGATTATATCTTTTTTGTAGAGTAGACAGTGCGACACTTTATGTATCACCAGAAGGCAAATAATTAGATTAATTAACATGGATTTTACAAGATTTATGGCTTTAGCTCTACATGCTTTTTAGGCTGTGCAATCGATTATGGACAACCTTCTCATTTCCCACATTGAACTGAGATCAGAAGATTCACTAGACATACAACCTTACACGCATGAACGAATCATAGAGAAACGTGTTGTGATGCTGGGTGATGAACTTAAACAACTACGAGACAAATATCTACGGGTAAGGCAAATCAGTGCTGACATGCATTGTCTCGAAAAGGTTATACAAATCATCTAGATTATTTGGTAGTGGCTACTGTGTAACATAAATTCAAGCTTTACTTCTAAGGTTCAAATGTTAATAAAACCATTTTAACTTTAAAATTTGCTGATTTCTAGGTGTTATTAACTAGTAATTCTATTACTCAAGGCAAAGAAAGTAGAGTGCAAGTAAGTGGTCCCACTCACCTGATATAACCTTTAGCCAAAAACTAGTTTAGTCAGAATTGCTAAAGAAAATATGAAGTGACTGAATTCTTAGCAAATGAAAACCTCAGCACTCTAACCTACTGTCATTGTACTGTGACTAAGATATAAGAGAAAAATAGCTAAAAATTGGTTGTCTAAAAATGTACAGGTTGAGCTGGCCCTGTATAAGTATAGGTAATTACAAGTGTCTGTTCATGACTATTGCTGGAAGAGCCTTGTGCACATTGCTATGTGAACTAGACAAATGTTGCTTTTGTCAAACAAACAAACTAACAAATTCTACTTTTTTCTTAACATATTATTAGATCATAGAAGTGGTAGCTCAAAGATTGGCAAATGCTCGTGTTCTCTACATTAACAATCTCCTGACAATGTCCAAGTTCATGATCTTGCAAGCACGTACAGAATTCCGGCAAAACCCACCGGCCTCTTTGCAAAGGTGTCACTTTGGTGCAATAGAAGGTGACTTTGCTCTGTGTACTAGTCTTTACCATGGCCTAGAACTACTGCTCTTACATGGGGAAAAACCATTTTACATATTTCTACAGGTGTGCATTTGCATTTTTATCCTAGCTGTATAGTTGCTTTTATTGTTTCAGATGGTTTGTTAGTATTAAAATTGTATTACTGGAGTTTTGAAAATTTTAAAGGAAAACTAGCCACTCTCGAACAACATTCATTGTATATTAATATTCTTAAAAATATTCAAATTACGATGCATCATATGCACATAAAATGCTTTGCTTAAAATGCAAAAGAAATTTAAATCATTCTTGTCGCCTGCCAAATGAACATGGTTGCCGGGGACTTGAAAAAAGCTGGACAGCATGAAGGCACTCATAACAGAACTTCTGCAGTTCAGTCAGAAGTTCCAGTATTCTGGCACAGGGATGTGCAAATTAACTGACTGGCAGGGCCACATTAAACTTTTGTGCAATTCCTGCGGGTCGCATGCAGCTTGGGCAAGGGGCCAAGAACAGAAGGACCTAATAACGATTTTTTTGCGTTAGATCTGTCACATCATTACTACTATGCTGAGGAAAGTATTCTAGAAGTTATTAAATATAAAAAACCCATAGATTTCAACTTTCATGTCAGATAGTGGTAATCTTATTACAATGCACATTAGTACTGATTCTGATTCCGATCTATAACAACACTACACCTGATAAAACAACCACTGATCGAGGTGTGTACTACCCAGCCTAAACAGGAACTAAACAGAAACTGGAAATCCCCCTATGTCAGGGGTGGCCAAACTTTTTCAGCTTGCAAACTACTTATAAATTGATTGGCCCAGTTGTCTTCTTGGTTTTAGTAGAAGATCATTTAATAATATAATAATAAATATAATATAAAATAACCAAGTCAAAATGATCTACCTATTATGACCAAGAAGATGACTGGGCTGATCAACTGGCCCGATAATAGAAGCCTAGAGATTGGCTGGTTGGTCCACCTACCAGCCAATCAGATTGCTTCTCTCATTTCTTGCACATTTGGCGTTGCAGTGGTGGCTTCCCTGGCAGTTTGCTGTGTTTACATCGCTTTTCTGTGTTCCAAGTGAACGTTGTGAAATTTGACTATGTCTGACGGTGACATACATTAAGTGTCAACCGTCTTGTACGGGTTAATGATCTACCCGCACTATCTTTGCAATCATGGCGCTTACTTTAGCTAGAAACATCTTCCTGGTACTTGCGACTAGGTAAGTACCACAACAAATTACCAATCTAATTAGAGATAAGCATGTAATTTTGTGAGGCTGCCAGTATATAGTAGGTGCCAGGCGGGTTATTTACCTTATAGAGTTCAGTTTTAGTTAAAATAATTAATCTTTTAGAGATAGGATTGTATAACACGTTACATGTTATTATACGTTCATGCCTCTATATGAAGGTTATGTTAACAAGGAGCATCCCCGGAAATAGTCCCAGAGTATAGTGCAGGCTAACAACACTAGACGGATGCCCTTCGGTTTTATAAATAGAAAAGAATCACCTACGTGTAGGCCATTGTAGACCTTGTTTATGGTTAATTATGTGAACCAGCTATTTAGGTAGGCCTAAAGACACTCTATTCATAGAGCTTAGAGCATCAAGCTGTCTGTGTACTGACCTGTTTACATAGACTAATCCAGACAACTAGGTTGCTAAGGTAAATTGAACCCAGTGCGTATCTGTATCTAAAATCTGTCTACTGCCAGCACAGCAGCCGAAAGATGAAATACATTGTTTGGGAATAATTTTTAAGCAAAGTGATTTGAATAACGAATTTATTGTTAAACGAGCTTATGCAAAAAAAAGCCCAAGTAGGTGTACAAAATTTGTTTAAGTAATTTTGAATCATGTTTGCTGTACTTTTTTCAAACACACACCAATACATTAACCAAACATAGTGGCTTTAAACGTGAAATTTGCATGTTGATAAAAAATGGATCACTAATTTATAAGGTATTGTAATATTTAAAATATGTATAAGGAAAAGTTATGTAAATGCCTTTATACCACATGTATGCATACGCACAACATTTAGATCAGATTTGGCTGTTAGTCAAATGTATTAGGATTGGCATTTTGGATGCGGTTTTCAAAATTCGGTTAGAATTGGATTGGCATGCTCACGAATTTATTCGGAATTGGATTGGCAAAAAATTTAAAAATTCAGCAATTGTTCAGATTGGCAAAAAGGAATTCGGCACAACACTATTTACTGAGTACAGTTAATTAAATTGATTAAAGTAAACAAAATATTCATTAAACAAAAACTATGTAGAATATACAAGTTAACTATATAGAAAGGTGCATGCACTTATGAGTGAGAGTTTCTTGTGTTTTATTTAAACACCATGGACAGTATAACTTATGATACTAAGTAGGTATTTTAACTTTGTTATTTCAAATTGTATTTATCATAGAGTTGTCTAAAATATAAAATCAATGTAAAAGGTGAGCTGCTGTGCCTCATTTTTAGCACTTTAATTTAATGATTGAGTTGTTTATTGCAGGGCATCGTGGATGGAGAGAAAAGCAACGCACGCGCAAGATCTGAGCTAATGCGAAATGAAGCATTTATAGACATCATGGTTAAATTGCGTCAGAAGTATGATCAGACTGTTGATGCTGCCATTAGTCCGTCAACAGTGAGATTAGTATTTGTATTTTGTACTTTACAAAGTAGTTGCTGGTCTGCTATGATATCTGTTTGTTATCTTCTATGAAATGTCATTAAAGTTTGTTTTTTGAGCAACTTGTGTTTTAAGGCTAAGAAATAACTAATTGATCTTGGCATGTTCCTAGCAACCAAAAGTATGGATGGTGCCAAGGCTGGTCAGTGATTCGATATGTGTTCAAGGTGGAGGTGATAGTTTCCTGAAGTTAGCAGATTTATGACCGACTTGATAAAAGATTTTTATTCTAAATGATACTGATTTGTCTTGCACACATTTTAGATAAGTATAAATGTATAAACAAACTCACATTTATTCGCTAAAAAATGTATAAACAACTCATGTTCATTTGCCAAGCGCTGCTCAAGAAATCATCATAATTAACGTGGTTTGAATATTTGCAGCATGTACTATTATTTGTATGATTGCATTTATTTACCACTTTTATATCTGATTTTGCTTCTCTTGATTTGCATGCATAGCTTTTCTTTTAATGTCATTGGTAAGGTTGTGAACTGTAGCTGTAACTAAACAATGTTTGTGTTTCTTCTGCAGATCATGCAAGATGCTCAAGCCAAAATATCAACACCTTTTATTTACAGTCATCCAAAGCAAAAAATTTTAGAAGACATCGTTGTCAAGCACTTTAAGGATCATGCTGAAGGTAAGGAAACATTTGTAAGAAGTAAATTAAGTGTTTTATAGGGTTTGTCAACAACGTGTTATAATCACTTAAAGGACAAGAAAAGTGGTACCTGAAGTACATTTCAAAAAAATTTTCTAAAAAAATTATATTACTTTACAGCTGTTTTATGCATAAGTTGTATCGTACTCACGTTAAAGGGAATTTTTGTTTGTTTTCATTTTAAATATCCCGCAAGACTGTTCCGACAGTGCCATTACATGACTTCACTTAACGCCAACGTAAATCAGGAGAAGAAAAGGCAATGTTAGATTATGTCCAAAAAAACTTTCCATGCAAATCTATATTACTTAGCATTTTGCTTACCTGTTGGAAAGCTTATGTAACTAGAAATAATAATTTAAAATGTTTGTGCCAATTGGTAAAAAGTTGCTGGCTCACTCTCTAACCAAAAACGTATTTTTAATCTTATTGACAAGATACAGCAATTTAAAATTTTACTTACTCCTTAGTAACATATGTGTTACGAATGCTGTGATTATTTTTCAAACTTCACGCAATGTTATTTAAACGGTTATCAAACAACCTAACATCAAAATGGCCGTGCCTAACGGTCATCGCGGGAGTTTAAATTTACGTGTTTTAAACAGCAATACTGCTGATGCAAGCCCTGCATGCAAAAAGGCAGTATGTAAGTGGTATAAAATTTCAAGACGATTTTTTAAGCTTTATGTAAGTGGAGGGTTTTCTTGTGCTTTAATTAATGCTGATGCCAGATTTTGTGAATGATTAATTGTAACTTTCCATTTAGAAGTCTAAATAAACAAATTGCATTGGTTTAGTAAATGATAATTAAAAATTTAAGCTTACACAATGGTACCTAAGGGAATTACATCTTAGCAGAGTGTTAAATTTGATAATGTGAAACCAACCAAATTATTGCAAATAGTAATAATATATGTCATGAACGTTATAGAGTTTACCTATAAGGGGTTATATTAGAAACCCTTATGTGTTTATAATATTTCATTGTTTTGAAGTGCACATAATATTAGAAATTTCGTTAAAAAACTTGGGGTCAATAATCGTTATTTTGGGGTCAATAATAGTCTTTTTTTTACTTTTTGTTTTGCATGTAGATAGCACACGGATAATGATTTTTTCGCAATACCGAGATAGTGTGTCAGAGATTGCCAATATGTTGAGCAAGCATGCACCACTGATTCGTGTCATGAGCTTCATTGGGCAATCTGCAGGTGCAGGAAGCCGATCTACAAAAGGCTTCACGCAAAAAGAACAAATAAAGGTATCATTACCTTCGATGATCAAGTTGACGCTATTAGCTTTTTCCCTATGGTTGTTGCTTAATTGTTACCTTGATGTTGTAGATCCATATAAACACAGTTACGTCCGGATTTAAATTAGTCAATTATAGGTAAAATTTTGTATTTTGTTTTAGATTTTTAGAAGCCTATGAATTTTTAACACGAATAAATCTGTTTGCAGTGTCCCTAACACCAATTCTTTGTTAAGAATGTAATAGCATGCAGTATCTTTTTGCATATTATCTATGCTAGGGCCAGCTCTCGGCATTCTGTATTATTTGTAGACACGAGACTTTTGATTTGAACTAAAACAAAAATTTCCAACAAGTAGTGATTCAAATTCTATACAATTTCCTGTGGTGTCTAACAACTTTTGTGTAACTGCACAAACTTTCAACAATTTATTTTTAATGCACCAAGTTTAGCCAACATGGATACTTCATGTCAAATGTAACAGCATGTCAGGGGGATGCTGAACATCTGAAAGTCATTTTAACACAAGCGGCTGATTTATTTTTGATAAAAAGTTACACAAGCTTTTTTATTTTTCATAAATGACCTTTTTGCTGCATGTAGGTTGTGAAAGAATTTCGTCAGGGTGGCTACAATACTTTAGTAGCTACGTGTGTGGGCGAGGAAGGTTTGGACATTGGTGATGTGGATCTCATTGTGTGCTATGATTCACAGAAGAGCCCCATTCGGTTGGTTCAGAGAATGGGCCGTACTGGACGGAAACGACAAGGCAGAATTGTTGTTCTAGTTACTGAGGGTAAAGAGGAAAAGGTAGCTGTCACCACGTCAGTTTACTCATGTAGCTCCGGGGCTGGAAAATCTTACCAGACTGACGGACGTAGTACGCTGGACACTTCTTCTTGCAGAGGGACACCATTTTTTTAGTATCTTTTCTCAAAATTTTAATAGCAAATGCTTCAATTTTTTCCATTATTTTTGCATGCCTACATATGCTGGAATTTGTCACTATGTATTGCCGCTATTGCTTCACACTCAAAAACTTGGCAGAGGCAGGTATAATATATGTGTATAATAATTATGCAGTAGCTGTAACTGAATTATTATAGTAATGATCTCGTTCAACAATAAATAAGTGGCTTACTGCTATAAGGATAAGGTATGTTGATTGTTGCAGCATCCCAGTTAACCGTCCAAGCCTCACCAATGGTCAGTGTTAAAATTCACTTCATAATAAGTGTTATCTCGCTGACTCATTGTGTTGTTGTTGGCTTCAAATTATACTATTATAGTTACTGTAGCAACTGGTTTTGCCACATGGTTGCCAACCAGTACAAGTCATGTGCTGTTATATTAAAAACTTTACTGCATAATTACTTTTTGGCACTCAAAAGAACTTTCTTCAGTAGTTAAGCAACATCATACATAAGAAGTGCCTAGATGGGAGAGATATTTTCCAGATTATGAAGTTGTGTCCTACTAAAGCGATAGAACCTGTGTTCTAAACAAAATAAAGGGCTCCTTTCTTAGTGTAGTTCTGAGAAATCTTGTGGAACAGTATTTAAGATACGGAAAATTCTCTTCCTGAGCATCACAGTTATAAATCACTTAACTCCCACATGTTCTTGGTGGGTATATAAACTACTAATTAATACTCTGTTTAGTGTTTAACAATAATTGAAATAATATTTGAAGTTAGGAACTGTATTAGTAACTGGAATACATGTAAGTGGTGAAATTTTTTTTTTAATAAAACTGACTTTTTAGAAGTTCAACTTTTTGAATATTCATAGGGCTCTGTGGCCCTTTGCAGCAACACCCCCACAACCATCTCAATACTAGATACTTCTATAAAGATCTCGTGGCTTCATCCATCACCGTGACGCTAGGACATTGTAAGATGTTCCGCCTCTGGTAGCTATATACAGTTTTTTAATTTATTTATGTTATTTATACAGCTTAGAATTTGTTTCAGGCCTTCTGGCACAAAAGGGTGACATAATAAAAAATGTTAGAACTTCAAATAAATTTTTGTGTTACTTGAAGGCAGTGAAAACTTTTGTTTAGTTATGTACTGTACATAACATTCTGTGTTGGTTAAGTGTTGGTGTTCCATTTATTTTTGTACCTTTTGAAAGACATTTGTATTTGATGTGACAGGAATTCTTTGTGTAAAATGTGATGCCATGTCTGGTGACAAACTATTTTAAAGTGAGTGGCTGCTCTAAATCCACTGTAAAATAACATTGGTCACTCACTAAGAGTTGTTTGATATCATATGTATCTGTTCATTTCAGATGTATTGTACTAGCCAGTACAACAAGCGTAGCATACACAAGGCTCTTGCTATGCAGGGCAAGTCGAGCAAGCTGAGACTGTATCCTCACAATCCGCGAATGATCCCCCGTGGTCTAAATCCTAGCGTACATAAGATGCCAATGACCATTGGCCAGTATCAAACCTCTAAAAAAACAGCTTACAAAAAAGGGAAAATATCAGAGAGAAGTAAAGAAGATGCCTTTTACAGAGCAGGTACGTTATGTATGTTTTGTGATGAACAAATGTGTGTAAGTCACCTCATTATGACCTGCAAGCTTGATTGTCCTAATACAAATTTTGGTTATTTTCTTAATACATATCAGATTAGAAGAAAATAAGGTGTTTTTGTAGATCTCATTACGTGAAATTAAGGTAGTACTTTTGGCGAATCTTATTTGTAAAAACATTCGTCCCAGTTTGGCCAGACTGCATCTCTTATCCTGTCAACATAGTCTTTCACATTTCGACAGTCGCCATACAGAAACGGCATATTGAAAGTTGATAGAGCAATATAGCACACCTGCAAGGTGTGCAAACATCCAGCAGTCAACCTGAAACATCATAGTTTCACATGCGGTAAATTAATTTGCTTGTGTATGAACTAACCGAGCCAAGTGACTTGGATTGTTATCCGTTACAAACTTATGCTTTTTCTGCTAAAAAAAGCATCTATTTACGTCATAATTAACGATAGGTATTACTTGCAAAGTTGATTTAAAGGAATGTAGTAACTACTTCAGCAGTTTTATTTCTTTGAATGTAGATAATTTTGGCACAATTTGAGGATTTATATTATGCTTGCTTTGGTAATCAATTCCAATGTGAATACCTAAGTTTTTTACTGCGTCTTAACCAAACCATAATTAAATTTTTGTCTTACCTTCATCAGTGTATCTCCCATTAGGAATATCTTCTCGCCAAGATAGTTTGAAACTGCTTTTATGTTAGATGCTCCTATATCAATTATTTCTTGTGCCATGTGCATAGATCCTGTGGGTAATCTTAAAAAGTGGACATGCAGACAGGAGCTAATGAATTATTTGACTACACTTAACTAAGCTTTAATACTACATTGTAATTATAAAATGAACACCTGTTTCATAGATGTTAGCCGATATCCCGTATTATCCTGCCCGATTGATAATTACATTTAGGCCTCATGTAGTTTTCATATTTAACAGTATAAATAGAAATGTTTTAAGTAGCAGGGCAGTTAAAGTAAATCTTATCAATGGATAAAACACACAGTTAATGGAAGTAAATAAAAAAATTTTACCAGAAAAAGTAATTATCCATCATTTCTTGGAAAGCAACTGATACTCCCCTCTGCTCAGCTGTGAGCCCCTTCTCGAGGTCTCTCTTAAAGTACTTTGACAGCATCTTGATGATCATGCTGGAATCAGCATAATGTTCACCATTTAGCTCTATCCAAGGTATTTGCTTCTTCTTTGAAGTCTGTAGTTTACTGATGTACTGCAAAAATTGATTTACTGTTGATAATAATATGGATGAGTTTAATATACTTTGTTCATCAGAAGGCTTGAGTAATTCAGGAAATGAATAATTTATTTTGTGTTCTAGTTTTATACTATGATTTTTTACTATTTTTTGATCTCGCACAGTCTCACAGTTACCTATATCCCAAATTTTTAGATCCTGGTATATAAATAGCATATATAACATTGCCATTTAAAACAGTCTGCCACGTTCACCTCCACATTTCCACATATCAAGGATAGGCATGAGTTCAGTCAGCTGTACAGCTGTACTAGTGTTTCTTAAAGATACAATTCCTTGCCATCTGTCCAAGTCATCTTTTTTTCCACTCTCTGTCAATGCTAAAGTCTGGTTGCATCCTGTATTGCCATGAAATGCTAATAGAGCTGATGCTTTTTCAGGACACGTGGCATTCACAATTATCCTGTGGCATAAAATATGGCTTTTATAAGCTGGCAAGAGCTATCCTTTTCCATCTGTACTAGAGCTATACTAGTCATATTGGTACTACCCTAAATCCTTGATCATTTTGCATAATATGGATACTGGAATCATCATCCTGTTTAACTGAAACCATGTAATGTGGCTAATATGTATTACATAAGCAGCTATTTAGGTGATGTCATAATATTTCTGAGCATCAAGTATGGATTCATTGACATTGGAAGCCTATATTCAGACTCCAAAATCGTCATCTTATCTGGTTTAACTGCTAAGGTGCTGCTTTCAAAAACTAGCAATAGTCATTGATATTGTTGGCCATCTTGAAAATGGATGATTTTTGCTCACATCCAAAATTAATCACCTTGATTGGTTGTAGCAATGCGTAAAGTTTTATAACTTTTAGGCGAAATGCTTAAGTTTTTTCCCCATTCTGAATACCTCATGTAGGGATCCCGGCTGCTTTTGTGTATATTAGACGTTTAACTCGCTTTGCATTCTCTTTGTGGTTTAGTAACAGTGTCTCACATTCACCAAAATCGAATTGATAAAAGTAATTTGCTGTTTGTTGTTATAATAAATCTTTTGGTGAAACAGCTAAATAAATGCATGAATGGAGTGATTTTACTCTGTGTGTTCTCCGTTTTGAAAGCAGCAACCATTTTTGTAATCAAAGTAACAAAAATGGATTCCCCGGGTGTAACTAGCCTAGAATAGATGCCTTAATCGCCTCTTAATGTTACTTTTCTGAGCATTTATTTTGATTTATATTGCTTGTGCAAAAATTTAGTGGCCACTTTGTTTTTTGCATTTTTTACCCTTTTCTGCTAATTTTCCCAGAAACAGTTTTCTCGCATATAACTGGCTACGTTGCCCACTTTTAGAAAATTTTCTGAAAATTTGCCTAATCTATATGCATTATAAGGCAGTTTGATTCTCGACCTTGAGTCCACGTTACTTTAGCACTTCTTTAAAGGAGTAGAAATTAATTGCAATTTATCATCGTCATGGCACATATACAACATCAGTTAGATTAGTTCCATATTTGAAATAGACAGTAAAATTCCAAGACTTTTTTACTAGCTATAATTTGTAGTTGAATAATTATAACCACATTTACATTGTTGTACAAGTCAGAAATTTCATAACTTATTATGGATCTTCATAATAAGCTGCCACAGCTTAGGCTGTATGTGCAGTGATTGTAAACACTAATCACAATCTAGCATTCATTTTGTTTTCAATGTTTTAAATGCGTGGAGTAAGGTACTATATTATTACATGATCATTGTTGACGGTGTCTCATTTTACTTCAGCAACAGGCAAACAAAAACACAATTGAAGTAATGTATTTAATGTTTTTTGACATAACACATTCATAACATGACATGACATTTACAATTGATTGGGTGTTGTTAGTGTCCCAAGAGCCTCAGCAAATCAGTTATTTGCGAAATAGTTCATTCCAATCTGGCCACAATTTATCTTTCAACCTGTCTACATATTTCTTTACATTTTCACACTCTCTGAAGAGTAATAATTTATGCGGAAAGTCGAGTGGACAGTATAACACTTGTGCAAGGTGCCCAAACATCCAGCAGTCAACCTATAAAGTTCAAAAAATTAGCACAATGGCATCTATGTAAAACGAATTACATTTTTTCTGTTTGCTTGATGGCAGATTTTTACCTGGATTTTTTTGGAATTCCTCAAGATGAAAAACCACAAAAGTTCTTCATTTTGCATTAGTACTGTGATAAATTTTAGTGAAGGGCTGAAATTAGGTTGACAAATTGAACGTGACAATAATACTAACAATAATAAACATACATAGTTACAATATTGTGTACTGTGATGTAATCAGGTATATTTATTTTAGTAAGTACTGTATTTGGATGTTTTATTAAAGTTGCTAATTTTGATTTAAAAATGCGACCCAGTGAAAATTTTACCATGCTTGGTTCATCTCCCATGAGGAATTTCTTTGTGCCCAGAAAGTTGGAAATGGCTTGTATGTCCTCGTTTCCAATTTGCTCGATTTCTTCTGCAGTGTGACGCCCAATACCCTTTGCATACAGTCGTTTGATCTTAAAAGGTGACAAGATAGTATATTTGTTTTTAAAATTTTTATCATAATGTAAAGCACAGTGTTATAGTGTAATGCAGTAGCTTTAATTCAAACTTCATAAGATTTGCTTCTGGGGTTGATTTAATAATATACAAGGCTACACATTGCCAATTCCTGAAAAGGCTATGAAAAATCTCATTGCAATTGGGTTAGGCTTTTCTGAACCAACCTAGAGGTCATGTCATGTTTATACAGTTCTCTAAATACAGGAATATTTCTTGTGGAACCAAAAGTGCTCATTGTTTTATAAAGATGTAATCAATTTAATTTTGAAACTTCTGTGTAATGTTTTGAAATACAACTAATTATTGTTAAACTTATTTCATCAGGATTTCTGAGAAGTTATGCATGAGAAAACTGTCAGTCCAAATGGCTAAACTCTATTAATGGTGAATTCTAACAACAAATCTCTGGTTGTTTATTGTGAATGCTGTTATCTCATAATTGTCACATCGCTAATGTCAACAGTAAATTCATTTCAATGTGTGTATAATGCGTGCTTTTTTACACATTTGGTAGGTAGTAGACACTGCTGTGCAACATTGTGCCCATTGCAGCTTTGACATTCTCTTTTCAGTTAGCCTATTAAATAATTTCAGATTAAAATTAGTATTTTGCAGACACATGCTCTTTTCCATTATGTTCTCCAAAAAAAGGTTGGCAAGTTTCATTTTGTTAAATTATGCAAAGAGCTCGTTTTTTTAATGTAAAAAAAGTGGAAAATTTGATGTACCACTTTTTTGGAGTGCCGTACAAGGATGAACCACCATATTAAACTCAGTGGAAAAGAAATTCCATTCGTCAGCATCTTGATGTATTCCTTGTTGTTTGTCACCTGACGATAGTAGACGAACGTCCTTAAAAGAAAATGAATTAATTGGTTTCAACATTTATTTATATTTATTTCCCCTCCCATCACTGCCAATATGCCATTCAGTTTGCAGTCGCAGCTGAATGAAAAGCCTTCTAGCCATTGGCTGTTGTTTGTACTTTACTATCCAAATTAGCAGTTCAATCTGACCCTCACAGCATACTGAAAGTACATAAACTACTATGAAAATTGAGCCTATGTATACATTATATTAATTTTACACTGCAGTGCAGGTTGAACACCAAGATAGTTATTTCGTAAGTAAATGATTTTAGTTAAAAAATAACATTTAAGTTATTCAAACCCAACATACCCAACAAATTGATTGTCCACCATCTCCTGGAATGCCACTGATACTCCCTGCTGTTCTGCTGTGAGATGCTTCTCTGTGCCTGTATTGAAATGTTTGCACAACATCTTAATAATAAATGTTGAATCGGCGTATTGGTTGCCATTTAGCTCTATCCATGGTATTTGTTTTTTACTGGATGGCTGCATTGTACTTACAAACTGTAAAGTAATGACACTTGTTATGTTACAATGTGCCACTGCTTCACTAAAAAATAAATAACTGTTTCAGTTATTGACTGCCTATATAACTTATGCTAGAATGTCTTTTAGAGGATCCACCAAACTTACATATTGATAGACATAGATTTGAGTATATTTCAAATAAAGCAAAAAAGCAATGGAAGTGTATTGCTGTTATTCAAAATTTGTTTAATATTTACCTTGTACTTTATGTTTGCCATGCGCAAGAACGTCTCCAGTTTTAGAGTAAAAGGTGAGAGCTGGAAAATTCTGCAATTTTGTCTGGCTCGTGGAAATCCATAGACATAGACGACATTATGTTCATAGTTGACAGTGAAAAGTGGATTGTGTGTGGATGATTTGCGGCTTTGATAACGCTTGATGATTCCGCCAATCAGGATCAGCCCTGTGGCACTTAATGTGATGGTTTTTCGATCCAAACTTAAGAACATGTTTCTACACCATTGAATGACTGTTTCCATTGTTGCTATTTTTTAGCAGGAATTAAATTTGGGCTGATTTCTGTTGTAACTAATAAAAGATGAGATAAGATAAGTATTACTTGATTTTCCTGCTTTTGACAAACAAAAACTTATTTTTCAAGTCAAAAATGAATGCAAATTCCCAAGGTTCTTTCAATAATTGTAAGTAATTTACACAATCAAAATTTTAAAATTTCTGAAATACTGATGTATCACACACACAGTCGCTTAGAATATTAGTGAAATTTTTGTAGTAGTGAAATTATTATCATCAGTTTTTTACTTAATTATATATTGCCCAACGTTATAATCTAAGCTACGTAAAAAACAACTTGCTGTATCTTCATATTATCACATTATTCATGTTAAATTTTTGATAGGAATTTCAAATTTCACTTGAGCACGTTTTTTGCAATTCAAAGCAATTTGCGCTAAACTTTTTTTCTCAGACATGTTACAGTTGAAGATACTAGTACTACAAATTACAGAAACAAATTATGTTAAATTTTAGCATGTCATATCTGATTACTAGCTTGACTCAAGTAACAACTAAAGTAAAGTACCTTGACTTGATCCCAGTCCTTGAATCGTGTGGCAGACTTATTAAAACTTAGAAATTCATTAAGGAAAAATTACAGGTGCTTTTACATTCAGCTGGTTTTACACCAACCTCTGCAAAAATTTATTTTAGGAACTTCCAGAAAATACTAACAAATTATGAAAGTTAATTACATGTATAACAAAGATGTATTTCGTAAGGCTTGTTACTTTAACGTAACATTTAGTTATATAATGTAAAATTCATCACGTTAGACAACTAACTTGTCTTACTCTAGTCGAGCAGGTATATTGATATTAAGGTAAATTAGGTTATATAATCAAGGTAATCGTAGGCTTGATCAATATGACAGTGCATGAACCGCATTGTAACTTTATAAAGAATTACTAGCTTTAAGAAAGTTATAGCTTGTTTAAGAAAAAGTTGCAGCTGCTATACACTCACCTGTATTTACACCAACCTTTGCAAAAACACTCTAGAGAACTTCCAGAAAATATTAACCAAATTATGAAAGTTAATTGTAACAAACGAAGTTATATTTTGTAAGGCTTGTTACTTCTCTATAACATTTTATTATAGAGTGTAAAATTTAACATCACAGAATGTTATAACGTATTGCAAGTCAAACAGGTGTACTGATATCAAGGTAGATTTTTCGATAATTATCAAGATGATCTTAGGAATGCACTGCGCTAAGTAAAGTCTGTAAGATTTTATTTTGCTAAAAAAATAATAAAATACATTAGGTATTTACTTTAAGATGAATTTCCTTATCACTAAATGACCTTAGTGCCTTGCCAATTGCCTGCACTTTAAATAATGCTTTATTACAGTAGCCATTTGTGATTACGCAGTTTTAGTAAGTTGTCAAAATAGTGATTGCCTGTATTTTGCTAGTACATAAACATTTACATATAAAATACTACTTTTACCAAGGCATTATCTTGAGTGTATGAAAAGCCTCATTGTGCCAGTCAGACTTAGATAAAATAAATTTGCCTTCGACTTGAGTTTCACATTGGTCTTAATATGGCTTTTAGGCTTTCAGCATTTTCTATATTAAGACATTAGATATTATGAAATAAAGTATAAAGTTGTTGTATAAAAGCAAATTAATAGCAATTGGTTTCTCCATCTAATAACTTTTGTCTTTATTTACAAATTATTGAAATTTATAGTGCCCTGTTTTATGTGGTCTACCAAAATACATTAGTTTCTCGATTACCAAATTGCTGTTTTATCTTTTTAAGGTATTGGGTCACATTACTACATCCTAATAAATAAACAGCTATTTTTGGAATAGCTCATCCCACTCTGGCCAGAATTTATTTCTTATCCTGTCTATGTATTCCTTTATATTCTGACACTCTCCATAGAGTAATGGCTTGTATGGAAAGTTGATAGGACAATACAGCACTTGTGTGAGATGCCCAAACATCCAACAATCAACCTGCAAAATGTAATAAAAAGTTACATACAGTATTGCATATATTTCTAGGCTAATTGTCATCCAAAATAAATGCAAAATTGAAAAGGCATTTTTCCAATAAAATTATGGCTGCATATGCATCTATTAGCTCCATAGAGCAAAATGAGGTGCAATACAAAATCTTACCATGCTCGGTTCCTCACCCATGAGGAATTGTTTTGTGCCAAGAAAGTTTGAGATAGCTTGTATCTGTTCTGCTCCTATCTGTGCAATATCTTCTGCAGTATGACGACCAATTCCATGTGCATACAATTTTGTATTAACCTTAAGAAATATTGCTTGCATAAATTTGCCATTTACAAAATTTGTAAACTTATACATTAAGTTCTGCTTTTAGGACTTTGAAAAAGTTTCAGCAACTTACAACTTTTTGGATACGGTTGGTCATAATGAATCGAGGTAACACATTCATGAGAAATGGTGGCTGGTCATTGAAAAGTCCACTTAAAAGCATCTCTAAGAATTTGTTGATTTCTGTCACATAGCGATAGTGGATATACGTCCTAAAACAAGTAAAAACTAAAACGAATTTGTCGAATGTTGAGATACCTTGGGCCGTATTTTGCCTTAAGCTGAATAAAGCATGCCTTCAGACTCAAAGTTACAGTTAATTGTTTTAAGAAAAGTTTTTTTAATTAAAAAACCTAATTATATTAAATTTGAAGTTTAAATAAATGTATTACTATAATTTAATACGTAATACACACACATATTTAAAGCGTTCTGTAAAACATGTGAAACTGTCTGAAAATTTGTGAAAACGTGCTGGGGTGCTTCAAATAACTTTATACTGCAACATGTTGTTTATACCAAACGAAGTAATTGTCCATCATCTCTTGGAATGCCACTGATACGCCTCGTTGGTCTGTTGTCAGGTGTTTCTCTGTGTCAATTTGGAAGTAGTTGGACAACATCTTGACAATAAATGTTGAATCAGCATACGGTTTGCCATTCAGTTCTATCCATGGCATTTGTTTCTTACTTGATGGCTGCATTGTACTGACATACTGGAAAATTTATACTAAAATGCACATTTAAAATTACGAAATTAACGTATATTGTGCCAAAAGTTTCTCATTAAATATCCATTTCATTGGCATGTGTTAAGAAAATGAAAGTAAAGAAAACTAGCGTTTTTTTCTAACAAATTCTTCTTACCTCGTATTTTAGGTTTGTCATGCGTAAAAATGTTTCAAGTTTTAAGACGAATGGTGATAATTGGAGAACTCCACATATTTTGGAAGTTCTTGGAAATCCGTAGACGTAGATGACATCCTTCTCATAATTAGCAGTCAAAAGTGGCCGCTTACTAAGAGCTTTACGATTTCGGAAATGTTTGATGATTCCTCCAGCTATTATCAGCCCAGCAGCACCTACTGCTATAGTTTTTCGATCCAGGATTGAAAATGTGTCTTTACTCCATTGCATTGCGGTTTCCATGATGGTTCAAACCTGTGTTTGCAGAGCACTGGCTCCTGTAATTTTGTCCTTTTAAGGATTTTCAATGTGTACTGTACTTTTATTTTTTATAAAAGGTGAATTAACATCTATTCATAGTTTGGCAACACAGCAATAGCATCAACAGCAGCAGCAATGACGTTGACAATAGTAGCAGCAATAATATGAATTAATAATTTGTGACAATATTAATAAGCTATAAAGACAATTATAATTCAGTGATCTCATCAAAGTGACAGAGTCAGTCATGTGAGTGTCTGACTCATATGGGTAGTCTTGCAGTCTAGTAAACAAGTGATATGTATATGCAATATAACTTTTTAGGCTTCTAAACCGATATTTCCAAGCACAATGCCAATACTTTATTATAAAATAATTTTACATCAATGAACAATTTGTAACAATTTGTTATCAAATTAATTTACATAAATGTAAAAATTTACATTTCTTGATATCATTTTAGGCTTTATTGATGTATCTTCTTGTCACCAAAACCCAATGGCAATTTGTTTTAATATTCTTATTAATATTTAGTAAGAGAAAAACTCCTTTGACACCCTACTAGATTTATACATTGTACGTGGTTACACTACTGTTCTTACCTGTCTGAGATTCCAATTAAAACTTAATTTAATATACAGCAACCAGTACGTGCATGTTAGTTGTCAAGAGCTGAGTGCATTCTAACTCATAGTACTAACAAACACCAAGCTGATGCACTTTATGTACTGCACAAAAATGTACATTAATAGCACAGTAACTGTTATTTGAAGAAACAGGTTACATTATAGTTATATCTAACCTAATGCAGGTCATGCTAACTATGATCAATTTATAAGATACCTGTCTGTTGTTAAGGGAAAAACTAAGAAATCAGCTAAGTTTGACAAATAAATGACCTTGGTACCTTGCTGTCTATTTGCTGGCGTTACGGTAGGCACATTGATCCATGACTGTTGTACTTACGTTTGTTTCCATTGAGCTGGGTAGGATAAATAGTATAAGTTACTCTAGTATGAATATATGTAATCGTAATGTTGTACGTACAATGTAATTGTGCCAGGGCTTAATAAAAGATTGTCATCGTGTTACCCAATGCTTATGACTTTTTGGTGGGAAATTGTGCAGAACACTTTTTAATTTGTAGTGGAAACATAATTAGGCGTGTGCAAAGATAACTTTGGCCCGTTGTGAATTATAAAAGACATCGCCGTATTGCAATGAGTGAAGAATGTGTAATATGCTGCAACATTGAAAGATATTGTACACAATGCGACCTAAACAAAATTTGTGCAACAGTCCACTATTTCCATTTATTCAAAAATTAAATTTGATGTCCATCTTTAATTATGAGTGTACTAGCCTGTCACCCGCTCGCTTTGCTCACTAATATAATTTTTGGACCCTTCCAAGAACGGGACCCAAGTGGTCAGTCCTGTCACGCATCGTTATCGTTGTTGTGGGACAATCAACAAATTGCTTTAATGTTCGCAAGGAATGATTTGTTGTAGAAGTTCTCCACTACACTTTAAAGTTTCTTGTAATTTAGGGTTAGGAATAATATTATTGCTTATAATGTTACTGAGGTTTGAAGTTATTGAATTTTAGCATTATATAGACGTAGCAGTTCATTGAATCCTGCCTGCATTTTTGGGGTAAATTTCATGTAAAACTGGTTTAGTAAAGCTCGTGCGTCAAACTCCCCACTGTAGACCTGTTCACTAAACCTGTGTGTGCTTACATTTGAGGGGAAACTGATATGAGTAAAACCTAGTGCGTATGACGCATGACTTGATGGAAGGGCGGGTTCAGTAGGACCATAACAGGTTGTGGGTTATTTGAGTGCCGGGGCTATTTGTATTCTTGATTGTGTCGTATCCGCTATCGACAAAAACTCAGTCAGCGGGCCAAGTTTCAATCAGTTCTGTAGGTGCTCTGTAGCTGAGTGGCATAGAAACAGACACACAGAAACCTTTCATTCTTTTATAGTACATGTACCATAGTATAGATGCAGTACAGTTACATATGTTTATTTATAGCTCTAGTATATCCACTTTGCAATCAATGTATGTGTGCAATGTAGATACATGTTTGAAATGAGAGTTACCAATACCTACATAGCTTAAACTACATGTAGCTCATTTATATAAATTTATTTTGTCAAACTATTTTTGTAATAATCCTGTAACTCTTGATTTATACTAGATATCCTGCTACATTTTTTTTAAAATAATACTGCTTACCATGTGAATTAACCCTTCCATAAATGATTTACCAATAGTTGGATTTACATTAATTTTTGTCATCGTCATAGTAGTCCATAATTATTACTACCTTGCTCTGAATTTGTCATGCTGCTAATGATTTGTAATTTAATGTTAAGCCTTCTGCAAGTTCTCTTTTTAGTTGTTTTTTTAGCTTCAGATAAAAATGCGAATGCCGTTCTCTAGGCATAAAAGTTTCCAAGTGATCGATGAAGCTTAGGAATTAATTGTGTTTCATTATTTGCCAGTTGAACTAAGTAAAGCAAGCAACTTCAAAAGGTCATTTTAGCAGAAATACAGAATAACTCATCTTACCATTGGTGTCTGTCTCTGTCGATATCATAATTTTTGCTTTAAAGTTGGAAAAAGTTTTTCTCTTTGATGTTAAAATCGGTGATGTCGCTGGGGGGGGGGGGCGCACCGGTTGACACCATAATGTAAGTGTATTTTGATGAAAAAGTGACTTGGCAAAAGTAATTGATTTTGATGAAGTAATTGACAAGTTCGCAGCGGTGAAGTCCAAGAAAGAAAAGTTCTGATTATTGACCTATATGGTAAAATGGGCTAATGTCGGACGTAGGCTTATATCGGACAGTGACATTTACGTTTTCTTATTACCTGTTAAATTGCCTGGACGTTATTTTTTTCATTTCATTGTTAATACTGCCACATCACATGGCCTTTAGACTGGCCAAAATGCCTAGCATTTTATCTTCCAGCAGCCATACAGGTCGTGAACATACAAACTCGCTCATCGAGAACGTTTATCTTCAATTGTATTAACTTTTTTAATTCGCTGATAAATAGACCCAAGGCATTAATTATTTACAGCATCCTATTCAGAAATGGTTTATTTTGTAAGTTACTTTTTCCTGATGGTTTCATGCCACACTTTATAAAGCACCATATTTGTTTATTATACAGCTCACTGAAGCAATGTCCGACTTTACTCAAGGGCGTAGGTTAATGTCGTGCAATCGCATTTATGTGTTTGCCGGAATTAATTGTTTATATAGATAAACAACATTGATTTCTTGGTAATATGATTTTAATAATTTTAGAAACATTGGGAGAAAGCCAATATCGAAACAATTGGTAAAAATGCTGCAAATATAAAAAAAACTTAAATAATAAGAGAGGGAAACGTTAACGGTGGAGCTATGATTAAATGCAATCTGCCATAAATTCATATTCACAAATGAGCAGCACAGAGAAAATGTCAGTAAGGGCATTGGCGCTTTCCTATTCTATTTTCTAACATCTCTCTCATGTCGTCATTGATCAGCCCCGATGTTACAAACCATTTAAAATAATTTAAATGCCATAGCCACAAAGTAGTTAATTACGTCTGTCGATACCGTGCCAACGCTCCGACATTACCTGCAAGTGTCCGACAAGTGTGCGCAAGAGTTGTAGGCGGTACTTCCGCTCGAGAGACGACTTAGCGAGATAGTATAAATGTAAAACGGAAAAGATCGTAGGGGTAAAAAGTAGTCATTTATGTTTAACCCCTGACCATGCTGTGAGCTGTAAAACGCGAAAGAGAGAACGTGTGATATAACAATTAACAGAGGTTTAACAAGAGAAAGAACTATGGGCAAAAAGCCTACTTATAAGCTTCGCCCTGTCGATCTACTGTAATTACCCCACTTTGCGAAATGATGTAGCAAAGCAGTTAATTGTCACAGCATTTTGTGCAGCCACCCCTTTTTCAGTACTTCTTGATTCTTTAACAGCATAGCTTTACTTTATCAGACGTTATTCAAAGAAAATAGTAAATGTCCGACAAGTAAAAATGTAGATAGAAACCTGAAAAAAGTCATTTTTGTCCGACATTAGCGCATTTTACCCTAATTAGTAAATACAAAATTGTTTGTGTTTTAATGCCAGTTTCTTTTGATATTTCAACTAAGTAGTGTAATTTCATATGATTAAAAGTGTTGCATCAATGTGTAAATACCTCATATAAAAAATGAAAATATTAAAAATTTCATTTTAAAATAAACATTGACAATGTGTGATGTTTTTCCTAATCACCATGTAACATGTGCTTGCCACCCACACGAACGGGTGACACTATGAGTACTGCACCGGGTCACACCAATCCTAGCGACGCCCCTCTTTAAAATAATGAATTTGTTATGCAGTGCAATAGCAGCAATACTGCCCATTGTAGGTTTGATAATGTAACAAGTCAAGTAGTTTGTGTTTTATTTTCGTAGGTGATACTAAAAATCTGGATGGTTTTCTGACTGAGGAAGAACATGTGTTTTGGTCGGAAAAATATGCTCTACCTGAAGCAGACATTTCATTCATGCCCACATCTCACTGGGTATATCTGAAGAAAAATAATGAACAGGTTAGTTAAATAGTCAAATTAAGTACTGATGGGTAGTTCTGCTGAAACTGTTTTTCTACGTGTTTAAACTTTAAAAATTAATTGTAGGTACCTGCACCACAAACTTTCACAAGGAAAGAGTTGTCATTATCAAAATGGATGCCGTGGCAGAATCGGTTACAAGAAACCTGTTACGTTGACCACTCAACAAATACGAAAGATTTTGTTGAATTAGTGACATTCATCCAGGTAATGAAATTTATTTATATTCTGCAACTAAGTTTTAAATTGCTCACAAAGAGGAATAAAACTTATATATTAATTGGTCATAGTTAATTGCATTGACGTACATTTGTCAAAATGCAACTTGCTTCCAATATGACATGACGTGTAGCATTATGGGAGGTGTACGCAAAACAAAACCCGTCATTAGACTTTACTGCTTTGAAAGTATGTGTGTATGTGGATTTGTAAGTATTTCGTCTTCATTATCTAAAACAGCTTTATGAACAGGTGCTTCATTATTATTTCGGAACATATTTTTTGATTATGGTTCTAGATTTTCGAGAACTGATTCACAAGTAATTTTCAAAATTTAGATTTGATCCTGATCCTGATACCCTTTAACCATGAACCTGATTTTGCAAGACAGATATTGCAGTTTATTAGTTGTATTTTTTGTACAAATTTATGTGTCGAAGCCATGTTGTGTCCTTATTTTGCTTACTTTGTCTTCTCTTTAGAATTTCAAACATGTCAATAGAACTGGTATCTAGGTTTCCGTGTATAGTTTAAAAGCTGTCTGTCAGTTTAACATCACTGTTTAGTCAGGGAAACTTATGGGAAGTTTTAAAATGATCATATAGACTCCATTAATATACTCATTTGGTAGAGACAAGATTGTCTATTTGCAGGTAAAGTTCAATGTAATGCCTATAGTGAAAACTATTTATTATTGGCACTCTAGAAAACATATTCATTTTTACAAACTGGTTGTTTTGGTTATTATTTCAGCTTTTTTATTCTTTCAGCTTTCCATTAAATTTATAAATGCTTCAGCATTAAGTGTCACGTACAATAAATTATTGTGTCCCAGCTTCAGCTGACCACTTGGTCAAAATTGGTTTCACTTTATCGTATATATTATCTATGTGATTGTCATTTTGCTTGTTCCACAGAACTTTATACATGAATAACTTTCAGGTATGAACACGATTTTTGATCTGTTAGGGTTTAAAAAATGTGTTGGGTTGCTGCTCATTTAGTAATTGAAATTGAATGGATTTTTTTTATTGATTCACAGCCGTATATTTATTGTTTCCATTCACTTATATTGAATTTTAAGTTTTCTGATTTGCGAATGATGTTAAAAACTTTCTTAAAATTAATTATTTGCAAATGATGTTAAAAACTTTCTTGAAATTACTTAATTCCTTGGTTAGAAACTTGTTAGGATTAGAGCAAAATTTAAATTTTAGATAACGTAGGTTATTCATATCTATGTACCATTTCTGTTCATTGAGATTCTTGCCAGATGTTTTGGATTTTTAAAATTTTTATTTGATAGTGACTGTCAAAATAAATATTTGTAATTAGTTGCAGGAGGAATTAGGCGATGAAGATATTTATGGGATGGAAATGGCAGCTTATCTAGACTACTCAGATGTATTAAAACCAGGCATAAAAAGTAATGAAGTCAGTGAAAGTGGTATGTATCCTTAACTCATAGCTAACAACGAGTTTTGTCATTTTAGTTGCTGTATGCAGAAAAACCGATGTTGTGATTAGGGAATTGCCCTCTGCACTGTACCACAGAAACTGAACAACACTTCATCTTGGGTTGTTTACTTTGCCTATCATATGCTAATCGTTTTTTGTGTTTTACAAGAGCAGCTAATTATAATTTATATTTCGTTTCATTATAATTAAATGCTGAAAGGCCAATAACATCATTGTTTGTTTGCTGCACTAAACAAATTATTGAGTTTGGTAAAAAATTTTGTCTACTATGTTTGTCCACAAATGTGAAACAAAAATTATGAACTACTTGAAAAAGCTTTGCTGATTGTGTTTTCCAATTCTACTACTTTTTCATATGTTTCTGTAAATTTAGTATGCATGGTGTGGGTTCACTAATGTTCGTAATTGAAGCACGATTGAAAACTAGTTTATTATCAAGTATATTTGATAATCATCTCAGGTGAGACATTGAGCCTGGAAACCAAATGTAATGTCCCGCATTTTCTGTTTATGTTGTATCAGTTTTGGGACATTAAATATATTAACTATATGTCTGATTGATTAGCAGAAATGGTGCCATACTCATGGAGTGCTATTTATTGAAATTACTAAGTTTGGAAGTTGGTGGAATTTACTAAAACTGACTTTAAGTCATTGTAAAAATCTTTTAATTAAATTTTAACTGCTTTTGTTTTATAATCTAGGAATCTTGAAGTACTATGATCAACTTACTAAAGAAACAAAGGATGCAAAACAAAAACCCAAAAGAAGCAAAATAAAGTGTACCAATGACAGTGATGAGGAATTTTCTAGCTTTCTTAAAGGGAAGTGCCAAAGGCAAAAACTTACAGGAAACAGTCGTTCACTATCTAGCAATTACAGTGTGAATGAGGGTGAAGATCAACCTATTAATAAAGTGAGACGAGAGGGTGCTGGTGAAAAGGACAGTATCAATAATGATAAAAGAAACAGTGTGCTCTTCTCGAGTAATAAAAACTGTGATTATGCAAAAGCCATTGTAGAATGCAAGAATGGTGTTAATGTTAGAAACTGCATTGTCAGCAAAGACACCAACTTGTTATGCAGTAAAACTAGATCTGTTTCTGAAACTGTTAGTGCACTGCAAGAGTCACCCATATTCAGAAGTCCAAATACAATCCGTGATGAAAAATTAGACTTTATCAGTGACATCAACAACACAATAGATAACAAAAGTGATTCCAAAAATATCGGTCATGATAACCGAAATTTTTGTGATAATACAAATGCTCAACACTATAGCATTAGCAACAAGAGCAGCACAATGCAGCACTTATTTTGCATTCCTACTCCACCAGCCCTAGAAGAAAATCTGGACTTTTTAGAGCAGGCACATAGCCCTGTTGATATTTTAGAAATTATTGATCAGTTAGAAGCAGAGCGTGCGATTAAAAGAAACAGTAATGCATTCACTGAAAGTAATGATGAAAAGCGTATTGGAAATGGCGAAAATTTTATGAAGTATGGAAATCCGTTGGAGGAAGCTGCTGATGCTTTAATACCAAGCAATAAAAAAGATGAATCGTTTCTTAGGCACAAAGGAAAATCATCAATTGTTTCGACGTCATTAGTAACACAACCACATATAAATGAAGATGCTTACTTAGCTGTACAGAAGAAGTTAACGAGCCTATCTCGATTGCAAAATTTAGATGAGTTTTGTGAAGCTGTGAAACATAATGTCAAACTTTGTGCAGATCAAAAAGACAAACCTGCAAATTTGTCTATAAAACAAAATCTAGATAGCAGCTGTTCAGAACTTCCAAGTCCAAGTAAAAACGTTATCCCAGTTAACAAAACTGTTATTTCCAAAGAAGAATTTGGACATGTTGTTAATATTAGTAACAGTACTGCAAAGGGCAAAGAGGAAGCTATGGATGATTGTAAACAAAAAGGCATCTGTAAAAATGAGCATTCATATGTCTCCAGTAATGATGGACAGCACAAAGTGAATCATAATATAGTTACTAGTGAAATTGATTCTAAAACCAATGCTTGTAGTTTCCTGCCATCAGATGTTAAAAATCTGCCAAGCCAGGCAACTGAAGAAAACAGTTTGGTCGATCTTCTAGCCCTACCCTTTGCAAGGTATGCAGAATCACAGAAAACAGAAAATTATATAGATGAGTTAAATTTTTGCTCTGAATCTCCAACTTTTAATAAAGTTTTGCCTATTAGCCATAACAGAGTGTCTCTTTCACACACGTGTCACAGCAATTTGAAAACTAACAAGGTGAAATCTGTTAGGGTTGATCTGGAAACAAGATTTGAACCGTCATTTGATAATCGGTTGATGCGTAGCAGCCCACCACTTGAGTTACATAATGCAAACCACGACGATGTTTCTGTGCAGCCTGAAATGCTTCAACAAATAAAACTTGCATCACAGGGTAATAATTCTCTGGTATATAGACAGCCAGATCCTGTTAAATTGAATACAAGCTCTTCTGACAAAATGAATGGCCCCACCCTCTCGCAACTTGATCTTTCTCAAGCAGTCGCTTATGTAAACCGAACACAGGATTCCTTACATTCTTCACGCCTGTTGGTTGGAGCATTGTCTGTGAAAAAAGAATTACATAAGAAGGAAAAGTCAAGCATGAATGTCCAAGAAAAAAAGCAGCATCTGGCAAAGGTAGCAGAAATTCCTGATGACTTGAACATAGATTTTGATCTTGATTTCGACGATATTTTGGATGAAGAAGCCGGACAGAAATGTTCTGAGTCAACCCCTGCACTTCCGTACGTATCTGATAAAGACAAAATTGCTACACCGTTTATAAAATCAGCTTCATTGTGTGACACCAAACAATTTCAGTTAGCTGTAGAAAATAAGACATCTCTTGGAAATAAAATTGTTGAAACAGTGGATTTTGATTTGGGCGCTGAAGATTTGTTTTGCAATGATAATGTGGAAGGTGACAACATTAATAATGATGACGATGAAGATGATGTCATACCTCCATCTCCACTGAAACACATTAGCGAGACAAGATCTGAGGTTTTTTCAGATTCAAAACAGTTGAGATCTGGTAGCTTAGCGGCATCTGGCAAAAGTGTTCCGCTATTAAAATCTCAGCCTAGTTGGAATATTGTTAATACACCCGTGGCAACAACTGCTGCATCAGATATCATTCTGACTAGCAATCTTCAGAGAAAAAGGTATATGCTACAAATCTCAGTATACGATTTTGTAGGATTTACTTTTTAAAGTATGACTGTTTTTGGCTTAACTTCAGTTACCTAACAGTTTATTTAATTTTATTAGCTAAATTCAGTTTGCATTGCTATTACTTGCTGATATCTGAAAACTTCTTTATTATTTCCCTCTGATAATGGCTGATCCATTTAATCTTAAAAATTATTTGTAATAGTTAACTGCTGTGCTACAAAATTTGACTGATATGAAAGTTGCCTTGAAATTTCTTATCTGATGAAGTCACTGCCAGATTAGCATAGACAGTAATACGAATAAGTGCTTCTTCAAATTCTTGCACATCAATTTCTGATAATAAAAGACGAAGTGGTTTGCAGCGTAATTTTTACTTTTAGTACCCATTTAATTTTTAGTGCTTTTGTGAGACGATTTTCTTAAGATTATATGATTTTTCTAAAGCTACATCAACTCAAGTGCAGCAGATCAGTGCGATATTGCATCAGAAGCACCAAAGTTTTTGTCACCATGTAAACAGGTGCAGATTCCTATGCAACCACTTGGGTCAAGCACACCCTTGCCGCCTTCAAGGTATGTTAACTATGTTTTCACTGCTAAATTTTCTTTGAAAGTCACAAGATGATATTTATATTTTCTCTGTTAAATTTTCTTGGAAAGTCACAAAGATGATATTAAATAAACTGTCAGTCAGAAAAGTGTCACTTATCATGCATGAACTTAATAATGGAGAAAGCTCTAATGTTTTCCTAATTTCATTAATATTTGGTAATATGTTGTGATGTTATAAATTTTAATATCTACTGAATGTCTGTTGTCCTGTGACAGTTCTGGCAACAAATATGGAATGTTCAGTAGCTGTTTATATTTTTGTGCAGCACGTCAGTACAATAGTTTAAACAAATAGGGAAACAGATCATTCAGCAAATTCAGCTCTCTGGATTTGAACTTGCCATTTGTGTGTGTTAATGAGTTGATGTGTGCAGGGTTTTCAAATCTCTTGAAGATGCTTCTGTTGAAGGGACGCCTCTGTTCAAAGGGCGGCAGAGAAAAGCTGTGAAATTAAAACCAGAAAGTCCGTCAACAGATGACGATCATCATAATATCAGTTCCCCATGGCTGTCAACAGCGAGAACTAAAGTGAAAAGTGAAGCATTGGTGCTGAAAAAAGAACATTTCGCACACACCAACAATCGGAGTGTAGAGCACAGCAGTAGCACCAATTCAGGCAATTCTAATTCTAGAGTCACAACAACTCTTCGAAAGGACTGCATATCGAAACGAAAGAAGGTAGTGTTATTAAGGACAGGCCAGGTTTATGGGCAGTTAGGCTTATTTATATTTCATGAAAAATGTTAAAACGATTTAGCAATGAAAGTGTGATAAGCGCAATTACCACCGTGCTTAGCAATTTTTTAAGTGAATGGTAGGTACCAACATGCCAGAAAATTTCTATACAGTGGTAAATTAGTGTTCTCCTTTTAAGTAGTTCTTTGCAAATTTTTTGTTATATTTTTCTAAGTTTAAGTGATAACAGTAAAATAAACATAACATACGAACTGACTTGTCCTTTCCTTTAATTTTGTTAAGTCAAAAGTTTCTGTAAACCCTATTTTTTGTATTTCGTTATACAGCTTTTGTTGTGACAAGGCAATGTAAGATAAAATGAATTCTATAGTTTGTTTGCTGGACTTATTTTGATTTTAAAATAATCACTTAAAGAGTAATTTTTCATTAAAAAACCCTAAAAGTGTTGCAAACATTAAGTACATTCGTCTGTGTTCATTATTCCTAGTGGACACTATAATTTCTGGCCTCCTGCAACTAGTTACTGTTATATTTATTTAATACCATATTATTTTTGTCCAAACTGTGATTAGTAGAACTAGTGAGTATGTACATGAAAACTTTATTTTTAAAGTATGTACTATCAAGAGATGGACCCACCAAAAATCCTTTCTTAGAAGTGGAAGCGGAATTATCAGAAGTTGATGGCAATAGCATATCTTCAGATGAAGAGGAGGGAAGTGATCTTGATCATCTTGACGGTAGTTTCATTGATGATGACTCACAGTTGATGCAAACATCTCACGGTGGGCAAATCTATTTATTCCTGTCCTGGAGAAATACTTGTGTTAAAAATTTTGCAAGTATAATGAATTTTTTATCAGGTGTAAATATTTATTTTTAAAAATGCTAATTGTTCGACATTTCCGCCTGGTAAATTCCTATTTATCAGAAGTCTCTGTTGGCTTCCAATTCAGGTATTTTTCTTTTTTATTTAGATATGAAAGCCGTTTATCTAAAATCTGTAAAAAGTCCACTGTGTGTTTCTAATCGTTACCGGACAGATTTGGAAAAACCAAAAAGAATGGATATATTTTCTCAGGCTCCCTGTACACAAGACTTGAATGAAGATTACGAGGAAGATAGTTTCTGTGTTGGTATGTGCTTTTATCGATTACATTGCTATATTTTCCATTATTAAGAGTGATGGATGTACATGAAATATTATTGCATAGATGTTGTAATTTTTATGGGAGAAATATTTGATAAATATTGATGTTATCAAGCCCGAATTTGTTAGAAGCATTGAATGTTTTGAGCAAATCACTTACTGTTTGTCACAAACAAGTTTTTTTTTGTTACTGGGAATGCTGTAACCTATAAAGACCAATTTATTCCTAGTTTACTAAGTGTTGCAAATGGCAGATCTTGCTTTTAGCTTAGTTTTTACAAGCTGATATGAGCATATAATAGAAGCTACTTCTAGCAGCCAGAACAAAATTCTGAGCTATGGAAACTATCTTTAACTAAAGAGTTATCAAATTAAATTTGAATAGTCATGAAAGAGTATAAGACTAGTTGTGGCTAGAGAGAGCAAGAGAGTCTCAGTGGCCGAAGCTTTTGTTACTGCATAACATATATTTTCATTACTTATAACTATCAGTTAAATCAACTCATTTGTTACTCAGTTTCAAGCTACTATTTCATTTAGCCGGGCCAAGTTATCCTGCTAGCAGCATAAATCCCAAAGCATTTCATTTTTTGCAGAACTTACAGTTGCTAAACTCAAAAATTTTCTTTACATACAAAAGTTAAGACTAACATATAGCTTTTTCTGGGAGAGAGGGGTAGAAAATTTGAAGGAAGTAATTTTCTTATATAGTGCTAAAGTTAGTTTTTGCCATTACTTGTACTGCAGGTGATGATTTTGTTGATACTGTTATAATTGAGCCAAATCATAGCTGGGAAACAGAAGAACTGGATTTTGAACATAAAAACCGTAAAATGCGCAAGCCTGTAGACACTTCTGCTAAAACACAGGATAGGCACACCAGCCGCTCATTAGTCAAAAGGAAACGAAAGCGATCTCCAGATTTCATTAGCTCAGACAACGATGAAGATCTACAAGCAGCAGTAGCAGCAAGTCTCATCACTGCAGAAGAAGAACAACATAGAAGGAATGATGTGAACGGGCTAGCTAATGTTGAAAAGAGTCCATTTTTTAAAAAATCTCTTGGTCAGAAGACACTTGCAAATGAAAACGTTTTGAATGGAGTTAAGCACACAGTAAAGGAAACAGATGATAACATGTTTTTTCGAAAGAGGTGCCAAAGTAGATTGTCTAAAGAAGAAACAATGCACGATAAAAGTTACACAAAACAATTAAAATGTTACACAAGTACTGGAGAATCAGGTAAAGTAGAGACGTCTAGGAAGTCAGCTAGTAATACACCTGGTCACAGTAAAAAGAACTTAAATAAAAGTGGTTTAGCCAGTCATATGACTGTAGTGTCGCCCATAAAACCTTCCAAGCCTGTCATCTTAGCATCATGGATGGAAATGACAAGAGGACAAGAACTCATAAATACATTGAGATTAGAAAATCCTGAACACGTGTTTATATGTCGATTACAAGAGTGTGATTACATTGTCTCTGATCGGATGGGGGTGGAACGCAGGTTCTGGTCAGACATGGGTGCTGATGCCAGTGCATTGGAGCTTTGTAGTCGAATTCGCAACATGTGTGACCTTTTCGACAGAGTCTGCCTTATTGCTGAGCAGGATGGGTATGTGGAACAAAACCTCTGTAATATTTTGCAAATAATTTGTTTATAGTTTGTTTGTCACTTTTCGCAAAACAAATTTGTTACGTTGAGTCTTACAATGCGTAAATTATTGTTATTAGACATTGCTTGTGCTGTTCGTTAGATTCTACATCTGATCAGTTCTTGGTATATTATCGTTTGCTTTTTCTTATTTTATTTTTACTTTAATAGTAGTAAAGATGCTTGGCAGAAAGTGGCCATTTGTGGTTTCATGCATTTGCAACCTTGATACATTTATTTATTATTAATAAAGCTTTTTTTGTAATCACAGATCTAGTCAAGAAAATGTAGAGTACAGACGGACTCAAATAAGAAAACATGTTGATGTTGCTCTAGCCTCATTAAATTCTGCCGTTGTAAAGGTTGTCTATACAGGTACAGTAAAATTGCTTTATGTGTACATTGGAACTATTTGATTTGTTAATAACTAGTGCAATAGATAAGCTGTGACAATACAGTTAAGAACATACAATTTTTTTGAAATATCTGAAAGAAACTGTTCATGAATAAAAAATTATACATCTTTGTCAGTTTAAAAAGTTTATGCTTTTACAATGCCTTTAAAAATGCTTTTATATTCTTGCTTCATGTACAACAAGTGTTGTATGAGTTTACAACAGTACTCTAATGTAAGGTTGTAGTACTCTAGTTTTCTGATTCCATATTTGTCTCAGCTATCTAGTGGTATATGTAGCTGGTAATGACAGGGTTGCAGTCAGGACTAAACATTCTAATGATATCTTTCACTGCTCTATGTAGGGCTGCGGTAAATCTGCAGTACTGTTGTACTTGTAAATGTTCTAATAATTGTTTTGTGTTCTGCAGGTAGTCATGAGCATACAGCTAAAATACTAACAAAACTAGCTGAGAGCGAATACCAGAAAGGTAGATCTATTTCTGTGCCTGTGAAATTACCTCCTGCTAAACAAAAGGTGAGTTTTTCCTTTAATACACTTTGTCGCAAAGTAGAAATCATGAAAAATAAGAAAGGTTACTCATTGTTCTGAGTCTCATGCACTTAGTATTGCTCTGGTGGCAATTCTGTTCCGTCACAACGTGCCAATTTTGGCATTAATTATTGGCAGATAGCTGAATGTGTATTTGCAACTTTTGCACATTTGTTCATTTTTGCCTTATTTTTTCCACATTAAAACAGTTTTATAGGTGACATATGATTTTAAATCATATACATAACATGATTTCAGACTTTATGTTATTTTCCCAAGACTTGTTCATTTTTGCCTTGCTTATTCAAGTGTTTGCCCACAATGCTTGGTACACAACAGCTTTGCAGTTGTCTGTAAGATACTAATACTTTGTGTTTAATTTTTTGATGTTATTGGGTATGCTTAGAGTCACTCGTTGACTTTAAAACAACGGAACATTTTTTATTTTCTCTCGATTTCCACATTAATTCACCTTGAAACTCCGTAAAACTGTGTTTTGATGCCATTGTGCCTCTAAAAATATCACATCTTTTACGTTGTGTCATTTTACATCGGTATTTATCCTGTCGAAGACCTGGCTACATTAATGTTGTGCTACAGCATTTTCAAATAAATATTTCCTCATATAAATCATGACCTTTGCTAATGTTGACCGATTGTGGCAGGACGATAGTTTAATTAATGATTATCGTGTAAAGTGAGACGCTCAGCTGATAGAGGTATCTTATAGCTGATGTTCAGTTGTGTACAGACCTTCCTTGGTGAGATAAATCTCTGAAAGCAGTGTGGCAGGTAAAATGCCTATAACAGATTTTTCTGGTAGTCATCCATCCATTTGCACGTAGCTTTTGTCCTTAAGCACACATCGAAGCTACACACCTGTTCGCTGTTATATACTTTGTATCAGTTTTCAATTTGAAACAAATTGTTCTAATGTTATGCATTTGATATACACACAGTTGTGAAGAATTGTGTTTATCTTTACATTTATTTTCAACAGTACTGTGATAATCTTTTCAGTTAGTTGCAGATTTGTAATGAGAGTTTTTAAGTCAGAGACAAAAAGTGCTAACTTTGACTTTCCTTGAGCACCACATTGCATTTCACATTTATTGATTTTTACGCTAGTGGCAATTTATTTAAATTTTTGATAGAAACCTTGTTTACGATTAAGTGCCTATCATTGTTTATACATTTATCATCATTCTTTCACTTTTAGGAATTCAAGTTCTATCAAAGTCTTCCGAAAGTCAGCTATGCGACTGCATTGAATTTGTGCTATTACTTCCATAGCATACAAGAGTGTATGTCAGCATCCATGTGGGCTTTAGGACAGGCTGGAAAGATGGTCGAGTGGAGATCGAGGAAAGTGTACGAGCATTTACAAGAAAAATTAAAATCTTCATTGACATGCAGATGACGAAGGATGAGATGGTCATATTTAAGTATAAATAAGTGGCTAAATAAAAAATTTATATTCCTTAAAATTACTAATAAACAATTATGTTATGCAACATTTATACAGAATACTGAATTACAGTATTCAGAAAGGAAACTGCTTTGGTGAAATCTGCCATTGTATAATTTTTTACTGTTTAAATACAAGATATTTGTTTTCTGAAAAAATTGTGTTGTTCTACATTCCATTATTAAGCAAAACTATGTATACATACCAATTAATGAAAACTGATTGCTGACTATGCATATACAGTGTCTCATATGTCACTATACACTTTATATTTTCTATATTTTTTTTAACAATCAAAGCAAAATGTTTGAAAAACAGTACAGATGAACTAAAACCTTGGGCAATATTTTTAGTCAAATTAGGCTAAAGAGCTACTGTGCTAAGCAAAGTGAAAGAGCTCTGCTATTTTCACTACCTTTTTCAGACCTTTAGAAGCTCCTCGAGAGCTTTAGAGACTAGTCCAATGGCGAGTCTGGCATCTTGCATTGAGTCTGTTACAGCCCATGAGTTGTGAGAAAAGGCTGTACCTTCCCGAAAAACTGCACTATTATATGTGATAAACAGTTTGATGCATATCGTGCTCTGAATTTCCACTGAACTTCAGTTGGTGATTGAAACTCCTCATGCCAGGCCAATTTGCACCTCATTTCTAACATTACTATCATCACCATAGCAATGGGGTTCCAGTCAAACAATAAATAAAAAGAATTACCAAAGGCTTCTTTTGATTCATGTAAGAGCTTGTCGAGATTGGAGAAGTTAAAAAGAATGTGTTCTGCAAAAAGAATGAAAAATTGTGGCAACGACATCCAAATCTTAAAATTAACGTAGATTGTAGTCATCGTTTAAAATTAGCCAAGATTTGATAGATTTTTGGTGACTGATTTTAATACTTTAACAATTTTTGCAAATCAAATCTTAAAAATGACTGAAGTCACAACAGTCAAATGACTGTTATAATTACCATAGTTTAAGATCATCTTGAGTGTGGATAGCTTGGCTGATGTTACAAGAATGAACCTCTAGACACTATGACTGTCTTTGTCTCCAGTCCATGTATTTTATAAACAATTAATTTTGCAAATCTTCAACAGCCTCGAAAGTAGAAGTATTCCTCTCTTTTATTAATCATGTTATGTACATGACTCACAACAATCAAACATTGCACATGTATTTTATATTAACATTAGTTTACATGACGACAGTAACTGTAATGGAGCTACAAAGCAAAATTGCATAACCTAAACTAAAAGACAACAGTTTGCGTTTGAACAAAAAGAGTTTGCCATTACTGTAAAACCATCATGCGCTCGTGAGATGACAAAAGAACTGTATCTTCTACAAACAATCTGTTTTACTGGTGATGAAATTCACATAGTATGTTGTTTTTTTCGCAATTATTATACTTACAAAAAAATCAACAGATTAGAGCAAAACCAGCTGAGATCAGGAATTCATCGTTATTCTTTGGCTGCACAAGGCATGTGATTTTTGATACCACGGAAAAATAAATACAGGTTATTGCATGATCACTAAACAACATTCACACACCTGATTAGCAAATTTCTACTTTTTTTTCATAAAAACTCAGGCAATTTTAACGGTAACCTTGATTAGCCAAGCGGATGATAAAATAGTAACCTTCCTCTAATCATCTTCATAACAATAATAGTGATTAGGAGAACAAGATAATAAGGTAGTATAAACTGTTCACGAATCTGTCTCGTAATAACAAAGGTGATTAACAGAATAGGTTTTAAATAAAACAACACTGCATTATTTGTCAAGCTGGTGTTACACTCGAATTGCCTAATTTGTAATGATTTTACAAACTAATCCTTTTTCTTATCTTCTAAAGGTTTGTTAACATTGTTGACATCATCAGCAGGAGTTGCCGAATTCGCTAAGTTGACATGATCCTCCCCTGTTGTGCCAAACTCATTCACCCGTTTAGGATCAATGGGGTAAACCCACTTTTGATAGAGAAATATGAAGAACACGATATCTAAAAGGAGACCAAACTAACTATTAGTGATGGGTATCATCATTACATAAAGGAAACATTAAGCTTTTCTTGTTAGCAAGGATAAAATTTGCGGTTCATGCCAATTACTTTTGAGTTTCACCACATTGTTTCATGACTAAAGAAACAGTTGCTCATTTTTCCTCATAAAAAGCAAAACAAGGTTGATCACATTTGTTTAAAAGAGCTGTACTTTTCTATACATTGAAACAGCGAGACCAAAAGTAATGGCTCATGTACTATTACAGTCAATTTTTATAGGTGCCACTTTGTTATTGATTTGAATTTTTATGTATTTACTTACCATCTCTAAAACATCCTATTCTGTACATCGTTGGCATCTTGATTACAAAAGCAAATATGTCATCAATAAAGGTATTGAGTGCTTTATAGGTCAACATCCGCCAAGGAAGATGTGCGACTGACTTCAATTTGTAATTAATAAATAACTGTGGTGTCATCATGATAAAGCCTGAAATTAAATGAACTGTGGTTATTGCACATAAGCTACTAGAGTTGGTACTTCAAAAAGTATAAATAGAAAAGGTGAAGGAAAATAAATAATTACAATGGGAAAGGGCCACATCTCAAACTAGAATTGCACTCGACAGAGTGTAGACCTATGCCAAGGCCGAAGATTTCAAAACATGCATCCTAAAATGATCTAGATCTGCACTAAAATTTAATGGGTTCATCCATGTCCCATGACCTGTCTGTCGACAAAGTTTCAAGGAAGTTTTTGTGTACTCCTGCTAACCCATAAACAAATGGCAATGAAAATATATATTTCTTAGGGAATAAATAAGCTGCTAATTTATTGTTCACTAATATTATAAACGTTTGCTGAACAGTCGCAAAAAATACAAGAACGGAACAAAAACACACCTTTCTCTTTCGTAAAAAAATTATTGCCGGAAAGTTCCAAGTAATTAAAGAAAACAAAAACATACACAAATTACAACAATCAAAGGCAGTTGATTTTTGTGCATTATTTTTCACTACAGCTGTTGATAATGCAACTTGAATACCAATTTGATACACTGCTACTGAAAAGTCATTCGTTGTATGCTTACCAAATGTTAGAAGATAGCCATAAAGCATGGAAAGCACCCACGAATACCAGCCTTTGTGCTCAAGATAGACAACTGAATAAACAGCATAAGCTCCCAGAAGGGGAAACAACAACCATGACAGATACTTGAATGCAAGCTGATCATATTGCTTCGTGGATGATTCCACGTACGTGCCTTTATCCTCGTACCAAACTCGTGGAAGAATCCCAAGGATTTTGGCCTCCCTATCAACCTGTAAGAGAAATACAAAAAGCAGACATGCTGTAGATTTGATGAAGTTTAGGAGGCATCAAAGAATAGTACAACTGAGAAACCAACAGAGTGTGGGCAGGAAAAGAAGACATGTCGACATTAAAAAAATCTAATCAGGCATTTTGCGCATTTTCTGTAAGACTGTAGCAAGTTGTTTTTAAACAATGATTACTCTTCATCAGCTTAAAGAAGATTGTGCGCTATAGTAATCCTAGCACTCAACTTGCAATTTGGGGGCTCATATATTACAATGACAGCTTAAAATAAACAGCAATAATGATATGTCTTCCGAAATGGCAATCTCATATTTTTAAGCAATTTAAGAAAAAACTGTTGCCTAAGAAGTTAAACAGATAAACACTATAAATAGCCAATGATATCTCTAAAGCACAGATCAGCATATATCTGTTTTAGTGTAGTGTTTATCTGTTTAAATACACTAAGATTCCCTAGTGACAAATCAAAATGATATTGTGGAAAATTTCAATTAATAGTACAGGTGTAATAATAGTTAGATAGCTTGTAACAACTCAAGGGAAGGAGCTTTTGAAACGACTAACTGTATATCAATAAGTGAATATAAAATTCACTGTTACATGTATACACCAACAATTACCATGATCTGGCAAGTGCCTCTGCGAACAGGCATGACATATAACACTTCTTTTGTGCATTTTAAGTGACAATGAGTCAGTGATGCTGTAAAGTGGTATTTAGAATATACCAGTATTCTAAAGACGTGCTCATTCACAAAACAAAAACTTTAGATTGGATATCAAAATTTGCCCTTCAGTAATGGAGTTTTGGTTGACACTTGGCCTACAAACTATCAATACCAAATTTCTTCCAAATCCTACGTGTCCAGATTGTTCTCTTACCACTGCAATTTCTTTTTTTAAATGAGTTTAGTTTTAATTTTCTAAAAAAATTGGTCCATGTTACAACATAAGGTTGATTTATACTAGAACAACTGTATCATCTGTCAGGCGGAGAATCACATTTGTCGAGTAAATTAATACCTGAACAATTGCAAAGGAAGTTTGTAAATATATAGCTGGTAATATTCTCATCCTGTATGGTGGGAAGATCCACTGAACCATATTCAAATAAAGAATTAACTCTCCTGTAAATGAAAAGTACTAGCTGACACATATGTAGAATAAATTACTGTCACTTAAATTCTTATTTTTATTTTTACCTTGATATTTACAACTTTTGGAATTTTCCAAATCTCAATTGCCAATCCAACAAAGACGCTGATTCGCACAACAGTGTTTGTCTCATTGTCCAAAACATATAACAGCACCACTACTGACTAAAATGAAAAAAAATGCCTTTAATTAGCAACAACAACACACAGTTTTAATTTTGTGTTGTAACATTAAAGCCTTGTGTTAACTTAATAATAAACACTAGACAAAGAAGTTATACAACAAAACTTTAGTCCTGAAAAGCAAATAATCTTCAACATCTGAACAGTCAAGATCTGCTAAATGAAGTACCTGGAATACATTGAAGAACACAGATCTCACTGACAAACCTTCCAAAGACTTACGGCTGTTCCAGAATTGAATATCTGTAAAAATACTAGACATTATTAAATAGCTAGTAACATTTGCAATATAGAGTGTGTCAAAAAATATTGATGAAATTTGTTTGTTGTGGGGAAACATTTTGTACAAAGGCTTGCTATTAGATATTAATAAGTTAAGTTTGTAATTTGGGTTTTGCAATTATTTTTGTGTGGGTTTACATTCATTGTTTAGTATTCAATATTAGTAGACCTTAGTGCGTTAATATGATTATGCCAATTCAAAGCCCTACTTGACCGATATCTGCAGAAGAGCATTTTGCTTTAATAGGTTCTTCACTAAGCATAAAGGGGGAATTTTTGCTTGCTGACAAGTAGGCCAAACTGTTGGCAACACATTGCAAAGCAATTCCACCTAAAACCTAACACCCATGACATCATAGTTACGATTCACACTTCAAGATCAAGAAGGCGAAAATCAGTCTGTTTTGTGGCGAAGAATTTGGGAATTCAGTTGGTTCTCAAAAAAAGGTACGTATTTTTCGCTTTTACTGTAAGAGCATTAATTTAAAGCATATTTTACAATATATTCCCCCTTTCCTTTAAGGCTGACCTCTTTGAACAAAAAAGCGTATGACGGTAACTGTGTCTTGTCAAATCGACATTTGTCGATAATTAAACCAACAGACCTTGTCTAGACAGCAGCATTCACAGACCAGCCGGCAATAACGAAACCCACAAAAAATTCAGGGTTGACAAATCTAAGCATGTCTGTAGCAATAGTTTTCGGATAATTACTGAATTGATAAGCATTTCTAGATAACTTACCATTTTTGAATGCCAAAAATTCAAAAATGCTGTGTACAATGGAGATTACTATAGTAAGACCCAGAAGATAAGGATTGGTCTCTAGCATTGCTTGCTGAAAAATATATAAGATCGCTATCAGTTTAATAAACAACTCATGCTAAAACAGAACAATTATTCTTAATAGAATTAACAGAACAGAAATAGATTTGCATAAGTGGCAAATTTAAGGAAGATGCAGAATTAGAAAGGGGCATGTACAGGAAGCAAGTCAGTAGCATGAAAAAAAAACAAGTTTCAAGGATAAAACATTTAATAACTAGTCCATTGTACCATTTTCAATAAATAACTATTATTATGCTATTTGTCAGCTAAGCAATAAATACATAACAGTACAAGAAGCCTGTCATTTGATGATGCAGTATAATGGTTCTATTTATGATTAGCACCTTAAATCTGCAAGTTTTATTTTTTCTAAAATTGTTACACCCATAGGTCTGATAAACATTATCTTATTCATTATCTTAAAAAGTATTTAAAAGTGTTACAAAGTATATTTATTATAATGTTTTGAATCTATAAAATGGCAGTGTCAGTTACACATGAAATGGAAAATGAAAATATAGAACTTTGTTCTACATTTATTTTTGATGCCAGTTTTTCAAGCACTTACTCTATCAACAAAAAGCAACTGTTTTAAAGTTCTTAAAATTGGTACCAATTACTGTAATGTAGCATATCTGAAAATTGCAACTCAGGTTTTTTTTCCTTAATATGACAAACCTTAAATTGCAAATACCCCATAATTTAGTATGAAATCAGTTGCATGAAATGTATTTCATTTCAATTTCGAATATGTGTCAGTGTTTTCAAAGTGTGGTATGAATATTGCTTTCAAAAACAAAAAGTAACTATTAAACATTTTAGCACAATTTACCTATTCAGAAACTAAGTCATAAGTGAGAACTACCTTTAACGTATCCTGCTCGGCATCATCTGCATCATCCATCATGCCTTCACCAAGTATTGATGTCCACTTATTTTTCATACTTTGTGCAGCATACATCTGCCATTTGAACAGCGAAATCGGACTGTAAGTTACTGTGAGATTGAGAATTCTACAAAAATAAAAATAATATGCTTATTTCATTGTCAATTTTTCATGCCACTGCATTACATTTACCTTGGTAAATTTATTTATTTTATTGTAATGGAAATATAAGTATCTGATGTAACAAGTTTTAGTTACCAGGTACTGCTCTGTAACATTGCTGCCCTGTGTTGCTCATACAAAGCGATGCATGAGATGTACAAATGAGGACACTGATATATCTTCAGCACATCAAATCATGTTTTAGTCAGTTTTCCCTTTGTTCTAATCAGCTCTTTTTTTAATTTGTCATCTGTTGCAAAAAAGTTGACCTTTGACAATAGACCATCACTCTGACTTCCTAGTAACGTTCGTGTTTCTCATCTGATACTAAAGGTTACACAACTTTTATTCACAAACTAATCTAGAGTTTTTGGTTGTAAATCTATTTCAAACACATTTCTGGCATAGCTGTAGGTTCCTTTAAACAAGTCTAGCAGTTTTGTGTCCACTAACTCGCATTAATGCTAAGAATCCTAGGCTAAAAGAGCCAAAAACTACCTGTCTGACATTGCTAAAGGTTAACTTACGGTGTCGTCTCATTTATTGGCTGGTATTCGCTAAGCATATTCCAATAATCATTGACATAAATGATTGGATAGTAGTTGCCACTGACTGGTTCAAACTGAATATCTAAATCAAAAACAAATAACAATACAACAAATTACAAAAACACCTTCAAGATCGACTAGTCTCCATATTTCACATAATTAAATAAACATCAGCTAACCGTAACTATTATCAAAATATTACTTATTTTGCACAATTAACAAATGACAAAAATTGTTATGACAATAAAATATAAGCTTACAGTCATCAAGAGGTTTAGGAACTGAGCCTTGAGTCCATGGGGTATGATCATCGACTAGATTTAGTGTTAGGTTAGGATGCCAGTGCGATATAACCTCGATTGTACCATTCTCAGCTTTCTAAATCGGAGAGCATATAAAACGTCAGTAAGTCAGATTTGTTACATATCTTGATTGATTAGTGATTACATACAAAAAACAAGCAAAAAATGTTTATAATCACACAGTACTGCTCAGAAATGCAGGGAAATGCAGAGCTGTGTAAAATATCGACTTCCAAATCATACATTAAAATAGATCAATGTCAATGATAATCCTTTAAGATGAGACTGAATCTACAGAAATGTCTTGGCCACATTCACATGTGTATAAATCCTCCCACAAACAGTCACCTACAATTAGGTTTCAAGGCTTTCACGAATCCATTTACTGGTCAGGTTTAAATTTGCTTGCTAATACCCTTGCATTCTACATGGAAAAACAATAAAAAGTGTGAAGTCTCCCAACCAGGGCCGTACAAAATGGAAAAAACTGCCATACATCTAACAATATTTAAAGTAATACTAAATAATGAGCCACAAAACCTTAAAAGTGAAATTGAATTAGGATATGTCACATAATAAATTTAAACAATTACCAGTCTATGACATTCAAAATTATGACATAATCTACATGCAGAAGCAAAAATAGATCTGATAATAACTAAAATATTTATAAAAAGAATAATTCGCTATATTCAAACCACTTCGGATATTCCGGATAATATTGTTCAAGTTCAAATATACAAATATGACTAATTTTATATATATGCACCTGTAAATCTTCCTGCGACTGGTCACTCACACCAGTAAGGAGATTTTTTCTCTTATGATATCGCTTCTTTTTGAACTTGTTTAACACTAAAAATAAAAACAGTCATTGTTGTCTATAATTTTCTACAAAGTAAGCAATTGATATTTTGTGTTTTATGTGCTTTACAAACCAATTTCTTAACTTTTACCAAGGTATTACTCCGAAAAACTAAAAAATGATCAGCCATATACTCCTGTTCCCTAGTTAAGCTTGCTCCGAATCTGAAAGTTATGTCGACACATTAAACCATTATGCCAACTACTCAAATGCACAGCGAAACACATACTTGTAAATGAAAATGATATGCAAAGAATACCTTTAAAACAAAATCAAGAATGATTCAACTTCCGACATACAAGTAGTGACCAGGTAAATGAAAAAACACAAAATCCAAACTGTACATTGCATATTAGAATAAAAAACAATAACAATAAAAAATAGGAACTTACTTTTACTCCTACTAAAGGTGAATCGCTTAGAGTATCGACCCTTTTTACTCGGGTCTGGAGACTTCCCATTTTTCACAAAGTACACATGAATGTAGACTGATCCGTTATTTTGTACTGCTTCTGATGCTTCAATTTCACCATAGTGAACAAATGAGCCGTCACCCTTTGGCCCATCATACCAATCTCCATATTTAATGTCAGTTAATGTCCAGAACGGATTGTCAAATTTTGTCAAAAACTCTTCTTCACTGACATACACATACATGTCCTGAAATAATGTTGTTTAACAAATAAAATTATACACAATAGAATTATACACATCAGCAGTGAAAAAGGAGCACAAGTACATCCACCATTTGTACATCTTAATGTCCCTTATGAATTTTTTTCTACCTGTACACCATACAAAATAAACAAATAAATAATTAATTAACATATATAGTGTATTTAATGTACAAGTATTCTTACCAGAAGAGTGTTCTTTTGCATTATATTTGTACCAGGTTTTGGAGCATTACCAGAACCTGTTTGGCCATCTGTGGGAGCTCTACCTCTACGAAACATACTATAACAAAAGAACGAAAAATTTCATTTTAAATTTATACATAATACAAAAGCGATAAACAAGGAGCTGTGCAGGATATATATACATTAAACTCAACATAACGTTTGCCTTTCACTCAATACCATTTTTTCTCAGTATGGTCCATTGAAAATCTTTTTAAATGAATTATTTTGACTATGATTGAGCCATGTGCCAGGTGCTCTAACTATGGGGACATAAGGTTTAAATTGTTTGGCAGTTTTGAAAGGACAAGAGTTATTTCACAAAACTTTTCAATATGCACAGTTGAAGAGAAACAGTGACATAAACACAAGCTCATCTTGTTAATGACACAAATATGTCTTGCGGTAAAACACACTCCAGAAACTGCTTATATAGATCTGAGTATGAAATGAGAGTTATTCAATACCATGCACGACTACCACCCCACCAATGCTGAAGTAACTGGATAAATGCATCAGCATTAAGTTTTTTAAATACCCCTAAAGTTAAGATGCAATAATTAAAGCATAATGAAAAAAAATCAAGTGACTAGACTGACAGTGTTGTATTTGTACATCCAAGTATTTAAATTTAAAAATAAAAATTATAAATTACACCTACAAATCACCTTGCAATGTACTTAATTGTTTTATAGAATAAAATTAAGATGATCTAACAGTTACCTGCAAAAAATTTAACAACTTTCCTTTTAACTTATATACAAAATACTGGCATTCAGAAATGCTTGTGGTTGATATACTACAACAGCTTTAACAGCACTTGTCACTGCTCAAACAGTAAAAATGTTCACATATATAACATATATAATACAAAAAAAGGCGAAAGTCAAATAACTTAGTGCTTTTAAATATAGGCCCATAATTAAAAATATAGAAATTAATTAAATTTCCAAAGTTCTTTCCAAACATTAAAATAGTCCATCTTCCGGGAAACGCACCATTCCCATTAAATGTAGTATTGCTTTCAAATATGTTACATGCAGGTCACATAATTTTGCATTTATTTATAGTCTTGCGGTCAAACTATACACATATCATAAGTACCTTGATATAAAATAGATAATAAGTGCTCGAATCACGAAGCCTTTTGCAATAGACCAATAATTTTGCTGCTGTGCTTGTTGCTGCTGTCCTGCTTGATTTGCCTCATCTTCCTGATTTTGTGCCACAGCCTAAAAAAGCATACACAGATTAAAAAACTTATAGTGACCATTTAGGTGGTTCTTCTGATAATGCTGAGACATAAACAAAAACAATAATTTACGAGATATATTTTATCTAATACTACAACACTAAAAATGCAGGCTTCATTTTTTGTGCAGTAGGTGCCGCTTAATAGACTCAATCGCTTAACTGACTCAAAAACACCTGGAACAGGCTGCTTCTATTCAAATATACATAAAAACTATCGGTGATTGACTCAATATTTCTCCTTCACCTACTTAAAATAAGATATTTGTATGTACCCAAACATCTGTACAGCAAATAAAGGCAATGCGAGCAGACGATTCAGAACTGTTTTAGTCACACATAACAACAGACTTTTAATGTTTTTACAAAATTTTGCGAGAACTTTGTGGGCCAACTTCTTCGCGAGGAAATGAAGCAGCCGACTTTCAAGGAACTTTTGTAATTTTTGCAAATAAACAGAAAAGTCTGTGATTTAGAAAAGTGTACATTTTAATTTATTGCTAATTCACTTATATAAAATAATATTTTAAAATATTTTTTCTAATATTTAACTGCACAAAGGAATTTAGTATTATTTCGTTTCTAAAATTCATTAAAACCTTTGTAGTCATAGTAAGCTGATGACTCATGCTCCTATACCTGTAATACTGCACCCATCAGTTAATGGGTTCAGTCTTTTAATTGGGCGAAAACACGTCGGTTCCAAAGTGAGTCTATTAAGCGGCGCCTACTGTAAATACAATTCTGTATACACTTTACGCTGAAAATTATTTATGCAGTATTGACCCGATTTTAAACCATTGTCTCACTGCTTTACCGTCTCACAATTGGCAATTTTTGTCTTGCACAGTTTCAATTTAATGCAATATGTGACAGTGGATGCAAAGTAAAATTGCACAGGAAAAAAGTGCACTAATGGAAAACTAGGAAAACAGCACACTTAGGCCTACAAATATGAGTTTAGCGTTAGGGTTACTGTGAGGAATAATTATTAAAATACAGCAGAATCTTCTTGATTTGCCAACAGTTTTTATTTCTTTATTTTTATTCATTATTCAAGCCTTTTTGTTTCTTTAATAACTCGCACACAGAGCTAATAACTGCTTCTTTAATATCCCGGGGCTGGGGTCATGAAACTGACACTGCACACTCTCCGGGCAGGGGATTTCATGTATGTGTGTAATCCGTCACCCCCAGGTTAAAGATCATGGACATAACACAAAGTGACAGCGCGAACGTCAATCGACTAATTACAAGCTGAAGAGCAGCAACATCTGAAACTAGGTTTTTGTGCAATGCGTATGTGCATGGCGTATTACCAATGTGCAGTGTTGCACTATAGCAAACAAGTGAGTACAGTGTGGGACAGAAGAGTCCTGAGCTAGCACGCTGAGGTAACACGAGTATATTTTACATCTAAATGTTGTGTTGAAAGCGAGACTAGTTGACGCTTTGTGCCCCATTCATTTTTTACCTCATTTTTCAATTCACACTGTTTGACTATAAGCAAAATGTTTCTGTCAGGTTTCTCTAGTTTCTACAAAATTAAAATGACATTAATTTGTATTTTCCTTAAAATTGGTTCGAATGTGCTAACGTTAAAATTTTATTGATAGCAAAATTAGTTATTTTGCAACTTTCTGAAAGTTCTGAAACCTCTGATAACCGAGGAAAGAAATACCTGTGTGGTACATTGTGTGCCTGCTTGCAAAGCTTGGTTAATAATTTTGACGTTTCGATTTTACCAAGACGAAATACAATTCCTAAGTAATTAAGCATGGCAAATTCAATGGATGCAATATTATGGTCATGGCCACTAGTGAAAAAGTGACAAGGTCTGATTTCGCTAAAGCATTTAATGTGAAGCACAACAGTATTTACATACATGATGTTAACATTTTTGTAAACCATTTTTTATTGAAAAAAAGCTGTTACTTAAAGCATCTCCTGTGACAGAAGCAGCATGATAATACGTTTGATCATGCCTATGCGTTGATTCGCTGGTGAAACGCTACTGCTAATGTGGACATTTCACTTTAAATCATTCGTTAATGTGATGCCAAGATCTTTAAAGGGAGATTTATCTTCATTTGGTCTGTCTTTAAGATAATATGGAGTTTGACTTTCAGCACGGATATGTGAAAGATGGCTCTTGAAAATTCGAAGCTCCAATAGCCATTCTTCACACCATTGATGAGGGCGAATTGTAGCAGATATGATGATGAAGTCAATGATGTCCCAGTTGATATGCAATGCGTAATATCCTTTGATGATTAGGAAACAATAGGGGCCACTGAGGGTGCCTTGAGATATGCCACTGCGGACATGCTTACAACTTGTGGTTATGCCATTTACGACCGCACATTGACTTCGGTTTTCAAGAAGTACAGGAACCAGAAGAGGAAGTTTTCTCTAATTCCTGCATATTCCATCTTCACCAAAAGACGTTGATGTGGTACGTGTTGATGGTGTATAATTCATATTTAAACGCTCTCTGTGGGATTTCTCGTCTGAAAGTTATTTATAAGGTAAATGGTTGCTCAAATTTCATTTTCAATTTGTTAGCTAAAAGTAAAACATTAAACTAAACCCAACATATTGCTAATATTGTCCTTTCCCTTAATGGGAACAAAATGTTCTGATGACATGACCTTCCTCTATCTGCGGTGGTGCCACTAAATTCAAAATTTCAGTTTTAGTTAGTCAGTATAGAGGAATAACACTAATATCCTAATACCCCCATCTCTGGATTACGGTTGTCTAAGATGAAACGACTTAATATAAAAAAAATTCACATTGATTTAACATCGCTACCAATAACTAACTATTAAAACTTCTCGGTTAAAGTTTAATAAACTCACTTCTTCAGCGGAGGATTGCGCAGAAGCTGTATTATGAGAAGATATTCCTGTCTGATTTTCGCAAACCTCACGAACGTCAGCCATTGCTAATACAAAGATGACGTCACTTAAGCAGTGACTGGTCCGCACCTGCTATACAAAACATTTGATTTTCCAACATTTGGGCAGTAGTCAGTCAGTTGTCATTACAGTTTTCACCAGATACGATGCAGAAAGCATGAGAAGAGACATTTTTTAATTTTGTTATATCCTGTTGTTAATTAAAAAAACTTAACAGACAGTTTATGGTTTTATAAAAACGAATTGGTGTTGTTCAATTGTTTGTTGTCAATATGGAGAAAATGCGTGGTTGCGAAAAACGATGTTTTCCAATAAAAACAGTGAAAAATGTTGTGAATTTTTTCAAATACCAGTTAACTGGTAAAAGTGAACCGAATTTAGCGATATTGTCGATTGTTGTTGGTGCATTAGAGAATGGCTTGTGCAATAATCGCATTTTACCAAATAGAGCGGACCAGAAGCCTCTCGCCGGCGAATTTCCTCAAGTGGAAATTGGGACCATCAATTTGCTGTATGAAAGATTTGAAGCCCTTGTTCGAGGCAATGTTGATTTGAGTTCGCATTTGGATAAATATGCAACAAGAGAACTGATTAAAAGAACATCTGATGTCGTGTGGAACTCGCTTTCGAGGAGTTTTTATAAAGATAAAGCACATTTGCAATCTCTGTACAGTTTTCTTACAGGTACGTCGCATTTATTGCATTAACAAAATATTCGTTTTTCGCTACTAATTAACTCTTCATTAAATTTTATATTTGAAATTACAGTTAAATGGGTTTCCTAATTTAGCTGGAATCTAGGCTATAATTCGTGTGATCATTATTGAATACTGTTTTTACAGTTTAATTTGAATTAGAGTTATAAATACCATATAATATTGTTTTTTATGATGCGCAAAATTTGTTGCATGTATTTCTGTGTCGGGCTTCACAAACAAATGAAACGACGAGTCAAGCGAGTATGTAGGCCGCGTCCCAGCTTCGGTTTATCAGGACACGCCATCTGTTGTACTGCCATCTCAGCATCAGTGTAATGATAAAGCACTAAGTTGGAAGTTAATTATTTTTCGTTGTTACATTTACTATGCAAAACAATATGTAAATTTTATGCAACAATAACCTCATGTTTGACTCAATTTTGCATGCCCCGATCTTCAATGTGGTGCAAGCAAAATGGTGTCGCTCAAGTGCTGATTCAAAGCAAATACAATGCAGATGCAAAATTAAGCCTAAAAGTTGTTTTGCTAGTAATTGTAGATTGATTTTCAATGACATCGTGACGTTGTTTAGAGACAGTGACTTGCGCTAGTTGACGACGTTTAGTGATATTACCATAAATGATGTGTATGGAAAAGGTCGACGTGTTAAACTTGACAAGTTGACGCTGTAGTGTATAACGGAAAAGATGACGAACAGCTGCGTTAGTTTTAGGCACATATATATGTATATATATATATATATATATATATATATATATATATATATATATAGTACTAAGAAGAGTTTCGCGTCTACGAAGCTGCTCATTTGCGTGTTGTATGTTGATGTGATATTACGTAACGTTTGGCGCGTCGCCAGCTGCTTAATGAGTTTAGTAACTGCGTAGTTATGGTCAGCATCTATCCTAGGAGTCTGCCGGGGTATCCTACAACAAAATGCATAAACTTATTCTCCTGAACTATTGTCCGGCTGTCCTAAGGCATGATCTTCAGTTCTCTTGTAATTTCCAATGCTGACTAGAATTCGATTTTATTCCCAAAAATTTTGAACAGGTTGTAATTTGACAAATTAGGGTTCAGATTGTATGATTTAATTATGTAGGTAGGTAGTTCTGATACAAGTTATTATTGTGCCTAGTTACGACATAGATTTTTCACGATCGATATACAAAATAATCGTGAGTGGCTTCGTGGCATGGATGATTCATATGAACGCACGTTCGTCATTGAAATAAATCTTTTGGTCTACACTGACACGAATTTGAATTGGTTAGACTGCTTTGTGAAATTGTGAGTTCTCCCCACCCATCAAACCTGAATAACTACAGGCCAATTTCTGTAACAATTTCATGTGCATGGTAATGGAGATCTCTATAAAAACGAACTAATTGATTATCTTTTGCATTTCTAAAATCTACACGTTATTTTTTGGTTAATGTACTTGTACTTAACTCTTAGAGTGTTCAAATATTTAGAACAATTTGTTTGGACGGGAAACCCGGAAGACTAGTGATATGGCGTACCTTGATTTTGCGATACTCTCAAATAACAATGTCGTCATAACAAATTATTGTACAAACTGTCATCGGCTAACGGATGCAGTTTCGCGATTTGCTGCCTTTTTGGTTAATAGTATACTCGACGTGTTCTTGTCAGAGACAGTTTTTCCTATTAATGTATTCGAGGTTCTTATCTAGGTCCGGTTTTATTTGTTTCATATGTTGACAATTTACTCGATGTTATGAATTGTATATTTTGTAAATCATACATCCAAACAAAGCCTGTTTAACTTATGGTTAATTGCCAATTAAGCCTAGTCACTTAAATTATGTACAGCTTACTTTAAAAACAGGCTTTGCTTGGACGTATAATTTGCAAAATATACAATTCATAACATCGAGTATTGAAAGCGTTCAGTGTTGGTTTTCAAGAAGATCGTTCGTTCGATGTAACCTTAATTACATATGTAAATTATGCCGACTGCCGAGACAAGCCTGTATTATTTTGAATTGAAACTAATCTACAAAATTTATCATCGGCTTATCGACTCAAATTTTGATGATTTCTTTACTCTTGCGCACGTCCAGATTTAAGAGAACATAATTTTAAACTTTTTACAGGATTCTGAAGATGGCCGTTTTTAAATTTCCGTAGTCTGACGGACTTTCCTCCCTTTTTTGATAGCGCATTTAATTAATATATTATAACTTGTATTGACTGGCTGTAGCTATTGTAAGTACTGTTTCTGACGGATACTTGGCTTCATTTTCTAAGTTTCTGCGAACTGATTTGAACCAACTGCCTTGTAGCACTCTAGGAAGTGCTGTGTTTACAGTATTATGTGAGAAGCTATCCTTGATAATTAATACGTTCTGGTTTCGCCACGAGGTCCACAACCATCTACATAAGTAACATAACTACTATACCTTGTTGTTGAGTAATGGACCATGGCTAGTAGAGGAAAGTAATACAGAAATAGATAATAGAATTTAATATAAAAACATGCATTATCGTTGTAAACATCAAAAAACATGATATTGTCCCCCATTCTTAGTTTTGTTTAATAATGTAAAATCTGCACCTATAAAGAAGTCAAAAGATTTAAATGTGCTCTAATTTTTAAATTTTCATTGTGTGAATGCAGCAGAGCAGTGTAATTTAGTCTGCGCAACCAGCATTTTCCTGGAAGCTAGTAATAAATAAGTAATCGTGACTGGGCATTAATTAAGCGTTGTAAACATCACGTGATTATTGGTCATTTCTGATAAACAGGATCTTGCGGAACCGATCAGCACCGCGTGACCCCTTTGAGTTGTATTGTAAACAACATTATATTCCACTGCATTATACCTCGTGACCACTGGCCATTTGTAGACCGGACACTGTGACGTCACTAAGCGCGTGACCACGACGCTTTACTTGTAAGCAGGATAGTATTACGTAAAACCCGAGACCAGTAAAGGAAACTTGCTGAAATGCTAAAAGATTTTTCAGCATTTTTGAAATAATGGAATAGTGAATTTTTGGAATGATCACAAGAGCTAATTACCTCGTTTACTATAACAATTAATTACTGTGACTTGTTTACTATAATTATAGAACTCACATTTACCGTCTGCATGGCCTCAGAATTAATCAAAACATTTCATTTCAATAATCGAAATTATCTGGATAACAATAAAAACTTTTTTGAACCTTTGTAGTGGATATATGCGTTAGCAACGCGATATAACTATACAGTGCAGTTTTTTCTAACACTCTAGCGAGCTAAAAGATGAGTCATTCGTTTCTTAGAAAAGCTTTTCTTGGAATTGCTTATACGCACTGTGACTTGGTGCGCATGTCATTTAATAAGCTTTGTGTCGCAGTGCTGCGAAGCTGTGTCCAGAACTTGCTTCTTAATAGTTCGGCTAAATTTAAGCCACATCCGACTTGTTCGAGTTGTTTCTCGGTGAATCAGTAGTTCCGGGTGTGTGGTTGGCACAACTGGTCAAAGCAGTGCAAATCTAGCATTTCCAGTGTTAGATTGCTTATACTAAAGTGATTGTAACTAACTATATTATTTTTATTCAATTTTCAGACTCAGAAACTACAAAAAGATTAACCTAACTAGTTAGTATCACTCTGGTATGTGTTCTAGCATTGTAAAGACCAGCTATAAGGGATGAACTTTTAACTGCTTTGAGCTTTGGGGAATGCAGTGGCCTAGTGGTCTAAGCTGTCTGCAATGTGATTAGGTCCCAGGTTCAAATCCACGCTGCATTCCAACTTTTTCATATTTTCTGCTATTTCGAGTTTGCTATCAAAATTTAATTATTCCGTGGTTTTGTAACCTCTTTAAAGCATAAATTTTAACCAATGCTTTCAAGTGAAAATATGTACACGGGCCTTTAAATTTCTGAGATCATTCTTAGATTATTCACAGTTGCTTGCAATGTTATTATTACAAGTATATGTTGAATAAATTGAGATTTGGGAATATTCTAAATTGCCTCTGTGCATTCGTCGTCTGGTAGCACTTCACAGCTACGCACGGGATGCTGGTGAATCATATGTGATTCATGGTTAAATTATCACCAGCGCCGGATAACAGTTTTCTAAGTCAGGCTGCTTATTTTTTATTTACTTCTTTTCTAAAATACGCGTATTTTGGCGGACCTGCTTCTCGCTGTTATATATCAGTAGTCTCGGTAACATACTTGCAAGACGCCGCTTGGAGCAGCAGTGTACCGCACAGTGAGGTACTTGTTTACCGCAGCAAAAGAAACTGAAATGCATTAAAACGTGTTGACCTTAATGTTCGTTTTCCTTTTTATTTAAAGGAAAAGCAAGTCTCTCGGGAAGTTAAGCTTATATTAAAATTTGCAAAAACTGCTAGAAAGTTTCAGAAAAAATGTCATGAGGTTAGCAATAAAACTGCATTAAGCGCCTGGTGTAAATTTTAAGTTGCGATCACTTCAAGGTTGAGCGCGCTCATTTCGAACGAAATCCGGTTACCGTGTAATATAACTACTTATCCTGCCAAGTGCTTGAGCGAAAGCGAACTTCTTTTGCACTTGACTATTGTCAACTATTAATAGTCCAAGACGTTTAACAACAGATTATTAATATTAAGGCTGTTTTTTTGCTTTCGAATGAATCCCGCCTTCACTGTTTAATGGAAACCATTTACCAGGGATAATATAATAATCTCTAACTCGGCTAGTTAATGTCGACAAAGTAACAGAGTAAAACTGAAATATAAACCGCCCCTCACGTTCTGTAATCTGTATGCTCGCAACTTCGCAATCGAACAACTTGTCACCCCCTTATCCCTGGTGCACTCGCACCATTTTTTGCTGCAGAGGAGTTATTTGTCTTCATCTATGCGTATCTGTAATTGTATTGTGTAGTACACATACCTTGAACTTAAGGCGAATTAAAGCTATATAGGCACTTTAAAGTTATTGCAAATTATCAGACGAATAATGTTTACCTAAGTACAAAGATTTAGTTAGCTAGAATAACGGAATTTCTGAGTGAACTGCAGAACTTTAATTATGTGTGCCTTCATGATGACCACCAGTTAGGCCATTCTTTCTTCAAATATACTCGCAGCGAGATTCGTTTGGCGGGAGATACGAATGATTTAAATTTCTTTTGCATTTCTAATAATGTCACTTTATGGGCAGCGCATATTGTGTGGTAATTTTAATATTTTAAATTTTGTTTTAAAATACACTGAATGTTGTTTGTGGGTTAGTTTTTTTCCCTTTAAATGCGATTTTTTGAACATATATTGCAAAAGATATCCAAATAATAGTTATCTGAGACACCAGTTAAAAAGTTGTATAACGTACATGAAACAAAGGAAAAAATATTTGAAAAGACAGAGCTTGGCTGAGATGACAAAAAACTAAGCGACTTAAAAGACTGTGATTCAAAAGAGTTCTGGAAGGTAATAAATAGCATTTGCATTGGAAATAAAAATAAACCTATAGAAATAGATTTGGAAACTCTGTATAGACATTTTAATAATTTATTTACAAAAGATCAGACGACTAGTCTGGAAATTCAACTGGAAGATACAGTGCAAGATAAAATGGAAGAATTAATTCCTATCACAATCAGCGAATTAAAACAACAAATCCAAAAATTAAAATCTGGCAAAAGTCTGCAATGGATATATTTGCCCTTAACTAAGCTGATGAATTTAGTACTGGAAAAAGGCAAATATCCAGAGAATTGGTCTAAGAGCATTTTAAGTCCCATATTTAAAGAAGGAACACTAGATGGTCCTAAAAATTACCGTGGAATCTCAGTGACTTCATATCTTGGCAAAGTTTTTAATTCAGTCATTAATGAACGACTAGTAAAATTTCTTGAAAATTCTGGTATTCTATCAGAGTTTCAATTTGGCTTTCGAAAAAATTCACGAACTACGGATTGTCTAATGACTTTAGATTTACTGATAAAAGAAAACGATAAAAAGAAAGGTTCCTACTTATGTACTGTACCAGCTTTATTGATTTCACAACAGCTTTGACAGGTTAAGTCATGATATTTTAATTAGCAAATTAAAATGATATTGAACTGATGAATATATCCAACGTATCATTAAGGATATGTATAATAAAAGTCAATCCACGATGAAAAAATCGGACACTTTTTCTCCCTTCTTTAAAACTGAAACTGATGTTAGGCAAGGTGACACTCTTAGTCCAACTCTGTTTAATGTATATGTAAATGATCTTCCTGACTTTTTACATGGTGGGGATTCCCTGACTTTGCATGACAAAATCATTAAATGCTTACAGTATGCTGACGACCTAGTTATTTTCAGTACATCTAAAGAAGGGCTACAAAATAAAATCAACAGATTAGCTATATACGCAAAACAGAACTCATTACAAATTAATCATACCAAAACTAAAGTTGTTACCTTTGGAAACAAGCCATCCAGTAAAACATTGAACATTCACTTATATCTTGGCAATACCTTATTAAAAAAGAAAAACCATATCAAATACCTAGGAATGTATTTTACAAACAATGGTTCATACACAAAGCACTGTTACACAATGAGAAAACAAAGCATTAGGGCATTATTTGAATACTATCTCTAATATTTCAATACAGTTTTGATGTAAATATACACCTTTACTTAATTGAATCCCTAATCTTACCAGTAGCACTTTATGGCTGCGAAATTTTGTGTCAGTCTTTTATCACTAAACTAAATAATATAAACACTGACAACTCAGAAAAATCTTTCCATTCGAGTATGTTCAGAACAGATTCTCAAAATGGGTTTTAGGTGTCCGGGGAAGTAATTCCAATATAGCATGTAAAGCTGAATTAGACATATACCCACTGCTAATTAAAGCATCAACAATTCTTCACAAATATCTATTAATAACATAAAAAAAGCCAAGAAATACACTATTTAAGAATGTGTATAGTTACCACTCTCATGAAGAAGTGAAACAACTTTATACAAAATAGACAAATTTTCCAGGATTTCAAGCATATGGTGTAGATGAAATTGATAAAATGCGTCTGAATCGCAAATTAATTTAATTCAGTAATAAACTCAAATCAAGGTACAGAAAATTTTTTTTACATAGCTACATAATGATGCTAGACAAAATGGTGGCAAAATTGGTGGCTAAGATTTTATAGACATGTAAAAATCAATTATGAATTAGAAGATTATTTAAAAATTATTTCTAATAAGAAACAGAGACAAAAGGTTACAATATTACATATCAGCGACCTTGACCTGGAAATAGAACCGGTAGATATAAAAATAAAAAAGAGGATAAAAGGCTTTGCCAATACTGTCACAACAATAGCTCAAAATTAGTATAAAACGAATTACATTATCTTTTTGCCTCTCCTTTGTATGAAGATATTAGACAAAAATATGAGCACATAATATATAATCTATCTTTACAAAAAGGTAATGTATGCTCAGTAATGTGGCTTTTTCTAAATACAAACCCAGAAGACCTTATTCACTTTGGAAACTGCTTGAACGAATGTGATGAAAAAGGCAGTTATATCTTGGTGGTAATCTGTGAGTGCTGGATAAACCTTGTGCTGTGATTGTGTAATTTAACCTCGTTTTTGGTTATTTTAATTACTTAGGTTTGTGTTTTTACTAGTTCTTTGTAATTGTAGCATAAAATATTATTTCATAAGAACAGATAATTTCTTATTAGATTTAAGTACGCTATTTAAGTAAGTTGTACAAACTCATGTTTTTGCAATGTTGCGTAATTGTATTTTTATATTTTGTATTTCTTATACTTTGTTTCTTTTGTAATTGTAATTTTTTCCAAGATACACTATTGTATTTGAGAAATAAAATTGAATTGAATTGACTTGTTGAAACGCCACAACATTTTACAAGAAAATGAATGAGAAATGAAAATGCTCGCCTAAACTTTTGATTAATAACTATATTTTCACGTATGTATGATGAAACTTGGTATACGGGTTAATGCGCTAAACGTGTGTCCAACAATAATATTATTGCGTTATTGTTATACGTGATTTATTTGCTGTCAGTTTTTCAGCTTGCCATTTAATGGTGTTGCACTTCTGTTAGCACTTGGGTAGAAATGTAAGTGCCAGTGTGAAGCAAACATAACAAATTTTACTAAATGCTTGGTTGGCTGCAGAAAGAATAACGGAAATAACTAACACCAAATTTGGATAGTAAGTGGATGAATGACCATCAGCAAAAGTGCTTCTGTATAGTTTCGTTAGCCATACACACTGTCTTTGTTATTTGTCTTATCAACATAGGATGTATATGTATGTATATAAACATACTCTTTTGGTTAATGCAGCTCTACCTGTGTGATATCTCATTTTAGACAGTTATCATTGTAATTGCGATATCTTATGGTCCTCTAGCTCTGGACAGCATAGTAGGCAGGCCAAGCTGTTGCTCAGATATTTTATTACCCATGTGTTTATGTCTACCGATATTTAAAATACAATGTTAAAGTAATTTTCGGTGTAGTAGGAATTTGAAAAATATAGGTTTCCTTAAGTGGTTCTTTTATTGTCTTTACAGGGAATAAATTGGACTGCTTTGGTTTGGCTCTAGCAGTGGTTGCTGCCTGTCAACTCCTTGGACTAGAAGATGTACATCTGGCCCTCTCTGAGGACCACGCGTGGGTTGTGTTTGGAGAAAATGGCGAACAGACTGCTGAGGTTACATGGCATGGTAAGTTACTATTGAGAAGATGTAAAGAAAGATAGCTATTTGTCCCAAAACGACATTGACAATTCTTTTTATTAATATCAGTAGTAGTAGTGGAATTTGTTTCTAAACAACACTCAATGATTAGTGTGTCCCTAGCCAATGGATATTAGTCAAGCTGATAAAAATTGAGTAAGCCCATAGATAATTTCTAGGAACAACTTGTCATGCACTTACACCTGGTGCACTAGCACCATTTGACTCTGCAGAGGAGCTTATTTGTCTTCAGTCTAAGACAAATCACATGAAATGTTTATTTGAAAGTTATTTTGAGTATATGATCTTCGGCTTTTGTTAACAGAAGCATAAAAAATTAATAGGCATATGAAATGCACACTCATCAAATGACTTTGTCAATAAAAATATTTATCTTTCTTTTCTTAGGGAAGGAGAATGAGGATAAGCGAGGGCAACCAATCACAGTCGATTCCGCACACAAAAGCTGGTTGTATGTCAACAATCATCCGGTTATATGTAATCGCTACATGGAAGTGGCAGCACTTGTATCAGCAATTAATCCTCACATAAACTCTACGACAGACAGCTATGAACTGGGCTGCTTGCAACAGGTATTCAGGGAAGATGTTATCAATAAATTAAAGATGCCGAAGTCTTAGTTTTAAAACATTTAAATAAACTATGTGGTATGCTTATTTATTCAGCATTCTCATTTAGGTCGTAATGATCAATTCACTTCGTGTTTAATTCCTTGAACATGTGTATGCCATCTGGGTGTTCCACAAGTACATATATATTCACAGTCAGATTTACAGTCAATAAACAACAACATCAGTTTATTTATAAATTGATAAAAAAACAATACAATTGAAAATTGTTCTACAATCTTTAAACATTTTAAGTTTTGAAGTTTGAAGTTGATGAAGTTTTTATTATTCAGTACAACATAGACGTGTAATACATGGTAACGTCAAAATTGTTACACAACACTGTAATAAATTATTATGTTTCATACACTATCGTTATTATAAAAGATTAATTGTACTGCAGTGGGCTAGAGAAGCAAAGGCTTGTATAAGCCCACATTCATGTGAACCAGATAAAAAAGGAATGGATGAGTGAACAAAAATAAGAATAGGGAGAGAGAAAGGTTAGATCACACAGGACAGGAAGAATGATGAGTTAGTGGAAATAGTAGGAAGAAAGACAGTAGATTGTGTGATATTTAAATCAGCCCTAAAGATTATCAATGATGTCTTATTTAGTATAATCTGTACCAGGATTATGGTATGAAATTAGCTTTATGGTAATATGTAATTAACATGAGTGGTAAGTGAACTTACTAAAAATAAGTTACCTGCTTTATATCTAGAGTTGCTCGTACAGCATCGAATTTCTATGTATCAAGTGTGAGCAAAAAACATGCCGAAGTTTTGGTTATGATATTATAAGAAGAAAATTACAGAATTTCTCAAAAATTATCATACTGATACTGCATCAACACCAAAAAAATTTATGTGATTTCCTTAGATTTTTCCAAAACTACAGAAATCTTAAATCAATAATTGAAAAAATAAATGCCAGGAAAAATTGAATGTCACAATTGTTGAAATTTACATCAAGTGCTTTATGTATCTGTTGTGCATTGATGTATGACATATGACATATGACATGATGTATGATGTATCTTTATGTGCATTGATAATGTATGACATTATCAATGCACACTAAACGAAGATATGTCTTTCGATAGCTTATACAGCTTCTCGCTTCTTTAAGGGTTATTTGGTCAGTATACTAAAAAATTTTTGACTTTAGTTCATCTGCATCAAATTGCATTTGTACACTTTCTTTAAAACTGTCGTCCAGAAGATTAAATCTTACTTTTCTTGATAACAAATCTTTGTGATTGTATTATTTTCTATGATGAAGACTGTTGTAAACTATCAATGGATTTTTTTGTTGTTGTCTTGCTGCCTTGCTGTTGTTTGATGTTTTTCAATTTATGATTAGCTGACATTGCTCCGGCATCTAATTTTTAACATTAAAAATGTCTAACCTTTTCGATTTTGCTGCCATATTATTTATCATATAAAAAATATGATGTCATATTTACAACTTGTGACTTATGTAGTCTGTAATTTCAGGAGTTATTGTGGATGCTGTATGATCTCGGTCATTTGAGTAGATATCCCATGGCACTTGGCAATTTGGGCGACCTTGAAGAAATTCAACCAACTTCTGCTCGACCATCTGCAGTAACCCTGTTCAATGAGGCAATTGAAGCAAACAAGTTATATTATGGCAATCTCCATGTGTATCCATATACATACCTGGCTGGATATTATTACAGGTGAGTTGTAAAAACTCGAAAAGCTTATTTTGAGCCATATACATACCTGGCTGGATATTATTACAGGTGAGTTGTAGAAACTCGAAAAGCTTATTTTGAGTTACATGGTCTCCAGATTTTTTTCTTCTATTTCTGTGGAATCTATCTCCTTTTCACAGCATTATCAAAAACCCAACAACAGTAAAATGTTTTGCAGTTATCCAGAATCCAACAAATTTCTTATAACTATAGGGTACTTCATAGTAATTTTGCACTAGATTGTAGTCATGCTTATTAAGGTTACTTTCTTACTGACTGTTCCACTTTTCCTTTTTGTGATGCCCTCTGTCTAATATTTCCTATTCGTCACTCAAGCATTGTCTTTTTTTCAGAAATCAACAATACAAGGATGCATTAAGAGTTTGGGCAGAAGCAGCTAATGTAATTAGAAAGTATGTAACCTACCCAATAATTGCCTTTGCTGTAATATTGTTATACATTAGGCCAACTGGTATTATTTACTTAATAATTTTATTATTTATTACTGTATATCCTGTGGTTTATTTGATTTTCTAGTAATTTGCCGTAAGTTATATTTTGTGTTCCAAAACTTACTGATTATTCAATATATCCTATGGAGTTTACTATTGTTTTCTAGCTACAACTACACAAAAAGTGATGAAGAAATCTACAAAGAATTCTTGGAGATTGGAAATGAATTCATTCCAAATGTAATCAAAATGGCTACCATGGGATCTGCCATGACAACGTTAGTTGAGCCTAAGCAAAGCGATTCACTTAGACATGCCGAGGCTTGGACACTTTCATGTGTGTCGCTTTTACAGGACCCAGAGTGTTTTGCATATTTGTTGCAGTTTTATGATGGTATATGTGAATGGGAACAAGGCAGTGCCACACCAGTTTTACATATCGGCTGGGCACAGAATTTGGCTTTTTGTTTGAGCAAGTTTGATGCAAGTGTGCGTAGTTCGTTGAACATTGAAGTGTCCAAGAATGGTGATGAGGAGGATGATAAAACACCTGAGTTAATAACCAAAGAACAATCAGAACAGAAATTTTTTAGTCCTAAAGTCAGCGAGGATAGCTTCATTACTACTTTGGAGTCAAAATTTGGCTATGAAAGTAACAACGATGTAAATCCTAACATTGCGGCACTGACTGCTGCATGCAGCGAGTCGATCCTCAATCCAGACTACTTACTTGGCACAAGTGATGATGCCCTTTTTGCCGATTCGGCCGACTTCTACGATATCTTGAGCAACAGATCAAATGGGACACCATTCTTGGGACTTACAGTGGATTCGATGATGGCTGCGAGCAGTCCCACCTGTTCGACTCACAGCAGCAGCGAGGTTTCGTCTACTGTTTCACTTGTTTCATCGCAACCAAAAGTGAGACTTCAGAGCCACAAGATGTGCGGACTAAAGGAACTGCTGATGGCTGAAGGCAAGTTAAATACTAGCGCTATCAAATTGCAACTCACAGCACAGTCAGAAGTCGAAGTATCACACAGGAGAAAACCTGGCCATGAATTCGACTACACTTCATTTGGCGGCACACGTAAGCGCCCACGATGGCACTAGTCAATGGTAAGAATCTTGAAAATTTTACAACTTTCAAATATTTCCAAAGATGTGTGTTTTCACTGATCGTTTATTTGTAGCTGTTGTAAGTGTTGTGGAACACTTAACGAAGTGTTCTAAGAAATGTTAATTTAATCATATTGCGCATTTTGTGCACTTTGTAAATACATGTACTCTAACTTAAATTACGACAAAAATGTGTAAATTTAGCTTGTGTAGGTTATAGTAGCCATTTAAATTCTGTATAATTTTTTGTATATAGTATGTTTAAACTTTGTAACCGATATACACTTATTAAGCATTTTTAGTCATTGGGGTGAGCTGCTTAAGACCTCAGATCATAATTTTCTTGCCATGTGTTTTCTCTTGATGATGACTATATGTTATTATTTATAATTATTATGTTGTAATAACCAATGTATCATATGATAGCTAGTATGTCATTATAATTAGTGAAACACTATTGACTTGTGCGTAAAGCACAAAGAAATTGACCAAATATTTTGCCCGTTTTAAAATTTTGCAAAATTGGACTGTGATAATCACTGCAAACTGTAAATTATCTTGTAAATACGGCCTAAAATGTTAAAGCGTTTATTGGAAATTGGTAGTATATTAAAAATATTGCTACAAACTATACATTGTTTGCTTAGTAGCAGAGTCCTCTAGTTTCTATAGATTATAGATTAGTGTTGTTTTAATATAGACTTTTACCTCATGTTGTGTTATAAGATTATCTGAGAAATGTTCAGCTGGTAAGTAAAAATTGTCATAGAAGGCTTGAAATGATGTGTATTTTATGCAACATTAAGCTGCTAAAATTACATAGTTTACAATTGGCATGCTCTAGATTTCTATTTCAATTGGTGTGATCGGTTATTATTGGTTGTTATGTTAGCTTTATACTATACTGGTCTGTGTTTGGCATGATCATTTGACAAATAAAATTAAATTTAAAAAATTAGTGCAGTCAAATTAAATATAAAAAATTAGTGCAGTTGTAAATGATATACTATGCTAGTTGTGGGACTGGTTTAACGTGAATATGAAGTCGAACACAAATATTGTTCATATTGTAGTTGGCATGCTTGTTATAGGCTACTTGAGAAACTCCACCGTGTACTTAAGCACGTGCTCAAAATTGCAAAAATTAAACATGTTGTATTATCAAGAAAATGAAATTTTAAAAAAATGGCATGTTATTAGAGCTAGTACCAAGTCAGTTTTGCTTCTGCTGAAAACACTGATTATCAAGATGGGCTTGATAGTGCTTGATCTAATAGTTAGAAATTAGAAAGCCTTGCTATGAGCTATGTTGTGTGTGACGTGATAATTGAAAATTTTTTTACAGCGCACCGACTGTCAGTATGTTGAATTTAAATAATTATCTTTTATTATTACTTTGCCTAGTTATACTACCTAGCAAATTGCCATACCTTTGCCAACATGTGCTATGCTGCCTAACTTGTACATTCTTTCAGTTTATTTGATACTTTGTCTATATACATATTACAATATATTTTGAAGGTTTAGATATCCCTATGTAAGTATATGTAGAGTTCTGGAAATTTGGTTCTGTTAATTTTGAATAGTAACCTTTTAGGTCTGCCTCTGTGTCTCTTTTATGCCTCTGGTAGTAAAAACTTTTGACTGTATGCATTATCTAATGAACCCTTATTTTAAACTTAACAGAAATAATTTGTGGCACTCTGCCATATTGGCTGTTTGAAAAATAATTAATTCATTATATAATCGCTGCGATATTTAGCTGAGTAAATTCTGCTCCTAACGAGCTCCCAAATTACATGTTAGCACTGCAAGCTATCACGTTACAAAATAAAATAACATTTAACATTAAAAGAAACAGGCTTACTCTAAATAATGTACTGTGCAGGCTGGCTCATCTTTATTGTAGCATCCTTCCTCTGCATGTCCTTTGCCGGATGTTACTCCACACCAATAACTTCCCACACTAAATGTAAACAGCCATGTTGCAGTCCTCTAAATTCATCACCAGTAACGCAAGATGGCTGTGTTCCAGGACTAACTCCCTCGTTATATTTCTTCATTAACAACGAAGATGGGTACCACTACACCATGGCCCATCCAGATCGTATCAGTTCTTCATAGGCCACACTACCATATCATGTCCAGAACTCGGGTCATAATAACAAGTCAGCTGTTTTAGGAGAGAACTTTGCCAGCATGAGGTATAAATGAGAAGTGACACATATTTATAACACCGGAGTATGCGCATCGAGCTTCTAATGCCACTTATTTACCAACATCTTTTGTTCAAGTTCTAATGTCTGTCAATTACTTACTCGTGACAGAGTGTGGCAAAAGAAGATAAACAAGTTAAACACGCATGCAATATCAAGAGTATAAATCATAATTACACTAATATAGTAACAGCCATTAGTACACTACATTATCATTAATCCAAATTCACAACTCCCCCATATTATAAATGAAAACTTGCATCAAATGAAAAGTATCATAAACCAGCTACACAAGCCGACACATAAAGACTTAAGAACATCACATCTTACCTGCTCTCAACGAAATCCATGAAAGCAAAGACATCTACATCATCAAAACGCATCAGCTACATTACATTGTATACATAATGCCAATCTCACACTATGAAATAAGTCTACTAAATCACAAAAATACAAAATCACTAATATCAATAATGTGTCTAAATCAATTTTCTATATACAACTACTGTTTACGAGATTTTGATCTAATATAGTCTCTCTTTAGACCCTGGATAAAATATTTGTCTTTGTCTTTAATGTGCTCAATTTTCAGATCATACTCTTGGAAAGGCAAACTCCAATTTAGCAGCTTATTTTATTTTTAAGTAGCTCGTACTGTGGTTTGTACTGGTGATACTTCCCCTTGACCTACAGCAAGACTTTAGCAGACTTAAAATGTGGCTTAGCGTTTCCAAAATTACATTTTACTAGGCTTATGATAAGGTCTTTTGAACATAAACTCCACTAAAGTCCGCAAGTGTTGCTCCCAAGTTTCTCTACAAGCAACAAGATCAGTGCAGGCAGCAACATCTTATAGTTCTAGATCATCCATGCATTGACTTATTAGTCTTACCAATGTGACAGATGCATGTTTCATGTCATAAAGCACAACTGTATACTTATAGAAACCGTTGGGTTTAACAAAAGTAGAAATTTTCCTCACCCCTTCAATAAGTGGCATGTTCAATATCCTTGCCCCTTCTGTAAGGGGCTGCTTCAATATCTCCTTTACAAGTCACGCTGCTTTATCACGAATTTAACCTTTCCAATTTTGTCAATTCAGTCTTCAATACAGGGAATTGGGTCACATCAGTTTTAGTGACCATGTTCACCTTTTTAAAATCTAAAGGCTGAAAGACATGGCGAACTATTGTTGTCTTACATGTATTGAATTTCAGCTTTCATAAGTTTAGCCTTTGCAGGATTAATTCTGTATGAGTGCTACTTAATAGTTGTGGTATCGCCATCATCAAAATTACGATATATAGCATCAGTACAATGGACACATTACAGAACGATTACAAATACTTTACTAAAAAGGCTTTTAAATCTTGAATATCAAAACCATCTAGGTGTAATTTTCCATCAGAATATTCCAGTATCTCAGAGTTACTTAACTTTGGAATATAATTAGGTTCACCAATAACATGATCTTGGTCTACATAATCTGCAATGATATTACAAACAGTACGGTGACTCACAAAGCTGCATAATACAATTTCAACATATTAACATGACAAAGCTGCATTTCTTTACGTCAGTCAGGGACTTGGATGACATAATTTAAATCCCCAATTTTCTTAACCACTTCCTAATTAAGGGCCACTTAGCCTGTAGTGAGCTGCCTCATACAGGGAACAATGCCAGAGTCTTATCTCTAGTGTTTACCCATGCTTTCTTGTCAGGGCTTCATTTTCTGTTATGTCAAGTTCAAATTTTCTTTGGCTATTTGACAGGCTTTATAGCACTTCTTACTCAATAATTGGTTAAGGGAATTTCGTGTAAAACTTGGAGCATACGGGCAGAACTTTTAATGTCACTGTTTACCAGCAGTTAATTGACGTCTTTTGTTTAATCTCTATTCATTAATAATTACTTGTGATTGACTGTAGCAAAAAACGTAAACAAGTTAAAAATGCAAGCAATGCCAACTAATTATTATGGATAATTATTGCTAATAAACGATAATGCCTTCTCCCTGAATGAAAAGTTCTGCTGAAAAGAAGCAAAACTTTTACAGCTACGAAAACAATGTAGTTAAATTCATTGTTGTTCTGTTCTTCATCGTTATGTTTTATTTTGTTAACAGAATAAAAGTGGCTATTTATAATAATTATAGTTGTCTTTGTGAATTAATGTTGTTTCTGTACAATATATAATTTTTGTTATAGTTATTCAGTAATATGCGTTTCAATAAATATCACTATTTCTTTCTGTTGATTAGTATTGTTGTTATTATTATTGTTTTTTCTTTTTACAGTAACTGATGCTTAAAGACAAGAAAACCCTTTACTTACATAAAGCTAGTAAAATTCGTCTTGAATTTTTGTATCAGCTATATACTGCCTTGTTTCGCACAGAGCTTGTAGTAGCCCTACAGCAACACTGTACAATACTTGTAAATTTAAACTCCCGCGCTGATTGATCGTTAGGCGCAGCCATTTTAAAGTCGACTGAAACAAGTTTAAATAAAATTGCGTTAACTTAAGTTTGAAAAAAACAATTAGAATATTCGTAGCGTCCTTTTTATTGACTAAGCAAAGATGTAATTTAGAAATTTTAATATGTTTTTTTTTGGTGAGTCTTAGTGGTGCACACTGGGAAAGTGAGACATTTACCAGATGGCACGAACATTTTAAATTACTAAAAAAATTGTTCTAGTCACAAGTCTTTTAAGCAGGTAAGCGTAATGTTAAGTAATATAACTTTGTGTGGAAAGTTTTTCGGGACATAGTTTAAAATTGCCTTTCCTTACTCTTATTGCTACGAGCTATGTACGTTATGATGTTGTGTGAAAGTGATCATTATACACAAGAGTGTTCACTAATGTACATATAGGGTTTACTTTAAAATGTCTATAATTTTAAAAAAATATTTTTTATGAAGACAAATAAATAGATAAATCTCTAGAATTTAATGCAGGGTAAATAACTAAATGTTGAAGCTTTTTCATTTGAAACATCAAATAGCTTACCAGAGCAATGTCAGACTGAAGCCCGAGTTAACGTATAAATGACTCAAGCCTTCAAGGTTAAACTGCATGTAAAAATTACAGCCTGAGCACCTAAATCCAAGCAGGTTTGCCAGGTCGTAGGAACGGGAATAAACTAGTCAAAAATGTAATATTAGTATCATGAAATGTTAATTTTACACTTAAAAATGCCAACGGGAGTTTTGCAGCTCGGGTAGACGATATAACGATCGTCTACGGATTGGAACCATCAAAGGTATTCTATTTCCGCGACCTAACTGTTGGAAAGATACAAAAGGTGGTTAAAGGCTTGCATGCGACCACATGATCAAGTAAGTGTAAAAAACACGTCGAATGTATAATATGTTCGCATGTACCAAGGCAAAAGGGACTTCAGTAAATATTTTTGTTACACATTTGTCTTATTGACTTAATTAATTCCTTTATAATAACGACCTGATTTGGTACTTAATATTATGTCTCTGTGTTTTGTAGGTCTTTAAAACTTCGAAGCTACTTCTCCTTAATTTTGGCTACTGAAAGTTTTAATTTCGTGCAAAAATTACTGCTACTCTACAAATTTTTTTGCATGAAAAAGCACAGTCAGTTTAATTATCTGCAGGCAAGGACTACTATACTACAGGACGTGCACGCTGAAATCTCTGATTCGGCTAGCGGAGGCGATCAATACTTGCATGAACGTAATCTATAAATAGTGCGCTTTAGAGAGTAGTGATCTTGGAAATTAAAGAATGTGCGGATCGGTAGATAGCGAGTATTATTTTTCATTTAATTGGTTCTTTACATTACGGGAGAAAAGTACCAATTGTCTATTTTATGTATCAAAGGAAATTAGTGTTCATTTTTACTTCTTAAATAGCGCACTACTTTAGGCGTAAGTGTGTTTTACCGGAAGTAGTGCTTTGTCATTGTTAATGTGTCTGCTTGTGTTTGTTTCTTTGTGGATTATTTTCAAAATTTCTGGTGGATTTTATACATCTGTGCTCAGCAGCATGCCTAACAAGTGTGGTGTTGTTAAATGTAAAGGTAACTATGACACGGAGAACAAGTGTCGTGTGTTCAGACTGCCAAGAGATCATGTAGAAAAACAGAAATGGCTAAGTGTTCTTCTCCCACGCGAAGACTTTGTTGTTGATCCAACGAAATTTTTCATTTGCGAAAAGCATTGGCCATCGGATACTCATATGGTCAAAATTCCAGGTGGTCACACCAGGCCAGTGGATCCACCCAGTATTTTCAACGTTCCAACATCATGCTTGCCCACTCCAAAGCCACCACCTCGCCCTCCAAAAACTGAGGACCAGCAGCTGAATTATTTCTTTAAAAAGGATAAAATAACTTCTCTCAATGAATTCACTCCTGAGAAAGACCTGCATAAGACGTATCAGAACCTCATTATATCTCGCACACAAGACAAATTTGTGTGCATGTTCATGGAAGAGGACCACAGTCAATGTTATATGTCAATTATTGTTCACAATAAGCCTACCTTGTGTTCCCCTCTTACTCTGTATGCTTTGAGAAACGGGATCAGTGTGCCATTAAGTAAAATCCTTAGTCCGAACAATGGGCTGTCCTCTTACTCACAATTTTTCGCGGTTGTGAATTCTGTTGTCAACCACATTCATCATGTTGATGATATTGTCAACAAAGTGACAAAGTCTCTTGAACTTGAACTAGCTCAAAATCGAGAACAATCTCCTAGTGTTAATGCTAAAGCCAAGAAGCTCAAATTTCTAACACGACAGCTTCGACTATTATGTGATAAGACTTTCGCAGTGTCTGATTATTGCTTTGCAATAGAGTCATTTCCCCATTGCAATTACGAACAACTGCGTGACTTTTTAGTGTCACCCAGCAAAAGAAAGCTGCAGTCAGTTATTTCATCGACAGATATTGACAAGGTGCTAGGTAAAACACCTTGGAGAAGGATCACCAGCAGAACTCAGCCCTTTACCAGACCTCCATTAAGAAGGCGCGACTAGCCGACTAATTGTCGCAAACATCTCTGCAAAATGGTGAGTGCAATAATTTCATGTATTCTAATTTACACAGAGGAACCTATGAATGAGTTTATATAGTCCTGACAAAATGGTGCAGTCTGTTTATTCTCTATAGAAAGTGACAGGTAATCTTCGGGACACAATGAGTTGCAGATATGGTGTGTGTTTTTTTTGGGGGGGGGATATCATAGGTACCACTGTTTTTAAATTACTAGATGAATGAGGAATATGTTCTATGTGTATTGTGGCATGCTATAGGTCACCATGGGGGGTAAATATGTCCAAATTATTAGCACTAAATGTTAAAAATAGATCGCCTCCGCTAGCCGAATCAGAGATTTCAGCGTGCACGTCCTGTAGTATAGTAGTCCTTGTCTGCAGGTTAAACATTAGTTGTGATGTTATTTACTAAAGGCAGTTGTTATTCAGCGTGAGCTAAATTCCCGAATATCCCTGAGCGTGCAACGCCGAAAAGGGAGGCAGAGCGATAGACCAATATGCTTGACGTCAACGGTGTCATCCGTTCACCAATGAGGTGATGCACATAATTTTGCTGGGAAATAATGTTTGATTGAAAAATCATCCTATTACATGTATAAGTGCTTTAAATCAAGGAAAGCGTTTGCGTGAATTGATACCGCTGCAAAAAATGGACCAATTATTTGACTACACATTATCCGCGCCAAATATTCATCTTTGGATTATATATGTGCCTCGTTGAAGTTCCCTTGTTGCGTGACATGTAGATATTTTATATCTCCAAATCCTCACATTATGAGTATTCAGCTGTCCTGACACATGAAATTTTGTCGTTATTTTATTAAAAGCCTGTAAAGAAGGTTAACACTGTGTCTTCGAACATTAATTTTGTTCTAGCATGCTAGTTTATCTTGGTTTACCATATGACTCAGGTGTTTGAAAGTTCGTACATTCTAAGAGTAAAATCGTAACTTTTGATGTATGACTTCAAAAACCATTTAAAGTGGTTGTAGCTGTAAATAGCTTTAAATTCATTCAGCGAGTTTTCTGCAATATATTGCACTATTGTGATGTCATAATATAAAAAACACCGTCCACTGGTGATCAATAATGTGCGAACACTTAATATAGCCTTTGCTTTCTCCTCCTGAAATGGTGGTAATAATGTGTCAACATTTTATATAATCTTCGCTCACTGATCCAAGGTGAAGTGACGATAAAGAAACTTTGTAGGTGGGTGGACATAATCTGACTCCTCTCACCATTTGCAGTTGTGTTTGCCTTGCTGATTTATTTACATTTATTACATTCTTAGCTCATGTTAATCTATTTTTTTTACTTTTTTATTTTTTTACTTCTCTCACATTCATATTACATTTTTCATATCCTTTCATTTTTCATACTCCTTTTCTTCTCATTCACCACCTTTCATTCTTGCACCTACGCTTTTCTTTCTATTTGCAATATTGGGCCTGACCTTTACAAGTTTTCTTTTTGGACAGCCCCAATAATCCATTATTGGGTTAATTGTAGTCAACTTTATTATTTACATGCTTGTTTCTTTTAACTTGGTATTTTATATTTTCACCATATTTATGTATTATTTTGCCATGGCAAATGGAATAAAAATAACCCAAATAAACTAAACTGTGTTGTTAACAGATTACGTGTGCTTATAGATGCCAAGTACAATTTTCTCAAAACTTTAGTGCACGTTGTTTGCCTCAGAATAAGTAAACGGCATTGTTTTGTGACATGAGCGACAAAATTCGCATGATGACCAACGATATGAATGGCTTTATAGAGTTATCTTAATTCACGAACAATTGAGTACTCAAAAAGTTGAAAGTCTACCCACCTGTACTACAGAATTCATGTAGATTTTACTAACCAGTTATTTTCATAATAAATTTTTGAAACTGTAAAACTTTGTGGACACACTGTATATATAAAATAATATCAACTATCAGTATTGCCCGATTTCTTGGAGATTTCAGGAAAGCTGCAGCTAGCTTAGAAGCTCATAACTCAAACGGGTGATCGGGAAGAACACTAGAAATCAGTACAATACGGTAATCGTACAAAGTTTCAACTTTCACGGCAAGTTTTACAGAAACAAAGATGGAGGTTTGAGTTACATTCCTATTGATCAGTTTCGGTGCGAAAAAGGACGGTTCTCGATATATGCACATGTGAATTTTCGTTAGTAAGTAAAACTATTATACATATTTAAACACTCATGTCCCCTATTAAATCCTAACTCTCAGAGAAACACTAACTGCCTCTAAGCCTCGGGTTACTCCAGCAGTTTTACTTTTCTATTACTATTACTAGTATTAGTATTACTTATTAGTAATAGTATTAAACGAAAAAGTAAGTTATTCAAAACTCACAAGTTGTCTAATAATCCGTGGAAAGTTAATTATTGCAAAAGATATTCAAATAAATTAAATCGAATTAAAGAAACTTCTAAAAAGCAATATCATTCTCAAATCATGCAAACGTACAAAAATAATACGAAGATATCTGGTCTACAATTAACGATATCTGTAGTAATACTAATAACAAACATACTAGGAGTAGGACCTTTCCTAACAAAATAATAAATAAAGGTATTGAACTTGTGGACCTACTTACCATGTGCCTTCAGCAATTTTTTGCATCTGTTGAGACAAAAATGCAGTAAAAGATCCCCCAGTATCTGCTCATTTTAGTTCATAGCTAGGCACTAAAAGTCCTAATTCTTTTTTATTGGCCCAATAACAGAGCCTGAATTAGTTTACTAATTAAAAAATTGGACGAAAGTAAGTCCTCAAAGGCATACCAATTTTTTATTATGAAATGGCCTCTGAAGTAGTGTTTACATAGGTAGCAAAAATCAAACTCTGGTACCCTCTTCCTTATAACCATCAGGTACCTGAGTACCCAATTGCTAACATTCAGTGGCAGTGAAAAAATTGTAATAATTTATATTGACAAATAAAAACAGCCACTGGTCCATTTAACTAACTGTGCTGTTATGTTCACAACAAGCATTCATTTTTTACGCCCTGAAAGCCTTAACTCATGATCTGTGAGTTGCGAAAGTTAGTATTTTCCCACACAAAGCATTTGACTGAGTTTATATCTGTCAGACCCTAATTACTTAATTGCGTGCTTTATCAATGTGTCAGCTACGTCACCCCTAAGTAATCCTGCACTGAGTACGATTAATACAGTGTAGGGATTAGGTGAATAAAATAATCTATATTATCCTTTTTGTGTGCTGTTAAATTTAGCAATCCATTTATTCTTATCTTTGTTAGTGGCCTGAAATAGGTTTTTAAAGGTTTATCAACAATTTCATATGGATAAGTAACCTCTTGGTAAAGAAATCATCATTTAGTTTTTGTAAGTTATCTGTATGGCAAAAATGGCATCTGTATGGCAATGATCTGCCATCTCCCTACTGGCTCTTAGCCTCCCACACTGCCTAGGCAGGAGTTAATAGTCTTCTAGTAGACTACCGTACTTACTGTAGAAGCACACTGCACACAGCAGGTGGCATTTAAATTTTCTCTAACAATGGATACCATATTATAAAATAATGTCTATATTTTCGTTGTTGGGTAAAAATATTGGGGTCGGGTAATAAACAACATAGGTGATTACTCGGGTACCTGGGTACCTGATGGAAATACTACTCTGAAATTCTTACAGCACTTCTTATATTTTTCTTCAATGAGTCCGTTGTTGATGGTACTTTGCCAAACATACTAAAATAGCCAAAATTATTCCTATTGATTAACCTGGATAAGTCATTTTTTATTTTATTTATTTAATCTTTAAGTAACCTCTCAAACTATAAGCCAATTTTTTTATTATCACCAATTACAAAATTTTTTTAAAAGTTTTTGTATACACATTTAGATAGTTTGTTAAGAAATGCTATGTGCTGACTATTAAGCAATTATCTTATTCAACTTCATTGGCAAAATATGAACTATGTGAAAGAATAAGGAATGATCTAGACCAAAACTTACATATTTGTGGCAATTTTTTGAATCTATTGAAAACATTTGATACTACACAGCATAATATGTTGATTTATAAACTTGAATATTATCGGATAAGAGCAACGTAAGAACACTGAATTTACTCAAGTCATATTTGGATTCCCGAAGTCACTATACTGTAATTGCAGATGTTTCATCCAATTTGGCCACATGTGGGGTACCGCAAGGGTTGACCTTTGGGCCCTTACTATTTTTGCTATATGTCACTGACTTACTAGTATCTAATTTCAACACAATAATGTTTGCTAATGACATAAATTTATTTGTAGCCAATAAAAGTATGAAAATTAGGAACAACCAGTAAACAAAGAAATACAAAAATGGACACATGGATGAAAGCTAATTTATTATCAGTTAACTAAATTTATGCTCATTACCACAAAATACTCTAGATTAGACCGAACAAATATTCAATTGAAATAGGCAACAATAGCATTGAACAAACCGATCATGCTCAATATTTAGGTATCCTTATTGACAATAAGTTATTATGGAAGTAGCGTACACTTCTCATTTCATATAAACTCAACAAAATTATGGGTATCATAAGTAAACTTTGGCATTATGTAGATACCCATACACATAAAACTGTGCTCTTGTTTATCCCCATCTGCAATACAATATTCTGGCTTGGAGAACTGCAACAAACCAAACACTGCATCCAGTCATTACCGCAGAAAAAAAATTGTTAAGTTAATGAAATTTTTCTTGGTGCAAGCATATAATATCCTTTTACAAAAATCTACTTATCCTCAAATTATATGACATTAAATTTTTTTACTGGAACTGGCAAAATTTGTATATAAGTTTAAATATCATTTGCTCCCCGAAATTTTCTCTTCCTGCTATACGTATGCTGCTGATGTTCACAAGCGTAATACTCGATCTGCAAAAAGAGAAGCTTTATGCATCTGATACTTTTCAGGATGTAAATGTGGAATTCTGTTACAGCAGAGCTCAATCAAGTTTTCTAAATAACTATTATTTAGACTCTTCTTTTCATAATCTCTGTACAACTATATTGTGTTATATTATCTCATCTATACCCATTCAGCAGTCTCTGTTCATGTTTTTTAAATGTACGTCTCTTGATTTGTTATGGGAGATTTAGGGCACGGATTCTTGAATATTTTTGACTGAATGACTCCTGGATACTCGTGATATCAGTCAAGTACCACTGCAAGGTATGGCATGTATACAAAAATTATTACACAATATTCTGCTCACCATTCCTACATCATCAAATCCGCATTTTTCTTCGACTTTTTAAATTGTACTGCTTGATTATACTCTTTGCTTGCTTATTTTTGATTTTTGCTGACATAGTATTTATTTATATAAATATACCATGTTTTATAACCATGACTACTTATTATTTATTTTGTTATTGGTTCGGTATGTATCATCATAATTTTCATTATGCTTTATTTTCCCTCTTGCTTTATATTGATTTTTTTGCATGGTTCTTTTATATTATCTCCGTAACTTTTTATAGCCAATTCTTACTAGTTTCTCCTGAAAATTCTTCCAAGCTCACTCGATTTTAAAAAATAAAAAAGATTCGACTTTTATTGCACAAGTGAACTAAAGGGTTTACAAAAATGTTGAAAAGGCGTCAATTTTGAAAAGTGCTCGAGGGAGCGGGAGCAAATGATACAATCCAAATGGAGAGAGAGAGAGAGAGAGAGAGAGAGGGAGGGGAGGGAGGGAGGGAGAGAGAGAGGGGAAGAGGAGGGAGAGAGGATCTTTTTCGCTGAATAACTCATTGTTTTTATAAAGCTAGTTGACAAATGATATTTTGACATGATGTAAATAACTCTGCATGTGTAACTCCAAACAACTTTTTTGGCTAAATTTAACAGATTAATTTGCAAACGGCTGGCAAAGGTAAAGTATGAAATAGAAACTTATAACCACATAGTAATGCATGCAGTGGGACCTGACAAAAAGTGCACAATATGCAATAACCAATTAAGTAGGCTGCTTCAAAGCTATAAGTATTTAAGAGCAAGTAAATGATGAAAGTTCTTTCTTTTTTTAGAGTTTTCGTTACTTCTGTGTATTGCAATAAACTATCTTCGCTGGAATTGTATTATACTGTATTAAGATTTTTCCTTCCCAGTTACATTAAGTAAGTGTAATGCCAAATAACATTGTTTTGTATGGAATGTTTTTTGCATATGTACTTTAAGGTTCTCCTTTCTTCCCCTTTAATCCGTCTTGTTTGTACTTAAGTTACCTACATTTCTCCTCCTCAGTTTTTGTAGTAAAACTCTTTAGTTCTATTCCTGCTGGTAACTTTATTTTTAGCTTTTGTTGCAGTTATGATACACAACATTTCCTCAATTTCTCTAATGAAACTTTTTAGTTCTATTCTTACTGGTAATTTTATTTTTAATGTATCTTTTTTGTTGTAATTAAGATACACACCACTACTCTTTGCATTTTAACAATGAAACGCTTTAGTTCTTTTCCTACTAGTAACTTTTAAATGCATTTAACCATCAATCTTTTTTGGAAATCGGCAGACCTGTGCAGATGGTAAGTTGCCAACTAATAAAATTTTGTGACTTCTTAAACCTTAAGGTATCCCAAGTCTAACTCAAAATTATGCTAAAATTACATGAGGAAAATTCAACTATTAAATTTTATATGTTTGTATCTGGCAGTTTTGTTTTCTTAGGTATCACTACTAAAGCTGTAACTCTTCGTGAAAACAAGTGTAACTTATATACTAGAACTAATAATAAGTCTTGAACCAAGAGAAACTGCTTTAACCACAGTTTAGCGATTGTTATGGTATATGTTACAATTTATTATCCGCAACATCCAATGCAGAAAAATCTTCCTTTAAAACAGCAACATTACAGTTTTTCAACAAACAGTGCATTATTGGGTTTCATAAGGTCATTAATTATAAACTGGTTGCCTTGTGGTATGCACTAGGTAAAATCTGCCAAATTACATAACATCACATTACCCTTACATTAAATATGACAGGCATATTTATATACGACAAACGAAGGAGGATTTTTCTGTGGTAGATGTTGCAGAAAATAGGTTTGGTTTGCTCATAAGTGAAGCAACATTTCATAATTTTTTTTCAAATTAGCTGGCAATTAACGAAATCATTAATTAGATTATAACTGTTAATGCGAGAATATTAATAAGTCACTGTAATTTATTTCACGACAACTATTACCCTTATGGGCAATGAGTAGAAGAAAAGAGATGCTGAAAAATTGTGAAGCAGTTGAGAGTTGAACCCGAGACCCTGAGATTAAAACTCTCATGCTGTACCACCTGAGCTACTAGTTCAACATGATAGAGCAGGTGCAAGGGTAATAACTGTGAAATAAACCACAATGGTTTATGATTATACTGACATACACAGTAATAATCTAATTAACGATTTCATAAAATTGCTCCATCCTACTTAAAAAATTGAAATATTAAACTGTTTGTCAAAAAGATAACGGTGAATTTTGCTTCTATAACTTGTTCGATAATAACTTTAGAAGATGGCAAAACCAACGCCGTAAAGTAACCAACATGGTGATTTCTAACTGCTGGATTGTAAGGCTACTATAGCTTAATTATTGGAAACTTATTTCAACAATAAGGTAAACAACAGTCATGTAATACCATGAACTGTAGGGGAATATGTTAATGTGCAGCTAATGTTTGTAAGCAATGTTTTTGTGGCGGGGAATATTCATAAATCCAACTTATGCTGACTTGACGATTTTGTGGTACATTGTGCCATTATAGCGTGCACAGCTTGTGCTGCTTTATACTAGTACAAAAAAGTCTTATGTTGATTAAAGAGATTGGAAAAATTTAGAGGGAAAATAGCTCATCAAGTAATTTAAAGGGGATTAGTCATTTCTAAATTTTTGAAAGTATACTTCATTTAACTTTGGTTTTTTTATATTATCAATAGAGAAATCTGTAAATCAAATGAAATAAGTTTTTTCCCTAAATTCAACCTTTTTTATTTTATTTCAACATCGTATTTTACAAAAATTCATTCTATAAATAATGCAATAATAATAATTATGGAATTTCAACATTAGATCACACGGATTATAGATGTAATTAAGAAAATAAATAATGAACAATAAAACAAAGTGAAAAGTTTGTTGACATCACTTATATGTCTAACGGTGACTACAAGTCTATAACACACAATAAATGTAAGTATAAAGAATATACATGGTACAGTAGATTTTGCTAGTATAGGGTAGGCTGGACTCTCATTTCTAGGGGTCATAGGATTTGTTGTCAAGGGCGAACCACAAGGCCACCAGAAAAATGCATCATTGTAAAATTAGCACATGGTTTTAAATTTTCTATCTTCAATAAGGTAAATATTGACATACCTGTAAAAAGATTTTGAGGAATTCATATATAGTACAACATTCTGCCTGTTTCGGTATAGACATTGTCAAGTACAGGTGATAAATATTTTGCTTTCAGCACTCAAGTTTTTTAGTATATATATTGAAATAAGCCCAATTTTTGCAGTTTTTGCAATTCTGAAGTTTTTTTAGAAATGAAGAAAATGTGACGCTAGGCTAGTCTATCTTTGTTTATAACCACCTCTTTACTGTTTACCATATATTACATCAGTGTGTTTGCCTATTACAATTCCTGTTTTCGTAGCAAATTGCGTAACTTCCTCAGATTATTTTGCGTAATTTGGTCCCCAGGGTTGAGTTTCAGTGCTTCTTGGTAGGCCTTTTCTGCTTCACTCAACTTGCCATTCACATGCAGCATTGCACCTAGGTTCATGTGAGCACTTGCTGCCTGAAATATGAAAGACAACAATGATACTAGGATGTTTGCAAACCATTTCTTAAAAAAGTCTTAATGAAAGGTTCATTATATTTTTAGCGCTGCCATTAATATGGAGTTCATTAATCACTAGATAAATCTGTTTTTCGTTTTAATGGATGACCAAAACTGCAAGCGATTTGGAATTTGAAACCATATCATACATACTAATCTATCAAAAGTCTATCATTGCCGTAAGTTGGGAAATAAAATGGAAAAGTCTGTTTTTTTTATCATATCTAGTTCATGGTATTTTTTACAGAACAAGTAGTTCTTTAAATAAATATTACTAGTTTGCAAGGAAATCTTTATTCACTGCATATATTTAGTATTTACACTATTTTGTTTTTGTTTCAGTGGCATTTGTACATAAATTACACAAAAGGTCTGGTCATGTTAAAGCAGAGATGTTAGCTGCCACAACATTTAACAAATTCAAGATTAAGTTACATGCAAGAGCTTGGTCTTCAAGGAAAGCTGGGAGACCACACTAGTTCAGCATTTTTGGTACTAAAATATATGAGAGCCAAAATCAAAACGCTTGCAAAATCACGAGAGATTTACGCTATGATTCTTCTCAATGACATACGGGTCAATTTCTGTCAACTCCTATACATAGTTTTCAGTGTCTTGCTGCTAGTCCTGTCTTGGCAAGGTTTACTTGTTTTAGTATATACACCGAAGGTTGTACATAATTATCCGAATGTCAGCATTGCTGAATTGGCATTGGCAGCAAAGCACAATATTCGCAACATACCAACAATTTTGATAAAATGGGGTATGAATTTTACACTAGTACCTGGTGCATGTACTGGCAACACAAATTACTTTATGGTCGCATTGTTACACAGTGCCGTAAACAACTTCAGTTACCGCGATAAAATACGAACCACGTGGGGGCAAGTAAAGCATTCGCGCTATGGGAACCTAACTGTGATATTTGTCTTAGGACAAACCCTTAATGCCACCAGTCAACTGTTAGTTGAAGAAGAAAGTCACAAGCACAACGATATCCTTCAAGGCCAGTTTATCGATACTTACCATAATTTGACATTGAAACATCTCAGTTTAATGCAGTGGGCATTAGAACACTGCTCACAACGGACAAATTGGTTTCTCAAAGGAGACGACGATATCGTTGTGAACATTTTTAAGCTCGTTCGATATTTAATTCATCCACTTACTCCGAAACATAATGCCCTGCTTTGCTATGTGCTTAAAAATCAACTAGTGTGGAGACAAGGTGGAAAGCACAATATTTCTGAGTTAATCTATCCAGCCAGTAGATGGCCCGACTTTTGTTCTGGTCAAGCTTATGTGATATCTGTTGATGCAGCACACAGAATTTTACATCAGAGTGTAAAGATCCGTCCGATATTCATTGATGATGCATTTGTTACTGGAGTTACACGACTACAAACGGACATCAAACTACTGCGGGTACCTAGACAATTTCAACACAGGCATTATACCATGATGGATTCCAACCCAGCTGCTGTATTCGCTAAACTATCACCAAATCACATGCCTATATTTGGCACGCTGGCATCAATTGATAATAAGACAGACGAATTGGACATGATGTCCAAAATCTGGGACATTATCATAAAATATGAAGAAGAGTGAAAATTATGATATATGTACGTATGTATGTACCGTATTTTTTCGAGTATAACGCGCACACGTGTACAACGCATGCCCCTAATTTTCGATTAAAAATTGGTATAAAATTTTGTTTCACTTTTTCTCGGCTCAGACCAAGCATTGTAAGTGACATACGTTGTTGAACACGTGCGGCCATGATCAACAACCGCGAGCTTGAATGAAGCGTCATATGCAGAACCGGTAAACAAAAATGTAAAGAACACTGAATTGAAACTTTATAACTCTGGATGTTGGTAATTGTGCAAAACATGCAATGCTTAATTGAAGTTGCAGTGTGGGCAAGGCGAGGAAATAATCAACTACCATACATCACAGCGGATAATAAGAATTCTTGGAAATGGCACCGTCTGACAAAGTCTGCTGATGACGCAAATATTATTGATTATTTCCCTAGCTACGCCTCGCCTGTGAGTGTTGCGCATGAACCATTGAGAATTATTTATTTTAGATTGTCCACGCAAGTGCTTTGGATACTGTTACTAAAATAGACCATAGGCGTTTTGTGGGCCGAGAAATTTGGCTGCATTCAATGTTTTGCGATTGTGGTCACCGATATCTTCGACTAATGAGTCATTGCACAAATAATATATTGATACATCTAAGCGTGTCACCCCCGTCCTCGTTTATAACGCGCACCCAAACTTTGACTTCTTTTTTAGGTAGAAAAGTTTGTGTGTTATACTCGAATAAATACGGTATGTATGTATGCATGCATGCATGGATGTGACACCTATGTAATAAAACTTTGTGCATCAGTATATTGGAGACTTAATCCAACAGGCATCAGCCATTGTTGAACTATACTCAATTTAGAAAGTTATATACTTTTCACTTCCTAATCTTTAATGAGCGAATTAAACATAAAGTTGCATTGTTGTGTGTGATTCTTATGAATTTAGTAGAAACCTATTAGATATTAATTTTACCAAAAAGGTGTGCATCTTTTTTAAAAATCTTTAGACATATTTACATTAAAGATGCATCCTGATTTGTAAATTTTTGACAGATTAATCAGAGTTAAGGTGCATGCGATATTGTACTGGAATAAATGCATCCTACCATTCCAGGCACACGTCGTATTTTAGGTAAATTTTGTAAAACTACTGTCATGTAAAGTGTTTAGTAAGGAAAGGAGAAGGCAAACTTTCCACTTTTACTAATAATATGGCCTTGAAGCTAGATATGCATGTACTTACATCTGGTTTCAAGTTGACTGCAGCTCTATAAAAAGTCTCTGCTTTCTCGTTCTCACCTGCTTGTCTAAAAACAAAAGATGTCTCATTACGTAAAAATGGAAAAGTAATTTTCTGAGCTGGACAAAAAAGTAGTCACAGAACTTGAATATTATTGCGGCAGGTAATGCTGGCAATTTTTTTGGTTTTATTTTGAAGTACTAACATACATAGTTGGTGTACATCAATTGATTTTCAGCAATAATTATGTTGAAATGATTCTAAATATATAAAAAATGCCTACGTAAGAATGCCAAAGTTATCAATTAATATATTCCTGTAAACTGTTTACTTACTTTTATCAGGTTAAATGGTTGCAATATTTGTTTTTATTAAGTTCAGTATTGTATAACTCTTAAACGTGACAATTACAAATCTTCTACTTTATCTCTTGTACAATATTGTACATGGGAGAAGCATCAGAATACCAGGCACTCACTTGTGAGAATTCCACTAACTAAATATGTCAGGTGTCTGCAAAGAAATATTTTTCAAATACAGCAGCAACCCAATGTTGAAGAGCTTCAACAGCAAAGTATTATAATTTAGTGTATTCATTTACCTTAATGTATTTGCCGCATTGAACATGACCTCAAACTCAGATGGTGATAGTTTTGCTGCTTTCATGAACTCTTGAGCTGCTTCATGAATGTTTCCTCTTTCGGCTAGATACTGTCCGTGATGCTGGTACACTGCTGGATCATCTGGTGCTAACTCCTTTGCTTGATCAAACAATTCTTCCGACTGTATAATCCGCCCCTAAAGTAAAAGATTAAACACATAGTTCTGTGTTGCCCCTTTTTTGCCTTATTGTCTTCATACTACCTCTGATAACGTGTGGTATTACATACCAGTATGAATGGTAGCTATCAGTTAGCGTAAAATAACCTAAACATTTTCTGAAACAACGTGCCCTAAAACTTTCTGGTTTACTCTTACTCACACAAAAATAAATTTTTAGGAGTAAATAAGATAATATCTTGCAACCAACATAAAAACTAACAGGGCTTTCAAAGCCTTTTTACAGAGACTGTATTGTTAGACTGACCATTCCTTGTGACATTCCTCTTGAGCACTGATTCCACTTCATCAGAAATATATTCTGTTAGTTAAACACGAAGAATAAAAATCAGTTAAAATGCATTTCTTTTAAAGCTACTGTCTCAAGTTTTGGTTCAACAGAAGGTAGTACTTCTGATTAACAATGGCTGTAAGTTTATTAACACACAAACATTTAAGTATTTAATACATGCAAAATAATAATGCATAACACGTGATACTAGGTGTCAATTAACATTCTGCCTGCCAATACTTACGGTTTTATAGTATAGTTTAGCCAGCGTAAGGTGTGCAGGAATGTGATCTGATTTTGCTTTCAATGCTTTCCTGTACCATGTCTCAGCTTCCTGTAACTTTCCCAGTCGAAAATATGCTTCACCTAGGTTAAAATTTTAAATTTGCATGAAATAATTGTTTTTAGGCTAATATAGAATCACAAATTTTTTGGTGTTATAACCTTGCAAAAAATATAATGGCTTGTGTTTTTAGTACTTGTCAGTAGATGGTGCCACATAACTTCCACTATAATTATTTTGGCAAAATCGCCATTGATGGAGCTGGTGGGAGCACCTACAAAAAAGCTATTGATACCAACATAGAACTAATTAAATCTGATAACCAATCAATCTCAATAGACAAGAAATGCGAAAAGTTGGAATACAGCCTGGATTTAAACCAGGGACCAACTTACCAGACTAACACCATAACCACTAAGTCATCGTGTTTAATAGTGATTGTGGCTATCCAAAATTCATCCTTATAGCTGGTCCACCAATTCAGCATTTCCGGGGTTAGATCACACACACGCACACGGAATGATTCTAACTAATTAAATGATTTTTATTGTTCGTTTGGAAATGCTGAAAGCATTCCAATTTTCCACACTGTCTTTTCTAGTTTGGTATCAAAACAGGATTGTACCATCATTAATGATAATCTTGACATTATGAATATAAAAGACTAATTATGAATATATTTACAGTAGACCAAGTTACCTAACATATTGTACAAACTTTGTGGCGGATAATGTGTTGTCATCTTACTCACTGCTTCATGGTAAACTTCTAGTGCACCCTAAAATGTAAAATAAGCAGTGCTAAGCCTAGCTTGTTTATAATTCCTTAATTTCAAGACAATTATTTGTTGCAATGAATAAAGAAAAAACTAGGCAAACCTGAAAATCTTCCTGTTCTGCTAGTACACGACCCAAGTTGTACAAACATGATATTTTTGTGTTCTCGTGAGTTTTTGGATCTTTCAAACCACTGCCGTCTAGTGTTGAACAATGCCGGTACACGACTGCGGCTTCATCTTTGTTTCCCAGGAGAGCAAGTACAATACCCAAATTCAGATGGGCAGCTGTAACAAAAGGTACGTGTAAAATAGAAAAATTTATGAAACTTGAGAAATTACGTAAAGCATTTATAAAACTGTGAAACTCAAGAAGCTTAGAAGGCTCAGTTTGCTTGTAAAGAATCAAATGACCACAATATCAAAAGACAACTTTGTGATACTAAATGGCCAGCTTAACGTCTACATGAGCACAATTAACGATAAGTATTACACGGTAGTCAATTAGTTAATGAAGTTTTTAACCTGACTGGTTAGTGTAGGTACACTGCTGGTCTTAATAGAGATGAATTCAGTGTTACTCAGTAGAGATCTGAATTAGATGTAGCAACCATAGTTGCATAAATTGCAAGTTAAATTTAAGAACGAGAGAGTGTCCTGGGAATGTGGTTATTATTTTTGGCAGATATACTAGACCTGATAGTTAATTTTATTTGGAAAGCAAGTAATGAAGGCTATAATTCAGCAGACTAACTAAAAATGCCTGAAATGAAAGTTCGAAATCTTATCCGATACAAATTGACATTGTAAAAAGCATTGTAGTGCTGGAGAAATGGCTGAATGTGTTGTACCTGCCAGTCGTGGACGGCACTTTATAGCCATTTGGTAACTAGCCACAGCTTCTTCATATCGCTTCATATCTTGAAGGAGAATGCCACTAAAACAACAGAAATACGTAAAAACAGTCCTAAAACATCAAACAAGACAATTAACAACGTTTAAATGCAATTAATTTTTGTGTTTGGCGTTGTAACAACAATTGCAGAAAAATAGTGTAGTGATAGATCAAACTTTAAAAATATTAATAATTTATTTTTAAAATATATTAAGATATCTTTATGAAACAGCAAAAAACTTTTTTTGAAAAGAATAATATTAATTTTGAAGAATCTATTGCTTACAGATTATAATGCACGTCTGCCATATTGCCTCTGTGTTGCAAAGCACGTCGATAAGCAGCTTCAGCTTCTTTGTTCTTGCCCTGATTGTTCAAAATGTTTGCTAAATTTCCCCATGCTGCAAATAGCACGAAATGCTGTCAGTAAAGTAAAATAACAGAAAACACCAATGTTATAGTAAAAACAACAAAGAAAAAATCCAGCAAATAAAACATTTACTTAATGGCAGTTAAGCAGTAAGTCATCTGCTTGATACAGTCTAGAGATTCTACTCAGTTTAGAGATTGTTTTCAATGCACCCATTTATCAGGCCTGCATTACGCGCTATTTTTTCTGTAGCTATTTCCTACTGATTTTTCTCCCCAGCTATTCCACAGATGGATAACGCATACTGCATTTGTATTCCGGATTCCACATAAATGCAACTGTGCAAATTTCAAAGAATTTGGAATGCCTACAGAATTGTTTGCAAGACTTTGGAATGTTAAATTTTGTACAATTCCAATGGAAACATGTGAACATAATTTCTGCATACCTTTGGCAGGGTTTACAGTAAGCCCCGATTTATAAAGAGACTCCTCTGATTCCCAATCCTTATTCCTCAATATTGTCCTAGCACTATAGCTTATGACTAGTATTCCTAGAACAGCATGCAGAGCCATCTGTAAGCCACACTTTTTTCTTTCCATGTCTCTCGTCATCTTTATTAAGTGGTTGAAACCTAAAAATAAAAAGGAGAATTAAGGTCGTTTCAATGTTGAACTTGTAAAAACAGCCATACCTTAGCACATATTACAGGTTTGAGTTAAATTGAATTTCCATCATATACATGCTGTACACCTTTTGCTAAAGTTTATATAATGCAGTTAATAATAATCAAGATCAGTATAGTGCATTTTCATTCCGTGAATGAAAAAATTATGACATTGAGGTTAATTTTAAACTAAACTCTTTGTAAGCTATAGCTAGATCTTGGATCTTATTAGTAAGTCAGAATTGGTGTGCACTGTGCACTGTATAGCCAAAGCAAGACACATATTCATTAATGGACCTAGGGGTTGAATTTTCCAACCATAATAGTTTTTAACTCATTCTTGCACTCATTCATACAGAGTTATATAGTTCTTTTCTAACTTCTTACCATAAGCGACTAGAAGACAATATCCCATGCTGGGTATATACAAGACTCTCTCTGCTATCACAAATCCTACGTAGAAAAATAAATTTGTCGCTGGAAGAAAGGGTAGGATCATTAACGTCAAACACATAAGAAGCACGTCTTTTGACTGACTTGACGTCACATCGCTGATGATGTGGTACGCGTGTCCATTTAGCATGCTTTTGTGACTACTGCTGATACCATTCAATGTTTTGGACGTTGTTCGTTTTAACAGGCCTTCCACAGTTTTGTCATTATTGCACACAGAGCCGTCTATCACTTTCCTGAAAACATGATGGCCATTGTCTTGACTAGTATGTTTTAATACATGGTGAATGTTTACTCCATTCATATGTTTAACACCATTCACTGTAGGCAGCTTCCCATTTTGCACTAGGTCAGAATGATTTCCATCAGTACTCTTATTTACACTTTTAAATATATACACAATCACAAACAACAACAAACTATAAAATGCAACTGTCAGTATTATACGACTATCGTGTATACTAGTCACCAATGGGACAGCCTCCATTGACCAATCAAAACTCAACGTCCAAGGAAACAACAGCAGTCCAAAATTGAGCACGGGTAGGTACAAGAATGTGAAGAATCGTGTTGAGAGAGAGTCTGAATCGCTGGCTGGATTATCGCTAGGTGCAAAATCTGGAGGCTGATTCCCAATCAGATAGAGACGAGAACTGACAAGCACAAGAAGGCTTACAAACAAACAAAGACAACCTTCGTGGAGCTTCCTGTATTCCTGTAATATAAAATAAACCAAAATTAACAATAATGTTAATATGTAACTTCATTTTCACTCACCAAGCATTGTATTTATTATTTTTTAACTGTTGAAGATTCGCATACATGGTGGATGGAGTTTTGCTAAAATAGACATTTGCTAAAAATGACCAAAATTACTAAAGTCTACCCACAGTGTTATAAAAAGCTGCTTACTCCAATGCAAAAATAATAGTATCGTATATAATGCATTTCTTTGTTTTACTTGGTCAAAGAAAACAGCTATCGTGAGTTAATGTTGACTTGAAGATCATCAACATAGGGACTAACAAACACTGCAGACATTATTGTGCCGTGCATGACTGGCAGCATTGACTTTTTGTCATTGGAGGCACAATTATGTGGCAATGATCACACAGCATGGCTAAACAAGGAACTGGTCTTAACTCTATCGGAACTTTTATACTTTAGTAAATTTCTCCATCGAAAAGGTTAATTTCCAACACTAAAAACGGATACATGTATAATAAAAAAAATCCTACCGTAAAAGACTTCATTACACATCAGTAGCTATTTTCAATGCGTTAAAGGAAAATAACATTAAAATTAAATTTTTATACGGTTAGCTAAAGGCCTTTGTGACGCTCAGGCTTATTTTAGGCCAGGTTATGTAACTAGTTCCTACTGTTATAATTCCACCATTAATTATTGTCAATCTTTATAAAAGAAGTTTAGTTAAACTGTTTAATGATATAAGGCTAGAAGCCAACTTGTTCTGAAATCAGATTTCACCTGTACATTCAATGATACTGTTTATGCATTACTACTATATCATGTGACTGAAGCCACGTAGACGAAATTTTGGCTGTTCAGTTCGCCCAGGTATTCCGCTTTAAGTTGGCGAGTTAAGCGGACGTTCACATGTCATAAAATGATGGTTTAGTAGTAATAGTGCTTGCTTGTAGAAAAGCGATCTGTCTACCTGGTTACGACAGAGACGATAGTTGCATTCTAGCGATGATACTTACCTATTGCTGATTATATTTTCCTGATGCTGATGATACATCACTTACCAGTTGTCGATGATATCTGCTGCTGATGATACTTACTCGTATTTACCTGACGTTGATGATACTGTCGTTGGTGCGGGATGCTGTGATTACAAAATTGGTAATCCTTACCTTGCGACGAGTGCAGGAGCTTGGATGCTACCCCATTTTGGCGTCATATAAGTGGAGGCGTGTACATCAGGAGTCGTCAAAGTTTGGAGACGTCGTCGTCCACGTAATCAGCTCCATCAAGAGGTAGTGTAGTCAACCGTTCTATGGTGCACCATTCCTCGATCAAGCCCTTGGTGGGGAGATGCCGCGGAATGGGAGAAGGAGAATAGTCGCTTGATGATGCCAAGACTGGACTGGTGAAAAACATTACGTTGTTCTTTTCCTTCTTAGCCGGCTTAATCTTTATTATTAACATTTGTCTCGTAATGTGTTTTGAAATATTCATTAAATTGTTATATTATTTTATTAATTCAGTGGTTTCTTCACAGTGTTTTCGACTAAGTGTTTTATTCTTTACCTAAGGGTTACACTTAAGTCACAAACCACATATTTACAATAACGGAACTTAGACTACATCGTCACATTATGGTGTCAGAAGTGGGATATTTGACTTTATTTGGTGTAACTCGGTAGGAATAAAATTCTTTGTCAGCATTTTGAGAATTTAATGATATTTACTTTCAGGTAATTAGTTACATAGCTAATTTTCTGGGGGAATCTTTGGGCAAAAGCATATCGAAAGAACATAGCATCTTCCGTTGAGTGACTTTATTGATTACTCAGTTGAAAGTGTTTTGTCTATTATTTAAATAGGTTTCCTGCAGATTTCGTAAACGCTATAATTCCAGGTGTATGCCGACTTGAATGCCGATTTGTCCTTGATTACACTGTAAACGTTTCAAGTGCTAGTGAAACCGTTATTTCGTTGCAGGCTAGTCAAAAGTCTTGGCCTAGATTTTGTATATTCCTAGTTTGCTACTTTGTTTGATTTGCACTTACATTACCCCTAATATACAGTATTTTTGTATGTCTGTATGCGTTGAGCCAGTGTGTGTCAGTTGAATGATAGATCTATAAATATTCTGCGAGCATAAAGTTTTTTCACTGTAACTACTATTTGTCCTATATTATCCTGTGATTAGAATGTCACGCGTTTACGTGGAGAGTGAATTGCAGCAACTTACTGTACCTGTCTTAAAGCAGATAACTGTTGAACGTAGGCTAACTTTACCACTGGGTGCAAATAAGGCCGGAATAATTGATATAATCATGAATGCACAAGGTAACCCTGTGACGACAGGTGAACCTAGTGTTAGACCGAAAGAAGTTGGAGGTGTGTCAAGCACACCGAGTGTGTCTGTTGCGCAGATGAGTGGACGCAGACGTGTGTCTGATCAACTGTTAGCAACTCCCCCTCCTGCCGACCTTACCTTGCATTCTGCTATTAATGGTAAACCTGCGGATGATGAGATGACAGAACGTTCAGTACCTCTTTACAACATTGAAAAGTTAAAGTTAGTAGAGCGCGAGAAAGAGCGTGAATGGGAACGGGAACAGAAACGTGAAGAAAGGCATGAACGTATGCAACGTGAAGAGAGAGAATGGGAACGTGAGCGTGAGGAACGCAGAGAACGAATGCAGAAAGAGCAGTATCAGTTTGAGTTGAAGCTTCGTGAGCTGGATGCCTCATCTCCAAGTCACGTGACACAGGTTCCTCCTCAATCACCTGATGGCATACTTACTACAACCGCATCTCGAATACCCCGTGTAAAGTTATCACGTGTATTTACAGAGGAAACCGATGATCTGCATACTTTCTTACAGTGGTTTGAAGCAGTAGCCAAAGCTAATGGCCTTGAAGAGAAACACTTTGCTGCATCGCTGGGCCCAGCTTTATCTGGAAAAGCAGCCCAGGCTTTTCAACAAGTGCCACTTGACAGCATGCAAGATTACAATGTTTTAAAGAAGACTTTGTTAGCTGCCTATGTCCTCTCCAATGACATGTATCTTGAGCGTTTCCGCAAGATTACTCGGACACCGGATGAAACATTCCGTCAGCTTTTTGTACGGCTTGATCGTGCCCTGCAAGAATGGCTGAAAGCCGAAGAAGCGTCCACCTTTGAGAACGTTTCTGAACTGCTATGTATTGAGCAGGCCCTTACATTGATGCCCCGTGAAATGAGCATTTGGGTCAGGCAGCAAGGGCAGAAGACAATGGAAAAGGTGGCAGAGAAAGCTGATTTGTACATTGCTTCTAATGCATTAGGTACGGCTTCAAAACTTAAACAAATGCAACAACAGCGTGGAAATTCTAGGCCGGCAGTTTTTTTAAATGGTTCTGGAAAAAAGATGAACAATGACGTCATGAAGAAGATACGCTGTTATGCTTGTGGAGAGCTTGGACACAAAAGGACCCAGTGCCCGAAACGCCCTAATTATGGTGAAACTAGTGGCAAGAGTAGAAATCCTAGTCGTCAATTCTTGGCCAAGACAGGAAATACTGGTCACCGATCCAGTCACTCTACCAGTTCACCTGCGGCTATGCCTGAGTGTGTGCCTGAGTCTGATGAGTTTAGCTTTAAAGCTAAAATTAATGGTATCTGGATCGATGGTATAAGAGATTCTGGTGCTAGCGTGAGTTTGATCCAACCACGTTATGTCCGTCCAGAACAGTTTCTACAAAGTGAAAATTGTACCAAAATTTGGTGTGTGCATGGTGATGCTAAAAATACACGTATAGCTGTTGTTGAGGTGGAATGTACGCTAGTCAATGGTAGATTGAGAGTGGCAGTGTCTGATAGTCTTCCTGTGCCCTTTTTGCTAGGTAATGATTACCGAACTGCTGTGACACCATTTAACATTAAAAAGAGTTTTAGTACACCACCTAAGTCAGTTGATTTAGAATGTATCCTACCTGAAAATTCAGATACGTCACATTGTTCTGATGAACTTGTGAGTGGAAATACAAAAGTCGCGAAACAAGCTGGTAATTCGAAAAAAGCTTTTGCAGTAACCCGATCAAAAGCAAAGCAGCTACAAGCAGAAGCTAACAGTGAGAAAAAATTACTAAGTAGTTTAAACGCTGACCAAAAAGCGGAAAAAAATGTTGCATCTGGCGTAGATACTAAAGCACAGCAACAGCAGCTGTCACAGCTTAGTAAAGAACAATTGCAGCAAGAACAGCGCGATGATGTTAGTTTGCGCAATTTACGTGATCACGCAGTCACAGAAACAGTAGCTCGTGCCCAAAGAAAGGGTTACTTCATTAAAGATGGGGTTTTATATTACCTGACACGTGAAAAGCGCGATGCTGAACCCCGCGAACTTTTGGTTGTACCCAAGTCTAGACGTTTGGCAGTCTTATCTTTGGCACATGATGCGCACATGGCTGGTCACCTGGGCATCCGTAAAACTACCCAACGTGTTTTACAAGAATGTATTTGGCCTAGAGTTAAACGTTCAGTGATACAATATTGCCGCTCGTGTGCCCCATGTCAGAAAACGGCGAGAATTAAACGTTCCGATAAAGCAAAATTAAAGCCATTGTCCATACCTTCGATTGCATTTCGGACTATAGCCATGGATATTATTGGGCCTATGAAGAGAACACCCTCGGGGAATAAGTACGCGTTAGTAATAATAGATCATGCTACGAGGTACCCCGATTGCTACCCGCTGCCAAATATTGAAACCACTACTGTTGTTAAAGCTTTATTGCAATACATATGTCGACACGGCATCCCGCGTGAGATTTTAACCGACAGAGGTACTCAATTCACATCACAGTTAATCCATGATTTAGAACAGGCCTTGGGTGTAAAGGGAATTTTCACTTCCCCATATAACCCACAGGGGAATGGGTTAACTGAGAGATTTAATGGCTCATTAAAATCCTGCATTTTAAAGGTCATGCAAAATGAGAAACATTTACCCTGGGATGAAACTATTCCGTTTATTTTATTTGCTTTCCGGGAAGTACCCCAAGAATCCACTGGGTATGCCCCATTTCAGTTAGTTTATGGTTTTCCCGTGCGTGGGCCTTTGGCTGCCCTAAAGGAACGTTGGGGCTCTGTAGAAGCTCCTAAGTGGGAGGAAATTGATGATTACGTGACTCGCATAATTAACACTGTAGAAGAGTCAACTGCTGATGCCCATGAAGCTTTGCAAAAAGCTAAAATATCACAGAAAAATTGGTATGATAAAACCACTTTAGAACGCTCGCTTGAAATAGGGCAAAAAGTTCTTGTTTTAATGCCTGAAGGTAGAAGCAAAATGCAAAAGCGCTATCGTGGCCCCTTTACAGTTGTTGATAAATTGTCTGATTGGACATATAAAATACATTTAGGAGGCAAAAGTGCACGCAAACGCGATACAAGAACATATCATATCAACATGTTGAAACCATTTGTTGAACGCGACGAGCACATGGTTTTGTTTGCAAAGTGTGAGGAATTTAGTACAACGTCACTAGACAGTGTTTTGTCTGAAGGTGGTTGTGGTAATGTGAAGATGGATGAGCAGGAGGAAAATGAGTGTTCATTGAAACTTCCTGAATATGCATTCCCGCCTTCTGCCTCACCCACCCAGTCTCTCAATGATGTAGCATATGACTCTCATCTCAATGATGAGCAGATCGGTCAGTTGGCAGCAGTACTTGCAGAATTTTCAGAGATGTTCACCGATCTTCCCGGGCGCACTGAATTAGTTCAACATCGTATTACTCTAACAAATCCTACGCCAGTTAGACAGAGGCCATACCGAACTCCTCATGCTCGCAGAGAGGTTATCAGAAAAGAATTAGAAGAGATGCAGAAATTACAAGTGATACGCAGATCTAATTCTGAATTTTCTTCACCAGTTGTCCTGGTACCAAAAGAAGACGCTGCATCAGGTTTTCGTTTCTGTATAGATTATAGGCTTTTAAATGCTCAAACGGCTTTCAATCACTATATCATGCCTCGGGTAGATGACATCGTGGACGGCATGCATGGCGCTCTGTGGATAACCACATTAGATCTTTCAAAGGCGTACTGGCAAATAAAACTCGCCGAAGAATCCCAAGCCTACTCTGCTTTCGTTACAGAATTCGGAAAATTCGAATTCGTTGTGATGCCTTTTGGCCTTGTCAATAGTGCACAAACCTGTCAAAGCTTGGTAGACAGGGTGTTAGAAGCTGCAGAGGAATATGCCCACGGATACATTGATGACATCATGATCAAATCAAACACTTGGCAATCCCATCTGCAACATATTCGGTTGGTATTAGCCCTGCTACGACGTGCTGGTCTTACACTTAAACCAAAGAAGTGCAACTTCGCCCAAACTGAGACCAAATTTCTCGGATATGTTGTTGGAAAGAATCGCTTACGCCCACAGGTCGAGAAGATTCAAAAGATTCATGAAACCCCTCGTCCTCAGACCAAAAGACAAGTACGAGCTTTCCTCGGTTTAATCGGTTTTTATCGACGGTTTATTCCGATGTTTAGTTCTATTGCGGTACCCTTGTATGCACTGCTTGAGAAAAATGCACCTGTACACGTTGACTGGAATGAAGAGTGTGAACGCAGCTTTTTAGAACTGCGCACTGCACTAAACTCAGACACGGTGCTTCACTCACCTGATTTTTCGCAGAAATTCGTTCTAACAACTGATGCTTCATTTAGTGGTATTGGTGGAGTGCTGACACAAGTACAGAGTGAGTTAGGTGAGGTGCCAATTACACATGTGAGCAGAAAGTTAACTACGTGTGAACGAAATTATAGTGTTGTGGAAATTGAGTTGTTGGCAGTAGTGTATTCTGTAACTAAGTTACGTTACTACTTAGAAGGTCATGAGTTCATAGTACGAACTGACCAACGTAGTTTGCTAGCACTTCCACGCATGAAGAGAAATAATCGCCGCCTTTGTACATGGGCGCTTATTTTGCAAGAATTCCACTTTATTGTAGAGAATATTGCTGGAAAAGATAATATTGTAGCAGATTCTCTTTCACGCCTATGAGTGGGTAATTCCAACCACTAAAGCTCAAGTTAGGTGATTAAAGATCACCCGTGACCAGTTTGAAATATTTTTCTTTTACATTATATGAAGCCTAATGTTTCTTTTACACTATTGAAGCCAATTCATTAGAAATGAATTACAAATAATAAAATTTTGTTGCGAAATTAATTTAATGTATTCGCAATGCCATCTAGGAGTGGTAATAGAAAACATGTATAGTGATGTGTTGTTGTATTGTATTATTTTAACCTTGTTAGGCTGGTTAATAGTAAAAGTGTTTCTTCTTTGTTTAAAACAATACAGTGTTTTATTTTTAGTTTATTCATTTATTTTGAAACCAAGATTTGAACCTTGCGTTGTAAGCTTAAGAGTAAACAAATACTGTATTATCTGATATGTAATTATTTCATGAGTGAAGAAATTCACAAAGATTTGTTGATGAAGACTGTGATTGAGTATTGTATTTTTTGTCATTCACATTAGTTATTTTTGTTCTATTATTGTGATCATGATTTCTTGATCATGAATATGTATCATGATTTCTTGTGTAACTAGTTTATTGCCCTGACCTATTGTGTTAAAAGTCTTGATATCACATTTTAGTAAAAAAATTTGATGGATCAAGCTTTTGTAACGGAGGATGCTATGTGACGCTCAGGCTTATTTTAGGCCAGGTTATGTAACTAGTTCCTACTGTTATAATTCCACCATTAATTATTGTCAATCTTTATAAAAGAAGTTTAGTTAAACTGTTTAATGATATAAGGCTAGAAGCCAACTTGTTCTGAAATCAGATTTCACCTGTACATTCAATGATACTGTTTATGCATTACTACTATATCATGTGACTGAAGCCACGTAGACGAAATTTTGGCTGTTCAGTTCGCCCAGGTATTCCGCTTTAAGTTGGCGAGTTAAGCGGACGTTCACATGTCATAAAATGATGGTTTAGTAGTAATAGTGCTTGCTTGTAGAAAAGCGATCTGTCTACCTGGTTACGACAGAGACGATAGTTGCATTCTAGCGATGATACTTACCTGTTGCTGATTATATTTTCCTGACGCTGATGATACATCACTTACCAGTTGTCGATCTGCTGCTGATGGTACTTACCCGTATTTACCTGACTTTGATGATACTGTCGTTGGTGCTTCCATGCTGTGATTGCGGAATTGGTAATCCTTGCCTTGCGGCGAGTGCGGGAGCTTGGATGCAACCCTGTTTTGGCGTCGTGTAAGTGGAGGCGTGTGCATAGGGAGTCGTCCGGGTTTGGAGACATCGTCGTCCACGTGGTCAGATCCATCAAGAGGTGGTGTGGTTGGCCGTTCTGTGGTGCACCCTCCCTCGATCGGGCCCCTGGTGGTGAGATGGCGCGGAAGGTTAGCGGGAGAATGGTCGCTTGATGATGCAAAGACTGCACTGGTGAAAAACATTACGTTGTTCTTTCTCTTCTTAGCCGGCTTAGTCTTTATTATTAACAGTTGTCTCGTAATGTGTTTTGAAACATTCATTAAATTGTTATATTATTTTATTAATTCAGTGGTTTCTTCACAGTGTTTTCGACTAAGTGTTTTATTCTTTACCTAAGGGTTACACTTAAGTCACAAACCACATATTTACAATAACGGAACTTAGACTACATCGTCACAGCCTTTCTGGTTCAACTTAATATAGATTTCTCAACCAGTTCCCCCAAAATGTTTTACAAGAAGTCTTGCAACGTCATTCAAGAAAGTATTATGAGACAAAACCGAAGTCAAGTTTAAGCATCACATTTGTATTCCAGTTTTAGAAAGTTATCATTTTTTACTCGTTTAGAGTTTGGAAGATGACACAAAATCAGAGCTAATGGTATTTTATTAAAAAGTTCCAAAAGGTTCCAAAAATACATTGCTAAAAATCCACTATGCATTCAACAAATAAATAAATTTATCATTGTGGGTTACATCTCTAAATTTGTTAACAGTGAATATTAATTGGACTAGCACACAGTGGTACGTTTTTTAAAATGGCGTAATCAGTTAAAAAAATTTAAACTGTTTTGGACTGGATATTGCATTGCACGCTCACAACGTCATGACTGCACGCACTGCTTTCGCGTACTGGCAATAATTTACAGCCATAATGGCGCAATTTAATAAGAATGGATTTATGACGAAATTTGTTTTATGAAAAGACCACCCGCGGGAGCGTTAGTTCATATTAATTTTCTGAGGTCACATTGAGAATCTCTTGACACGGCCATGAATTAAAACGCGTAATTTGCTTGTCACATGACGAAAATAGACAAACTTTTAATAAATTTTAAGCAGTGATTAAGTTCCAAACTCATTGCAAAGTTGCTGTAGTGCGATTACATCTACACTTCTTAATAGGAGAATGTGTCCTAAGTTTTTATTACTTACATTATTAAACTTAACCTTATTTGCTGCTACTATCATTTCGAAGAAAGTGACGTCGACTGCAAAACTAACGTGTTTACGTTATACAGTTATCAAACACAGCTAAATTGAATTAACAGCGAGCGAAAATCTGAAGTTCCCGAAACTTCGATCAGCAAATCAAGCGTAGCGTTTGGAAACGCGGTATCGTTTTATTGAAAAAGACGTTGAATTCCGCATTGATGAATGAACTCGGGATCAAAATCCATGATGATGTGACAGTTTCTTAATTGCATGTATAGCCCATCTATAACGCAAAAACATGGAAATCCATAAACCGTTTCAAAAATACGCGTCTATCTGCTTAAGCTTGACGTCCCTATCTGCAATAAGATTTCAAGCGAAAGATGAATTTATATCAGTTGATTGAAAATTCCCCAAGTTTCACTGTAGTTGATTAGAACAGTTAAAAATAAACACGCGAGTTCCATTTTTGTCGTTTAATCCGATTATGTTAAGCTTAGCACAAAACAAGCTAGCTGGCAGTTTTTCTGATATTGCCAATTTTGCGTTTAATGAGACATAGCTAGTTACTATAAATTTCAGGATGGGATTTAGCGGCCCGACAGAGCTTTTCTGAATGAAAAATAATTAGTTATGTTTAGAAGATGTACGCTAAATATTGTAGGAAAAACGTGGGAACTACTTTTCGTCAAACTGATATGCGCTTTTTTCAACGTTCAGCGTATTAGTCCGAAGAACATCCTCTACTAGAATTATGATGATCACCATTATCACATCAAGCAAATTCAAAAAATGTACAATGTATCAAATTATAGGATAATTCCACAAAAAGCCGGATACAGGGGCCATTAGCAAGTTATATCAAACCAAACCATGACATTTTATTCTGGGGAATAACCATTACCAAGCAAACGTTTTGACTGGTGCTCAGCTTAATGCAAAGAGCAATTTGTGCTTGAAATAATAACCGAGAATGATGATTATCCAGCTATTTGTACAATGATTTTGCACGAAGAAAGACGGTTGTTATGGTTAGATCGCTGTGGTTGCCGCTGCCGGTCTTGCAAAGATGGCGCCCCCAATACATAAATGCAGAAATTTTTAGGTTAGTTCTTGAACCGCACACTAAGAGCAAAGTGACCCTAAAATTACGCTAATAATTTGTAATTTCGTAAAATTATGTTGGCAGTTTGCTACCTTATTAGACATTATCAGCACCTCGTCTGGTTTTTAGTAACCATACATATGTAAAATATTAATAAAAGACTTATAGTAACACTTGTCTCAACAGTAACACCATCTCTTTCAGACGAATGTTAGCACTCAGTTTTTGAAAGTCAACAATGCAAATGGTGATTTGAGACCAATGTTGCCTAACTTTGTTAATTAATTCTGAACAAGGAGTGACGCCGTGATGCATGAGTTACCTCATAAATGTTTAATGCACGTACAAATTGGCAGCCTTAAGGGCAGGAGCATGTCTCAACTACCATGTAATGCTAATTTTAATTTCAATTTACTATAAGAAATAGATATACCGGCGCCAGATATGTCAGTTCCAGATCCCAAATGGAGTCAAGATGTAATTTTATTTTGCTGACACTATTTTAACAATTTTGGACCTCGATCTCAATCATAACAATGTTGAATGACGGAGGACGTACAGCTCGCATCACATTATACGTTGCATAACAAAATAGTTAAAAAATTAATGTCAAACACATTATCAGCCCGTTTAAAACTGGTCAGTTTTTTCGTAAGAATATCGGTTTGAGCAAAGCTCTCTCTACAAAATACATCTTGACTAAATAATATTTATCGGCAAGACCCCGGTCCCAATGGTCCTAGCCGGAACTACCTCATTGACGAGCAAGTTGTTTCACGCATTTTCTGCACAATATCACAAGAGTTTGTGAATAATAACAGTCTATTGAGAGCACCTGCTAGAGCGGCTATAATGGCCGTAATTATTGGTAATCATCATCTGCGCGCACAATAATATTTTCTCCCAAAACACTCAACATCGACCAAGAAAAGCAGCAATTTTCTTTAGCGCGTCTACTCTGCAATTTCTACGGAAAACTATGCCAAAAGTTAAGCTAAGTTGGATGTATAGACAGAGAAATATTAATGAGATGTTAATGTACTGTGACTTAACAATCAAGTAAACAGTCACTATAATTAATTTTCTTGCTGTTTTTGATTGCTGTTCTCTATAGTCGCTTGAACAGGTCATAGTATCTATAACAGAAATTTCTGCATTTTGAAAATTGTGTAGTCGTAGGCGGTTTATATGCGTCTTTCCAACAATTTATACAGACGGGCCTGAGTAAGTTACAATTCATTTCATAAATGGTAAATTGTGGCACTACAAAGTTTTATGACGTGTGCTTGCGGACCGAGCTTTTATTCTTAACAATGTAATCTGTGTCGGTCGTCCCAACTACGTTTCTGTACGCATCATGACGTGATGGCTTATCTACACGTTAATGTGATGGTCGAGTTTTCTAAACTTTGAAAAGAGACTACAGAGTGAACCATATCAAATTCCAATATACTTACTCTTTTCCACAGTCTTGGAATTTCTTTTAGTCGTATTCTGTTGTTGATGAAGACGTCGTAAACGCCATTCACGGCCAACACAGTTATACCTTGCTCTTTGGTTAAAAGACTCGCTGCCGTCGACAACAGCATCAAAACTATGTACGTCCATCTTTTGTATGCCGAAGTTTTTATAAGAGGCCATACATTACAGTTCTTATCACAACTATTACTGTTTGTACCATTACTATCACATCGACTGCATTGACTATGCAATTCTCGTGATGTCACTAGCAGTTTGTGGTCACGCAGGTCACAATAACGTGCATAAAAAATGAAAGACAAAAGAAAAAAGAAGCAAGCTCCAACGTCAGCACGACCAACCACCCCCGCAACGGCTTCGGTGTGTATTGGATGGACTGCAAACAATGTTCCCGCTACTAAAGTCGGCAGTGTCTGATGTAAGAGCTTTCTGGCCAGATGTGTGAACAAGCCAGTTACAATGGAATGTAAAAACACGTTTGTTAAGTGGTATCCACACGGTTTTAGTCCAGAGAGATAATAATTCAAACGAAAGCTGAGAACGCATAGAGGCCTGTAGGACTTGTGGCTACCGCTGTGGTTCAGTGGTGTACCCCAGAAGTCGTTGAGGAAGATACTGGTGATGGGAGTTTCCGGCCGCAGATCTTGATTCGTCTTGATAGCCCGACTGTAAACAAAAGAAAAACACTTAAGCACTTCTACAAAATACTATGCAAGCACCAATTTTACATAATACATTTACAGTTTTATATAGTTTTATATTTTTTAAATCAATCCATGCGAATTATGGACTTACCGTCATCAGCAACATTTGAATTAACAAGATTACTGGCTAATCGCATTGTCTATTCTGCCAAGACTAGTCAATAAACGAAGCGCACTTTTTCATAAACTAATAATAAAACTAAAAGGTAGAAAAAAATTTGCAAAGTCATGGAATAATGTAAAATGCCGTGTAATTTATCTTACGAAGCGTCTCAATAACTGTGGCACACAATACAAATTTCTAGTTTTAGTCATTCAATATCAGCAATACCGGAAACATCCCAGCAATCAAAGTGACTGATAGTGCGGTAGCGACAACGATTACTATCAATACAATCAGTCTAACACAACAATAATTGCGTTATCGATTGGTTCTACTAAAGATTACCACTCTTGCTAGGATAGAATAACATCAACAAATACTGCCAGTCTACTCGCCAGACAGAAGCCTAGATGTCGAACATGTTTGCTTAGCCTGCTTTCATAACGGCTATAGAATTGTGCAGGGGATAAAATATTCATGCAATCTTGCCATGTTTGTTGACATTTGACAGATTTTTCATTGATAAATGGATGGTATCTTGCGTTGAATATAAAACGATGAGCGGGGCAGTTATTCCTTTTATAAGACGGCAGAAAGCAAGCAAGAATAAAGAAGCTAATAAGCAGAAGAGAGAGGGAAAGAGTGGAGAACGAGGGGGCAGAAGAGAAAAATGAAAAGAGGAAGGACAGAGAGAGCGAGAGAGACAGACAGAGAGAGAGAGAGAGAGAGAGAGAGAGAGAGAGAGAGAGAGAGAGAGAGAGAGAGAGAGAGAGAGACAGAGAGAGAGAGAGGGGGGAGGGGAGGGAGAGAGATCATCCTCTTAGAAAAGAGATGAAAAGTACTTATTAAGTAGTAAAATAATGATTGATTAAATTCAACAAGAATCCAGTCATCTTAATCAACTTAATTAATAAGTCTACTGACTGCATATGCCAATGAATGCCGAAAACTGTTGCACATTTGGAAGAGTTTATAAAATATGTTACAGTTAAAACAGTAAAATGTCCAAGATTTGTGCTTAGCTGTTCTCTTGACATGTGAGAATTTTTGCGGCCGTGACTCTTGACAGATCTGTCAGCGCGATGAGGTATTTATCATCACTCTTAGCCTCTTCTTCTGCTAATAGGCTTCCCAAGACAGACCGTCAAATTGCCAATTACATTCGTCAAATACACACAGCTGAGTGGGAAAGATAGAAGAAAAACCAACAAAGACGTGAATATTGAGAACTGGTTCACAAAGTTGATCTTATACAAAAGTTTCTGTGAGATTTCACATTTAATATTTGATTAGGTGTTAATAGCCTAATATGCATTAATTTTTGTTTGATATACGCACAATTTCCACATCGTTATAAAAACAGAAAAAAATAAAAAACAACAACTACTTAAATAACAACGAATTATTACAAATATTCGACGACATCAGCAAAGAAATTTTATAATTATTCGCGAAGAAAATTATTAGAAGTGAAATACAGGAGAGTTGTAGAATAGTAGTGATAAATTGTTGACGTGATTATATTTGTTTGTGGCTGTCGTCGTTGTCGTCACCATCGCCGTCGTCGCAGTCACTGTCGCGGTGGGCCTGTTGTTAAAATATCACCAACCACTGCTAGTTCAATTAGAACGATGAATAAATCGTTACCACGGGTAATAGATTAAGGTCCGATGTTGAAGTTTAGCACGAGAAAAGTGTCAGTTTTCAGGTACTGACACGGTCAAGTATAGCAAAATCATGTATAGTGTAACAATTAGGCTATGGAAAAGTATGACCTTGGGTCAAGGCCAACCACATAGAATGCAACAGCCCGGCACGTGTTGGGAGCTACGGTTAAAGTACACACACATACAGTATCCAAATGAACACAAGGAGAATGTATTACTGTGACACTGTGACACGGTGGAGATCAAAAATCATCATCTGGGAGGTATGGTTAAAATACACACACATACTGTGTCCTAATATGAACATAAACATGATGCACTGACCCTACGTTACGGTGGAGGTCAAAGATCACCAAAATGTCATAACAGCCAGTGACATAAGGAAAAATTTAAGTGGTGCCGAGTGGCAGTGGGTTGGCAAGTTTATTTTGTTGACTCATTCATGACATCATTATGATTAGGTGAAAGACACTCAAAACATCACCACATGCCAAAAAATATCTGGTGTCAAGGTCACTGCCTTAAAATTGTAATACCTCTGTTTCTGTATGACGTATGATCATTGCAATATGTAAAACGTGGCAAACTTCGGGTCATGGTGGCGATCAAAAGCCACTACTGTCATTATTCTAAAATGCGTAGTTAAATAACGTAGTGTAGCAGTGACTAATTAATGAATTACAACACCATGACAAATTAAACGTGACAATAAAAAGGTAATCTATGGTAAGGGTCATCAACTTAAAATGAACCCTTATTACAACAAGCTAAAAAATGGTAGCAAAAATTCATAATACCCAGTCATGATCGAGTTCAGAGATTACTGAAATGTCATGACCCAAAATGCGAAGAATAAAAACTGTTAGGTGTTGCAGTGAAAGGCAGGCATTTTCAGATCATTAAATGATATCTGACAGACAAAAAACAACTATAAAATTTCAGAGCTTATCTATGCCCAAACCCCGAAATATTGCTTGTTAATAATTATTATTGAATAGACTACCGTTGCAAAATGGGTGGATTTACGTACCCGATGTTTCCACTTTTTGTTTTTGTATGTTACATTTGATTTCCTGAAATTGAAATTGGTTTATCTGTCGGGGCTTCACATCTTTCCAACTTGCATTACAGAAAGCTCCTCTTATCTTACCCAAGCTGCAAAGACCGTTTAGAAAGTTATTTTTTCAAGACGGTATCTGGATTTTGGTCTTCCTGATCTAGAGAAACTAATTTGCAAACGCGGTGCGAGCTTCATACAAACTAAATTAAATCCGCATGTCCGGGAAATCCACACCACCGTTAGCTGCCATCACTTCTACCCAGGGCATTTTCCTCTTCTGTATCCCTTGCTGTCGACGAGAAGATTATGGTGGTCTCCATTATGAAGAACCAATAACCATATAACTTCAGGACGTGTATGATGGTCGATAAGTAAGTGAACATTACTGGCAAAGTTTGGGCTGATATTCGCAAAATTTGGCAGATTTGTAATTTGACAAAAACCACTATTAACCAAATAAATCTGTTGTCCTTTTGGACGAGGTGAAAGACGAATCTCATTTATAGAGCTGAATGTTATATATCAAACCAAACTTTACAACGATTTCGATGCCTAAACCAGGAAAGTGATGAAATTTTTTTGTGCTTCCATAATGACATATCATCGCCATGTTGTCATGGTCTACATTTCATTTTGTCCTTTGTCTTTGTGTGAACTTAGTTTGGCTTCTCAGTTTGTGGATTCTGGCGCTTGCCGTTGCCTGAACTTGGCTTCAAAGCCTCCCAGGTCTGCCGTCGCGATCATTATCCATCATCAGTGAAATGGTGCGTCGGCCCATTTCCACAATGATATAAGTGGCTCCATAAAGATAATAGAGCAACCAACATTTGTACTCGCAGAAAAGACACATAAAATAACCATAAACCATTTTATATCACTAGGAATAACTCAACGACTCGCGTTTGTTGCGAGCGATGCTGGGTGTTATGTATGAGATTTCACGCGCTGAGTTCTTGTTGTGTACTGATCATTTGTAACTTTCTAATGATGCTTAACAAATTAAGAAAAAAATTGGGATTGCGAACATTTGGGAGCTGAAAACACTTGAAATCAATAATTCAAAAAAAAGGAGATCCCACGTTGATACTTCACTCTTTGCACACTAATTATGGTTAATGTTGGTTCGCAGTTAATATCTGCAATACATCTTGATCTATCATATTCTAAGGCCTGATGATTTTTCTAACAATGCATTTAGTCGGTTATACGCTTACATTAATACGTTTACGCCAGACAATAATATTATTTATTCAATTTTATTTTTAAGCTTTTATTCAAATTGCTTTTTTACGAATCCATTACTGCATAGCATATTTATTCAACGTGGCTTCTCAAATCTTATACTACAGAACATAGCGTACAAGGCGTAGAAACCAATATCTGCGAGAAATTTAGTAAACTTCATAAGAGTGAAAAAAGTCAAACTGTTCGTTGCAGGCAGTTAAACAGCCAATATGCATCCACTTTGCAGGAATGTTTGCTACCAACAGGGTTTACTTCAGCACTGCCACAGAAAACGGTTTACTGAGGTAGACAGGTGGCAAAAGTTCTTTAAACATATCTAAAAGAAATTTCCACCTATCTATTTGAAATCCTTGAATCATATGCAAGAGCATTTCTGAAGTTGCACAATTCTTTGGTCGTACAGCGCAGCACCTACATTTATATGGTAAATGAATTTATTAAATGCGTGTAAATCAAATCAATACAAATCAAATCATCGCCTGACTGCACGGACATAAATGTATTTCATAAAAGCTCTTTTTGGTGAAATCTGCTATCTCCATATGCATAATTATTCAGATCTTTGTAAATTCTGTTATTTCACTGAAGTGCTTCGTGTTTTAAAAGTTCATTTTGCAACATCTATAGTAATTAATTAATCTGAGTGCAACACGTCCCTGTTTGTCTCTGTCAAAAACGGAAGGTATCACCATGCCCAGCAATGTAGAAGGCACTGGGAAACGCATAACTTGACGCGCGACGTGCATGTACAGTGTATGTTAAAATCCTATAAGGAACGGCGGTCCCATGTACATTTTTACCTGAAATGACCCACTTTACCCTTCAAAAATTCCAATCGAAGTATTTTCGTTTAAAATCACGTTTAAGTACGGAAATGTATTCAACCGGCAGAGGACACCTTGCGCTTCATTAACGCCAATACCTATAACTGCTTTAGTGTCGTTTCATTACAGCTGAGGACACGACCTGTGCGTGACCATACAATATCCCGATAAAATAAGTTTAGCAAATTATCACTGGAGCCCAAATTATAACACTCTAATAGTTAGCGTCAATACGTGTTACAAACACAGCGTGTCACATCCACAATTTCCAGAAAAAGCAATAAGCTGCAAAACAGATTTTAGTTTGCTCACTCTATAACCTGCTTGTCATATGTCTGGAATCCAGCCGGCATGTTGCGTGATATCGCCACTAATTAAGATTCGCAATTAAAATTAAAAATTCTTTAAATTCTTTAACAATAGATATGTTAGCACAAACACTGCACATATAGCCCGTTAGTGAAAGTATCTGGAAAATATATTTTCCACAAATTATCAAGTTGGCATTTTTTCATGATAGGTTTATTCTTGCGTCACGCGGCTGCTTAATCTTTTGTCATTTTTGGATAAAGCTACAATTTCATCATACAATGTAAGAATGAGATTTACTAGGCTGGTCCTGCACATACATGCATACGTGTATCATCGGAAAGCTCGTTTTGCATAAGGATACTAGACGTCTTTTTTTGTGCAAAGCCCACGAGGGCCGTTTTTTTGGACAGACGCGCAAGAATTTTTCAAAAACGTGCTCAGAAATAAAAAAATGACGTTACAACTGTATGGCAATAAACAAATAAAAAGGAATTTACAGGAAAGGCCCAGCCTTTAGTAAGTTAAGTTTATATAAACTCATTTAAATGTTCGTGAAAAATGTTAGAAAAAATACTCTATACTATTATAAAAGATCTGTGAGTATGTATGTATGTTATAGCGAGTTTTTAGCGAATGTCGACAATGGCACTATGTGATAAATGGTCTTCAACCTCTCTTACTAGTAAGCCATAATGCTTTCTAACTATATATGATGTTATACGTAAATAATTAACGCCTTTTTGGCTTCCCGCAACGTTAATAATTAAACTTATCCCGTTTTCATTCTTGCTTGAGTTTCCATCACTCAAGTACGTGAATAATTGATGATAACAAGGGAGTCGGATATTTAGCCTACAGCCACACTTTGGACGGCAGGACCCATTTGCACTGTGCAATGCGCACAATAAAATGTCTAACGCATTTTTCGATAACATATATATAAATCAATCGTTAAACTATTGCTTATACCTATTGTCGACAAACAATATTAACTGCTAATGTTATTTATGAAGATAACTGACATTAAATAAAATGATTTTGTCTTATCTTTCTTATCTTATCTTATCTAACGTTTTAGTAGATGTGACAGCGTGCAAAAATATATACGTGCTAACGCATTAAATAAATTACTTACAAAATTTAGGCCTACATATTGCTTTCTCTTTGCAATATTAACATTGAACACTAAACTAAAATCAGTTAATAAAGATGAGCTTATAAATTATTAGTATCATAAAAGAAAGTGAATAAACATTTAATTAGCTTTGCGGCATACATTCAATTCATTCATTTGCGGCATACATTCATCATCATGAATTTGCAACTTTGAATTTACTCTGGGTCCGAAACGATTAGCTTAAATTAAGTTAAAATTGGCTCTAGACACTATGGAGTATAAAATACAATGCACTTTTTCAACTTACAGTTGTCAATATTTACAAAACTGACGCTGATTACTATACTGTAATTTCACCAATTTGTAAAGTCACAGACTACTGGTATACACAGCAGTGTATATAACACGTTTCAAAATTTTCGACCATGCGTACAAAATTTTAATGATAATTTAATTGTGCTGTTTTAGCAAAGATGATTATATTTGCTCACACACTTTTTCATAAAGTTCTACCTATTTAAATAGTAAGACCACTTAAGCTTCTGAATTAACTTAATGTCGTTAAGGAAGCACTCGGGCGCAGAATTTTCATGCACTCATCAGCGCGATAATTAAATTTTCACCAGACCTCACCAACTTCCAAGCAGCATTAATCAACAAAACCTGTTTCCAGCTGTTACTTTAATTATTCCACTAATTGGTTTACAGGCGAGAAAAGCCTCAGCGTTTTACATGTAATTACGTCAGGCCGTACTTGACATTTTCAGTTGAAGACACTTCAAAGTGAACACGCACGAGATAAACTTATCCTCGTGTACCTTTTTAAGAAGCACACGTCCAGTCTCATCAAGTTTCATATCTTCTTTGCCCACACGTCTGAGCCAAGGTGATTCTCTTCAAAGCAAACCGGCTGATCTCATGAGCCTCTGCAGGACTTTCTTTGTAACTGATGGGAGAAAATTTAACCCAAGTCCCAAGACATCGCCGAGAAAGACCTATGGAATGAAATGCACGAGGCCGTGGCTTCCTTTGCCTTAGCTCTCTCGCTCTCTTTGAATGGTTTCCAGGACGGAAGATCAAAGAGATGATTAAGCTGCTACGAACAAGAAAAGACAAGGGCTTAGCATAAGAATGAAATTCTTGAAATCAAAGGGATGATGATTAGGCCAAGGGAAGAAAGATTAGACTTCAGCTTGGTCTCTTTTTGTCATAATGCTGAAAAAGTTACTCGCAAAATGTATAATGTTTATTCTTTCTCTAAAGTAGGGTAACTAAGAATATTTTCCCGTCCTTGCAGTGCAGAATAGTTTAGGTTTTAAGACAAACTATTGAAATTTGTATCTGTGTGTCTGAGCGCATAGTTTCTTACATCAACTGTTTTGTACTTTCTGCACCTGCGTTATATCGCCATAATTTCAAAGTAAAAATTATTCATTAATAATCACGCGAAACGATGGTTTGTAAATTCTGTGTTATACGTTTAATAATTTCTATAAAATTTCACATATTTTTTTGTAATTTAGTATATAATAAAATTGTGTATGATAATGCTGTAATTAGTAATTAATTAATACTAATTTCATTCAAATGTACGCGTTACCTCGAGTCAATGGGCGCCTGGTGGCTATGTAAGCAAATTCTGTTCTCTTCCAATGTATTTCGAAGACAAGAGAAAATTGTTTGTGACTGGAAAATAAAACTGAATTCCCTAATGTGAGCGTCCTATACGTTTATGGAAAATGGTTAATGGTTTGGAAAATACATTAGACACGTGATCGTATCTCCAAGGAACAGATCAAAACTAGATTTATATGATAATATCTGCCTGTACAAGCATAAAGAGTACGTGCGCAGTTATAGCAGAGCTGCGAATATGACATGTAATTAACGTCGGGATCATTACTATTGCTAATTAAATGGTGAATTTCTTTTGCGTACTTGCGGGATGCTGGAAAATTGGTGGAGAAATTACACTAGATTCATAATACTCATAAACAGAAGGTTGAGAGAAAAAAGTCTACAGCAAATGGAATCTATAGCAAAAGTTTGTCAAGTTTGTCACAAGAGTCTACAAAGATGGTGATGTCGAATGCGGGTATCTATTCACTCTACTCGATGGCCTTTTAAAAAAGTAAAAGAGAGAGAGAGAGAGAGAGAGAGAGAGAGAGAGAGAAGAGGAGAGAGAGAGAGAGAGAGGGGGGAATAAAAACGACAGCCAGTTCTGAAATAAGAATATGGCCTAAAATCCAAATGGTACTATATTTGCTAAAGGCAGATAAAATTGGATTTACTCATGTGAAGAAAAGAAATAATTGCTGTACAGACTCAGTAAAAGACAAAAACAGCGTGAATGATCTATAGAGAAGTAAGTGAGGTCATAACGGTTACTGGTATTCGAGAGGGAAGAGACTGAATATTAATTATCGACCATTGACTCCTCTGCCACATGATTATAATTTATATATGCAGTCTGCAGGATGTACACACTATTATGCCTATACATAAGTACATGTCCAGGACTGTATAATTTATAAAGTAATGTCTACCTCGACCAAAAAATTAATGTATTCGAATCCGACGTACAGTGAACCGTATCTACTGCAACAATAGTGCCATTGTGGTCGTACAAGCAATTAACGTCATATGAAATCAATAAAATGAAATTATATTCATAATGTATGTTAAGCAACGGAAACGGAAGGCATGCTTGAATTTCAACACGGAAAACAAGGTTTGGGCGTCTTAGTCATCATTATTGATTGCACGCAGTGATTTAGAAATGCAACCATAACATTTTCATGATGCTGACAATATGCACAGCTCTGCTATATCGACTTCCATATCTAATATCTAATTTATCATTAACTAATAAAATATAGTTAAATCATTATCAAAATTATGTCTATTATTATATGCTGTTTTGTTTTTTGATTTATGAGTATGTGTAATTGCATTAGAATTGGTAATTATGTTTATTGTTTTCGTTGTTTTGTACTCGTTGTTTTTCGTTGTGTATAATTCGTGTAGATTTTGTTACTACGTATTAAAATAAGCTCGTTCTCTTTTATTGTGTATGTACGTTGTGATGGATTATAATTTGTAACTATGTCTACTGTATATGATCGTTGTCTTTCATTGTGTGTAATGCGTTAGATTCTAAAATTATGTGTATTACAATATGTTTAACGTTTTGTAAATGGTTTTAGCAATTTTAAAACACATCCCTGCAAATAGAGGAAATGTATATTGTACATAGTTTTTTTACAAATAAAGAATTATAACAATAATAAGAAGAATAAAATATAAAAATATCTAAAATGACTTCATATTAACAAAAATTGTAATCTAGCAAAGTTTAACCGAAAAATTGGACAGACTGGATGAGTTGCATGGGCAAGTTGCAGAAATTCGTATAACACGTGCGCGTGCGTGAAATGCCAAACTACATGAGAACTGTGCGTATTGTTTAAAAGCAATTACAACGTCATCGCAAGGTCTGTGTAAAAAAGTAATGCAGTGCACTCCACAATGATGTCATTAAGATCGGCACCCTTCATTACGGAAGTTGCCACCATATGGTTAGGTACATTAAGATATACCTGCTGACAGTGAATCCAATGATCTTGGATTACTGACCTTGAGGTATTGAACTTAATAAGCCATGGTCAAGTGTTACTAGACTGGTCAATAGTTTCATTTTGGAACTATTCATACTTTATAGTGTTGAGGAAAACAGTTTACGCAACAGAACAAGAAAAATAAACGCAAGACTCCAGAACCCAAAAAATGAAAATATCTCTAAATTAGATAGCATTACTGTATATATCAACCCCGGAGCAAAAAAGCACTTGCAGGTAAACCATAATTATGTGCGAATCACAGCACTCGTCATTTCTGTGCACCAGTTGTTCAGTTTCGTATTTCATAAAAACCTTGAGCAGTGCAGATCTTCGCCAGTCAAACTTTCGGAAATACTTCGAGCATAAAAGGTTCTGAGAAATGTTCTCCGTCATGTTAATGGCGCATCAAAATTTATCGCACAGACTTCATCAAAACCTGCTATCAAACGATGCACGTTTATGAAAACATGCGGCTACAGCAGCAGAATTACAATTGTCTGAATTTTAAAATGATGGCTTCATTTTTGCTGAGAATAGCGTTTTTCATGTAACTTTCTTATTTGCTGTACGACGATCAACAACTAATGCCGCCTAAAATTATTAGATCGCTGCTCTTTATCCTACTGTTATCCTACAGCGTTAATTATGAAAACTACCCAGCCAAAGTAATTAGTTAATTATATATTAGTTTATTCAGCTTATAAATAATTTAAATCGTGTACATTAACAACAACGTTTACTAAACACAGTAAGATGAGTAGCAATTTCAACCTTCTTTCTTTGCTAACATTGAAATCAATTATCTGACTACATCCCTCCAAGGTTTCAGCCACTCATGAAATATATTCTTCTCATTTTTCGTTACGAATTAGCCTCTCTGGTGATTTCAACATCCAGGTCATCCTTTACGATGCAATAAACTTATGGAAATCGCTTTGCGACAAAAAGGAAATTTTTCTACGTCGACTAAGATGGCGTCCCTAAGGAATTTTCGGCTCTTTTTTCTCTTAAAATGCATTATTGCATGCGATGCATCTTGTCTGATGCTGTCTATGTGGAAGCTTGTGAGCTCTGTGGAAAATACCAGGCATTAATAAATATCCACGGCTTTGGCGGTGAAAAACTACGCAGAGCACTCATTTTGATTAAACGAATTTATTATAATCTTGTACCGGATTCAAATAAAGGGAAGTTATAAACTGCAGCGACAAGCCAATCTGCAATTATATGAAAACGGATTACTGAGAAATCAGAGACGACTAGCAAAACGCACAATTCGCTTTTGTTTTCACGAAAATTCTATGTCGGATCTCTGCGTAATGAAAAATGTTGCTTGTTTTACAGAGCTGCCCGCCATATTGTCATTACAGTCTGTCGGAAGCCTATTAGTCTCTTGACAGTTAATTATATAGGAAAAGTTTAATCAATTTTTTCAATATCATATCTTGCAGCAACGGAGTTATTGGCTTAATACTTAATTAAAACAAGAAGTCACGCGTCTGGTGTATTGATTGCATTCATGCGCAAAATAATGAATTAGAGGAGATAACAATATCGATTGCAAGCCTTAAAGGTTTAATCTCAATAGAAACTTGAAAGGCATTATGCATAGTTGCAGAATTGTAAGTTCGAAGTATTGTGGGATTCTGCAAGAATTAACTGACGATACGCAATAAAATAAGAACAAACGACAAGGGCGAAAACATTCGCTTACAGCGATCAAAGTTAAGAAACACCGAGCCTGGTTAGTAAAGGTACTGATGGATACCTGCGAAGAAAAATGCTCATAGACGCGTTTCATCTGCCAGAATGCACTCAGCTACCTCGGCTCATCTTAAAAGATTATTGTTGATAATTACTTAATTAAACAGGTTCAGAGCCAATCACAGCCATTTAACGTTAGTCTCAGACCCTGCCGTTTATTGCTGAACGATTCTCAGCTGCGTGCTAGACTGCGTAATATTGGAGCAAAAGAAAATGGCTTTGTGATTATTTTCAAAACCTAATTGAAGCTATATACACTAGCAAAAATTATATTCTACATATGTATCTGCATAACTGCATTATTGTGTCTACATTGAAAAACTTTAAATTGTGCAAAATGTAACCAAAGGTATCGAAGTTTACTTATTAATCCGTGTTTAATAATCAGAGGAAAAGAAGTGCAGGACTCATACTCACTTCAGTGAAAAAATATGAGTGATGCAAAGCGTTCAGCGAAACAGTCACGTGCCTAGAGAATTTTTCTGTGCAAAAAGCAAAAAACTCAGCAAAAAAGAAACACCGTGTAATATGAAATTATGCTGCAAGTCATTGAAATGAAATAACAAAACCTTATTAAGTTTCATAACAGATTTCAAAACGGACGCTGATGATAAAATAATCACATGATTGATCTGCTTCTCTTAGACTGTTGTCTTTGATTACTTCTCGTGTCTATATATAGACTGAAGAAGACAGCATCATTTGCCGATAGCAAAGTCATCAGAATTTCATTAGTTTCTTGTCCAACAAGCAGAACTGATACAATTTACACAACACTTGAGTGCCTGTTTACTCTCTCGTTCCCCGAGGGGAGGAAAAGACATGATTGAAATGGCTTCGACATTTTTGGTTTTCCGGCGTATAAAAGCTATAGAATTAAAAATATAAAAGACGTGCTCGAAAGCATGGTTACGTCATCTCTGAGAAAAATGATCGTGTAGAATGTACGCAACTCTTCATTCATGTAATCTTTTGAAGTAATTACAGACTTGTATAGATGAGAATATTATAAATAGAACATCTTCGGTGGCAACTTGCTATGGAAATCTTGTTAAACATGGTTGTCATAATTTTGATCGTGATAAACGACATTACTATTTTTCCGTTAAAAGATTCTCAGCAAAACCAAACCGCATACACCTTTTTTATTCATATAATTAAGATTCTTACCAGATCTGAATTAAACCAAAGCAAGCCAATCGCACATGGAGAAAATAACAAGCACTTATGCCACGAGGGCCAGGATCCAAACACGGTTTCCAGTGACACTTGTTTGACGGTCCTAGACATTTTTGTAAATTAACCAATAACCGATTTTCAAATTAATAGGCTAAAGTTGTGTAGGTCGATTAGGAACGTGTATAAAACCGAAAGAATTTATGCGACAAAGTCGTGGATCATCAAAATGTACGAAAATAAGTTTTACGAACAACCAACATGTAATTGTGATAAAAATCCATATGTTAAGTATTTTCACGTAGAAACTTTGCGCTAAAAATAACAACGTGATATTTAGATAAATGATCAACATCGAAAAAGTCGGTTATTCAGTTTAAATAATTCAGCCTGTCGTTTTGTCTAAAATTAGCCATTTTCGGCATTTCATCTATCCAAAATTAATCAAGCCACGTAGCAAACTCAGTAAGTTAATATGGGTGTATAAAAACTCATTTTTGGTTGAGACTCGGCCCAAATCGTTGCTCTTCTAGGTGTTATTGTTCTTGTCGCTGGAGGAAGACCTTTTGAAAAAGCCAAAGTTTTGTGAATTCGCAATGGATTGCCACGAGACTTCACACGAATATACTAGAGCGAATTCCGCATTCATTTACGATTTGCCATCTTAAACTCAAGATTGGGTATTGACGTCATTTTTAATCCACGATTTTGAGTTAAGAGAATCCTCGACCAGTAATTCGAGCCGAATTTGTTACTGTTAGTAACATGATTTAGAGCATATGGCTTTAGATGAGAGACGTTCTTCTAGAAATAACCTTATTGCACGCAATTTCAACAAGCAAAAAACAACAGGCGGTTATATACAATACTTTAGAGAACATTATTATACAGCATCTTGTTAGAAACTGAACAGTGAGCATGAAGTTAATAAGCGAAGCTTTATTGAGCTCATTTATAATTTTACGCGCCTGCGAGCTTCCGCAATTATGAGCAATAAATTAATTACGCAGCTTAATAAAAATCAAAAATGGGGAATTGTTTTTGAGATTTTCGCTGATTGAAGCGTAATTTGCATAATAACATGAAAAATTTATCTAGGATGCTTGCTAGCGTTTAATTAATTATTCACGTGAGAGCAATATTAAAGATAAAAACTGGCTATTAAGTAGAATAATACAGCTTAATATACAAGAATTTAAAAATAGTTAAAATATCGTTGAAAATATCATTAACAAATGGTTAAAATAACAAATATTGGCGATTGGACAAAATTTTAAGTTTACCAAACGGCAGATGTTTTTGAAAGGTCAAGAAATAAGGTTGACCAAAAACAGATTGAAGCAGACAATTTTGCAATCTGCTGCTATAAATATAAATACGTATCCCTAATTTGTAGAGCTTGATGGCAGTAACTTCTAAGTCTGACACGATGGACGTAATTTTGAGGCAAATTCGCTGCTGATCAAGTCCTCACGCTTATTGTTGTTTTCTTATGGATACAATGATTTTGCGATGATTTTTTGATTTTGATTTACAACATATAGATAAATATACAATAGAACAAACATTGCCTGTCTTTTTGGAAATCAGTGTGGCAGACGGAAAAAAGCACGTATAAATGAACTAATTACCTCAAACCTATTTGATTAATTTTCTCGTTTACTTGAGAGTAAAGATCAGTCTACGCATCAGTCGCCTAGCCAACATTAGCTACGGGATTCGATAGTTCAATTTCAGGAGCGGGTTTAGGTACGATTTCAATAAGTTCAGTGTAGGCTCCATATAGAATGTAGATAAAACAAGCTATAAGCAGGGTAGATTACAAGTTTTAATCAGCCTCAACCCTACCACCAGTCACCTTTCAAAGGCACTTCTCTATAATGCTGTTTGATTACTGTTGTGATGTCGTATATAACTACCGTTATTTAATGTTGTATGTAATGTGGACGATTTGTATGGGGTTAAAATTTGCTAAAAATAATGCAGGAATGTCAAGTTATACAATGTGTAACCTTAAACAATGGAAGCTATAAGATGCTTAAGTAAACTAAAAGTTTTTCAGGTGGCAGCTTAGGGTGTTTAAATTGACCACTATGGATGGCATTTTCGAAGATAGCATTTGCTGACAGTTGGCCGAGTTAAGCGTGCTTAGGTGAACCTTTCTTCGAGATTACCACTTTGCAATCATCACAACTTATTACCCGAAATGGCAGCTCCTTCACGTTTAGCAGCTCTTTCCACACTTCTAGTCTCTTTCTCTACTTATTGACTGGCACTCAATGAACGAAGAATCACTCGGCTGATTCAATCTGCTAAATTGGAAACGAAATTTGCCAATCTGCGCTGGCTGACTGCGGCCTGCATGTGCAGTAGAAACAGTTTAAGTAAAGGCGACAAGGAACTCCCGAAATGTGTAACTAAATGTTTAGCGCTATGCTTGGCCGAAAAGATTTCACCTGAAAAGAACACACTTGCAAGTGAGGTACAATAATTTCAAACATAAGTCTCATTATAGGACCAAGTTACCTCTGTCATTATTCGTTCGGCAAATTCCTCGAAAAAACTCCTCGTAGTTGAAAGTCACAACTACAGTAATTAAGTAATTTTGGGTTTGTCTGCACCAGTTAGTTCGGAATTTAGCTGGTGATTATGCGATAAATATATTTTTTATTTTAGAAACACACTTCAAAGTACTGTGATTTCGTATGTCGTCTACTGTAAAATCATTTCTGGAATATACCATTTTTCTATTTTAGTACTTTTTAAGTTTTCCAACTTTTTCCTACCATATAACATATTTCCTAACTTGTTTTTTGTTCAGGAATTCATTAGTACAGCTTTCTCAAATTAGGTCCAGCGTTTTAATATTGATGCTAGATTGTTTAACAGATTTTTCTGCGGTCGGCGTCGGTTTAGTGCTTCCAAATGAGTGAAGTTACAAGAATTCGCTACTCAACGATTACCAGATCTACATTTACTAGACGTATATGTACTTTCTCTGTAATATGGAAGGTATACGTGCAGGATTTTATTGTTTGCACCACTAACATTTCTACAATTTTATCTTTAAAGTACAAGAAAAAACTCTGCCTAAATAAAGCTTATTATAATATAATATATTGTGTAACATATTATATAATATATAATACATTATATATATAATATATAATATAATATATATCATTTACGTGCTGTTTTATTGCATATTACATACGAGGCTTATGTAAGCAGTAACACTGTGCAAAACTTGAAAATTTAAACTTCCGCGATGACATTCAGGCTCGGCCATTTTAATGGTATATAGAAACTTGTTTGAAAGAAGTTTAGATAACATTACATAGAGTTTGAAAAAATAATTTAGACATTCGTAGCACACTCTTCGCTAATTAAGCAAAAGTTTAAAGTACTTTATATTATCATTAAGATCAATATGTTTTTGGTGAATCAATGGTGCATACAAGGATGGCTATGAAGTGCCGTTTTACAAAGTGGCGCGAATATGTTAAATTATTAAGAATTTTCTCTTACAAGTCTTTCAACACGTCAGCGTAATGTTAAGTAATATAACTTTGTATGGGAAGTTCTTGGGATATACTTCAAAATTCCCTTTTTCCCATTTAAACATTTCTGCCATGAGTGACAACTAGTTCAGGTTTTTCTAGCTTACAGAAAACAAAGTGCTCCCCTTGCCTTCATCACTAAATAGGTGCTAGTTTTAATTTTAAGATGGATGGAGATGTTTGAATGGATTTCGTAGTAAAGAAGTTCAGAGTTCAAAATATGAATCGTTTTGGTCCTTCACGTTCGTAATATCTGCATTTTAACAATGTCTAAGTATCTAAGATTCACAAAAAAACTTCTCTGACTTTTAACATATAACAAGTCTTTCTATGCCAATAAACAAGCATTGTGCATTACATAAAGAGCGGCTCAAAACGATACAATCAATCCATCAACGCAACAGTTAATGAAATTAGTGCAAACGAATTTATCTGTTAGGTTAAATACATTTCCAAACATCGCCTGCAAGCGACATAACTCAATTTAATACAATTGGCTGCACGCTTGAATCTCATGGCCTGTATGGCTTCTAGGCATTGGTATGCAGGAGACGTAAAATTAAGTGGCTTTCCGGGGTGCCTAGAACGGCGAGTGCTGGGATAAAGAAGCGACTTCGGATGGAGGATGGAAAAGAATGCCCGCCATACAGCGATGGTCACAGACGCAGCTACATATTATATTAAATTAAAAACACTGGGTGACTTCAACAGCCCACGATGGTGGAGTGATTGTCTTTCATTGTTGCCTTGGTTACTAGGCGCCTAGAGGCTGAGCAAATCCTGCCACACAATGGGGTAATTTCTTGCACTGTATGATCATCAGCTTAATGGCTTCTTTCGTTATTCTCCATTCGATCTTCATTTAGTAAAGCTTATTAGGTATTAGCCGCTTCTACATCTCCTCCCTTAATTGGTTCCCACGAGGGCAGACCGCTTTAACGCCATTATAAAAGGTTTCAAATCCGCATTTGACTACACTTATTGGCATTACTATTATATGGCTGTCTTGCATATCTTCCACATTACAGTGAAATAAATGCAGGAGCAGGCTGCCACGTATTAGGGTGCCGCAGAGCAAAACAGAGTCTCGAATCACTTTTGGTTACTGCCAGTCTTGTTAGCCGTGTTTTTCACAACAGTAGTACAAGCCTTATAAAGTGGTGAGGAGTTAAGGATGCTATTGAATTAGGCTCCAAAAAGTCGCAAACGCATTGTAAACGTTTACATTATTTCTGTTTTTTTAATTACTCATTTCAATTTTTTTAATGCATTTGATCTGAATCATCCACACACACACTACTAATTTTACGCGATATTTCGGTAAAGGTAGTTCCGAATTTCGAAACTTAGGATCACCTCGTCTTACACTGTCATTATACATTATTAGTGAAGTCTCATTGTTGACATGTTCATAGGGGAGCCAATGTCACCATTTAACCCATTGTTTCAACGCCTTTAAACCAGCAAAATACTGGTCGACAGCGCTTCGGTCTTTGCTAGGCATAGCTGAGATGACAAAAAAACTTCTTTGCTTTGGGAGTTTGAATTCTTTCTCTATTCTTGTGGATTTGTGGACCTATTGCAGTTTTGGTCTTTGTGCAAAACTGCGCACTTTCGCAATAACGCTAGGGAATCAATCGTATTGCATGGAAACGCAATTTCCTCGGGATGTCTGAGTCACAAATGATCACATCATTAATTTTATTTTGTTGTACTTAATTTTCTTTGCAATTTAACTGAGGAAATCTCTAGCTACAGTTGATATTAATCTCAGTTTGTCAATGGCAACTGACTATTTATCTTAGTTTACACTGCAAAACGGCTCAAGTGAGACACCAAGAAATGAGGGGGGGGTTATATTATGAGGGCCTTATCAATCTAAATTATAGAACGAACATAATTTAAATGGTTAACAAAATTTAACACAAAACATTTTGCTAAATAGGTCTATTAAAATATTAAATTAAACTAGACGAATTATATTTGGTTAGAGATTAGAACTGTCAGAACTGAGTCATAACTACCGATAATGAAGCCACGCAAGATATACAGCTGCCTTTAAATGAAACCATTTCAAGCCGCACTATAAGCTGTGTTGGTAATTAGCGAGAAGTGTTATAGCACGACTGCTTCATTACTGGCAGCGAGTTCACCTCTAACGCAGAGAAACGAAGCTGTGAGACAGACTATGGTGTACACAAAGCAGATGTGACCAGATGTGCAAAGTGGGGTATACACCAAACATGGACTTTTGCACCGAGCACCATTTTTTACGTCTGTCATCTGTTTACAAAGGAAACAACAGACATGTGCAATGAAATTTATACCCTGTACGGCCTTGCTAACCTGGATAAGGGAAATGGTAAACACAAACCAGTGTTTGCTGGACGGGACAAGAAAGAATGTTAAAACACAGACAAAGGCTACGTCAGAAGCAGGATTGTTAAATTATCATGTATAACATTCGCTTTTTACACCGTCTCAATACTGAAATGCATTTGAGCATAATAGCCACATCTGTGTCATCTGAGCTTTCATAACGTGTTTACAAGACACTTTGCACAAAATGAAAAGAAATGAAATTAAGCTTCATGAAAGGTCACACTACCGTGACACCCACTCTGATCTGGTCCACTGACTTTTTGAACCCACAATTAAGGCCTGTCTGGAAATTCCAAGATAGCTGAAGTTTACCTATACCAAGTTTAAATCAAGCAATATAAAGCAAAACAAGGTGATACTTATAAACCGAAATTATCAAACGACTTGGTATGTCAGTAAACCCAAATTACTAAACAGCTTGGAATATCAGTAATAGTAATGCGCAAACAAAACGTCTCAGATTTTCAGAAACATTCAATGATGTTCTATAATAATTATACCACTTTTTAGGTGCATATATTTGAACAAAAACATTAGTTGGCACGTGCTAGCAAAAGATTTCAAAAGCTACTACAGATTTCAAAGCGCAGACAAATATTTTCAAATATCCGAAAAATTTGTTTAGTTAAAGTTTCTTAGCAAAATATCTGAGGTTATTGCACCAAAAACAACACAAATTATGCGTGCAAGACTGTTCAGAAAGCGAAAGATTATTTCGGCACGTCATTTTCATATTTTTTTACTTTTCCTTCTTTTCGCGAAAACGAAAGAAGGAACAATTTGCTACGAATTTTATGAATAATAAACATGTGAAGCTTAGAAGTTACAAAATGCTACCAGAATAATATAAGTTTCGCTTGAGCAGAAATTACAAAATTAAGCAAAAAAGCTTCTTGGCCTGAAGAATATTTCGAAACGACCCACAACACGTGTGGCTTTTTCCAAAATTGAAAGTACAAGCATAAAATTGTGAGCATGTATTACATTGTTCACCGTTATCACAACCACCCTCCCCTTTCGTGGACCCCTTATCATCCCGCACTGGCCATTCACAACCGTATTGGTCCGCCAAACTGTGTTTATTCGGCTCTGTAAAACACTTGTTCAACTGGAAGCCTTTAAATGCAGTTAATGTTTTTCTATCCTTCTCTAGTCAAGGGTCAAGGGTGGTCTCAAAATGTGCTTTGCGTGACGGTATAGTTGCTGATACGATAGACACAAGAATGCACAAATCAACAAGCACACCGTAAAGCGCTCATTGTTTTCGACCGGTTTCTAATGTCAGTTATCAGACAGTGAAAATTTTAATGACCATAGCACAAAAGATTACCATTTAAGTTCACATAAATGTCAAACTTGGATTTTAAATGTATCGCCTCTTAACAAAACGTACTTAAAATATTCTTCAATTAAGAAAAGGAATTTTAATGTACTCAGAAAATACTTTTAGCTGGCTTAAGAAGAAATAATAATAATTCAATTTCAAATAATTAAGTGACATTTATGAAAGATCGCTTTTGAATTACATAATTCGAATTTTGTTATTGTCGTGGTTTCATCATACCCTAATAATCCGCAAAAAACTCGTGAATTTTTTCAATTACGCGTATAGCGCAAAAACAAACAATTTACAGTCACAAAATATTTTAACACGTCAAAACAATACAAGCAGTTCTAACAACATAAGAAAATTATTCCTATCAACAAGAATTGGAACCTTTTGTATTTTCTATTTGCGATTTTTTCCGTGAACCGCATATTTGTATTTAGAGATTTTTTGTGTTTTCTTTTTTCTCTTCCATCCGAAAATAGCACATGAAACGTTGTCTTTCAATTTCTCAATTGTGATATTTTTCATTGAATCTTATTTGCAGAATCTTAAGCAGAACCGAGCCACTTTGGTGCTATAATCCAAGATTTTGTTTCAGTTCCGCATCACTTTTATTGATGGATACATAAATTCGACAATCCAGAAATCCCCGAGACCTTTTTGTCATTCCAAAGCCAAGTAGTCCGTTCGGGGGCATTTAGACTTTCTGTCACTGTTGCACTGTCAATTTCTTTTGAACCAGAATTGCTAACTTTAACAACAAGCTAAGTAAATAACAACAATGAGTGTGCTTACAGGAATAATGAGCTAAGGAGTCAAAAAGTTGAAACGTTAGAAAGGACTTTCATTGGACTGAAAACAATGCATAGAATAATTAATAAATCAGTAATCAATTTCTTAGTTAGACTAATGCAAGATTTGAAGACGAATAAAAAACTACTAATGGGATACCAAGCTAAGAAAGCAAGGAGTTAAAGAAGCACAAAGCATAGTCTTCTTTGTTATGTTGGCGGTTAGCTTTAGCATGCAGTAAAACACTGAAAAGCTGTAAAAAGTGGCGCCAGTTCCATGAAGTGTATCTTCTCACATGTTCCAGCGGTACACTGGATCAAATCTCTAAACATATCCTGTTTTTAAACAGCTGTGAACAGATAAACGACAATTTACTACAAAATAAGATTCTTCAAACCCACAGGACCCATGTGGGTTTGAAAATTTGGCAGCCATGTCACTCTAAAAGAAAAACTGTCAGAATACATCAATAAAATACTCAAATGTTTAATAAATATAAAATTTGAATATGGTAGAGTTGCAATGTGGTGAGATTTTGGGTAAACTCAAACGTAAGGACTGACGATGATTATTATGATGATGACAATGATGATGATGATGTTGACGACAAAGACAACAACAACAATAATAATAATTTTAGCGTGATTAAATTTAGCACTTTTGCAGTTTGCAGTGATGAGCAAACCAAATGGATCAACAAAAAGTGTTGCATTTTGATTAGACTGCTTCCAGTTTTTCTGCTCAGTCGATCAATGAGAAGAAACCCGATTATGGGTGAGAGAATCGACAGAAAAATGTTTAGAACGCATCAGAATCAAATCCATCATCATACAGTCCGATTGCACAAACAGGATATACTGCATCAAAAAGTCGAATCACTTGTCCATATATTGCGATCTGGTCCTAACGTGATCTGACATACGAAGCAGGTCATGCGTGGATTTTGGATTTTCTTCCTTGTCTATTTATTTCATTCGTTTTATTTTCCTACACATTTACAATGGCGTACAATCAAGTAGCATTGAAAACAGAAATAAAGTTCAGAGAAAATATGCTACAAAAACCTTTAAGAAAGCAACGTACCTCGAAATGAAAATTTACATTTGCTTGAAATGAGTGAAAATTACGTGACATTTATTGAAACTTTTGTTTTAATCATTTCACTGTTATCTTGTTTCTTTGGAAAACAACAACTACTATTACTTGTTTCTTTGGAAAATGCTCATTTAACTATACCACATTAGTCAGAATCAGTGCGAACACAAGAGCACACCTTTTACATATTGACCTGAGGGTGAAGCTGATTTATTTATTCACCAACCGATATTCACATTGTGGCATTATCGGCTCTCATGCAAAGAGCTTTTTAATCTTTTATGAACAGAATGGAAGATATTGCACTGGAATTATAAAATCGAATTGTTTGCGTGGTGTGACGTTAGCTGCTGACTCCCATCGGTCGACATAAGAGCATTTCTCGCTTTTTGGAGAAGTAGATAATGCGAAGACAAAGTAAAGTCTCACTTCTCAGGGGAGAGATAAGCTGCTTTTCTCGCAATGCAGTTGCCAAACAGCTCGGCTTCAGTCACGTGACTATATATTAGCACTACAATGAACAGGCTTTTCTACCCGTATAGATTAAGTTTCCAAAGCAGTTGGTTTATTTTATTGATTTTGTCGCAGTAAATACGGCAGGTGCAACTTTGGGAAAGTTTATAATATTGCAAAAACAGTTGTGTGATGCAATTGTAAAGACATTATTACATATGGCCTTAAAAACAGTAATAGACTAGCCACTTTACTAGATTATGACAATTAAAAAATTTTAGAGTTTGCCGCTATAACTAAGATACTTAGGAAAATGAATTACAGCAAAGGATCACTGAAAACACAACACATAACACTTCAGGTGACTGATAACGGCCCCCCTTACTTAACTTATCGAGAAGTTATATTTGTCAAGAAGTCTTGTTATGAGCTGGGTGACCATGTCGTTTTTCTTGCTAGAAAGATTAGTAACTAACTAAACAAATAATGTTCACTACAGTAGTAGATACAACAACCTTAACACCCCGGAATATGTAGATTTCACAGAAATAGCATCACTCGCTTAGTATTCTTGATCCCAGTGTTGCTTCTCACAGTCAAAGCTTTGCCTTCAAAATTGTCTGCTACCGAATTCCGCCCAGTATACGGAAGACGTAGCATAAGCGTTAAGAAAGGGTATTCATAGCATAATTTGTTGTTCGGGCGGTATAATCGCCTGTCGGGCTGTCAATCGCAAACTGTAATTATCTAGGATAAGAAGAACGTCTTCTTTGTGTTTTCCCCCACTTTAAATTTTACCACAAATTATTGCAGACGACAGGTAGGCACATAATAAGCAATCACAGCCACCACGTAGGCGATATTAAAATAGTCAAATTTCTTCTTGAGGCTCCTACATTAGGTTCTCATGGGAATAATTTCGGTCGCAGAAATTTTGAAAGAAAAACTATTCACAAAAGGTCTTAAGTAGCAAATTGAATCAGTACACGTCATGCGTGTGAATGATATCGTTCTCAATGTTCGCAACACGCCACAAATAACATACAAATCATAAAGTTGTAATTCGTGAGTACATTATGAGCAAATAGCGAAGCAAGTTACCCAAAATAGGTTGCTTTTGACACGTGTGCAAACTCAAGTGGTAGCAGCGTCCTATAAAGGGTCAAAGACACAGTGTACACGATTTTTAATGTTTTTTACCATTAAAACAATGCGCTAAAATATGCACGCAATTTACTTAACATATAAACAAATACATGGGATTAAAAAATTAAACGTGAAAATATTCTGAATTTAGCCCCACCAAAGCACTATCGCATTTGCTTTTGTCGGGGACGTGCAACCCTTCTTCACTAATAAGCTTTCGAAGCTTCAGATCGCAAGAACACACACGTATCATCTTCCCACTCTAGCCAATTCCACGGCATTTTATAGGATTCCATGTCTGTTGCGCCGAGATAATTCAGTTTGCTTCATGTAAAGTATACGTACAAGAATATAATAAGATTGAAAGTCTGAAACGAAACGAATATACATATTTGCAAATCGTATAAGGCACCCATAATAGAAATTTAACCCTTTAACTGTATCTGTCACGAAAATTTACACCTAAAGGTTAGAATTTTGATACGTAAAATCATAACTATCGTCTTTACTCCTAATTCAGTGTAAATAATTATAAGTTTAACTTGCCTATATTATGAAATTACCAAATTACTGAGCATTTGACCCGCCGTTTGCATTTCTTAATGCATTTAATGTACCATTACTAGTCGGAGGAATGTTTGCCAAGTGAAAATGTTTTAAATTTAGGAGTTGTGTTTGATGAAAACATGACCATGAAGGACCATGACCATAACATAATTACGTAAAAGATCACATTTTCTGTTAAAACTTATCAGGCAAATTAGAAAGTATCTTGCTGCCAGTGCAGTTCACTCTTTTGCGTCTTTTAATCTTGACTATTGTAACTCATTGTCGCAAAGTCGTGTTAAGCAAGCTGTTACTAAACTACAGACTGTTAAAAATTGTGCAGCAAGAGTAATTACTCTCTCTAATAAGTACGATCTTTTAATTTCTTTCTCCTGGTCACCAGTAACTCATAGGATACAATTCAAAACTGCTATACTAACCTTTAAGTGTCTTCATGGTTAAGCATCTATAGCTACTTAAGCGAACAACTTCAGGAATAAACCAGTTCATACATCAAGATCATCTAATCAACATTATCTGCAAGTTCCCCGGATAAAAACCAAGACTTTATGCACTAGGATTTTTCACATGCTTCACAAACTGAATGGATTAATCCGTCATTAAAGGTTAAACTGTGTAAAGATTTAACTACGTTTAAAAAGGCTCTGAAAACCCATTTGTTTGCGAACGCTTTTAAATTAGAGTCATAGATGTTCTTAAATTATGATATTATACCGATTTTTTATGAATATAGTTTCCAATTAGTTCTCTGTATCTTTTAGCTTGTGTGACCACTAAACACTTACGTATTTTAGATTACGTTGTACGGTGCAACTGAAAAACATTCCATAACTATAATTTTCATTGGGCTGCTTTGTTATCCGGAATTCTTTTAATGGAGCCTATAGCAAGCTTTAATGAAGCCAGTCTCTCAGACAATGATTTCTCGGATAATGATGTCACAATCGATGCAACAGCAATCAACGTCAGGCAGAAGCAACCAGATACTTATCATATTCTCGTCCATTTTACCGGATCGAGAAAAATCGTCCATCAGACGACGGATTGCCGCAATCAACCCCGTATTATATTTTCCCGTACGAATGCGGACAAGTTGCAGGATCGCAGCTATTTTATTACAGGGGTGGGCTGCAAAAAGAAGCAAATTTACTGTTAATAATTACACATGAATGTAAGACTGCTATACATAAGAAACGCTACAGGAAAGTTAAGGAAACAAAAACCCTTTCTCGACGTTTTTAAGGTAGCACATTATACAAGAAACACTTTATTACAGTATTCGATAAGCGGTCTATAAAACTTATCTTCTCACTACTTTAAGTAGGTGACTTAGGTGTGAACAAGGTCAATTTAACTGCCATCGTTAATACAAAAATGAGTTACCTTTACAATATATAACATATAGGAAACTATGACACTTGACATTTTATGGTAAGAGAACTAAACATATGAACTGTATCTAAAAATATATGCGTATCTCGCCAAGTTGATTAAGTAAAAATTTTAATATTAAACTATAGTTAACAAGTTTTTAAATGAATTGCATTAGTATGGTCCAGTTTCTTAATAACCACACTTAGTTACTTTTAGTGAGAACATTCAAAATTATTCAACAATGCAACGAACATTGGTGAACTCACAAATACTAAGTGCAGAACCCCCAAATGTCCAATTTAATCGTTTCCAATTATTATTTTGAAAATACGGATGTGAATGAAATATTCGTTAAAGGAGGCCCGTTTCTTCAGTTTTGTAAAACACATTTACAAAGCTATATGCGCAGACCATTAGTGAGACTGCAACAGTTATTACAGCAGCCATCTCAGCAATTTCATGTTTTTGCGAACAACAAAAAGCTTTTGGACGCGTCCATAAATTGCTTCCTTGCCACGCTGACAGAACTACACGGCAGTTACAATAATCATTGTCTTTACACACGCGTGACAGCACTACCACACCCCTTCATACGAATGAACGTGATTCAATACCGAGCTAGGAAGCCATGAAAAGGTTTTGTTTGCTGTTATTTCAGAACCAGATCGAGTTTCTCTGGTAACTTGTTTGTGGTTAAACAGTGATGATGGACGAGAGACAAGCTGATTGCAGCAAGGCTCAAGACAAACACATTCATTCCACGATATGCTGATCATGTTTCACGCTCTAGCTATCGAAAGAAGCCCGTTGATGCACACTGTGTGTATCAATGCATATTACTCATCATTGCAAAATATATGCGTTACAAATGAACAAAATATTTAAAAGAGCTGCTAACGAATCCACGACGATGGCGAATTGACAGACTGTAAACCAAGATGTGTTTTGAACCAAGACATAGTGCGTAAGCCGCACTTCTCTGTCAATTTGCCAAATAAGCTTTCCACTAGTTAAATAATTAGATAAATAATTGTTAGTATTTTCAGCAGAGGCGGATATCTTGGCTCATCTGAGAGAGCTGCTGAGTTGGTCTTCCGATTTTTATTTTTATTCTCGTCTGACTTTTTATTCCGATAACACAATTACGTAATCAATCAACGCCTCCTAGGCATTTACAAACAGATGGGCGAAACTAATTAATACATGTAGATAATTAGTTGTTAACCATTAATAATAGATAGTAACTGTCGCAACCCATAAATTAATAAATACCACCGAGAAAATGCAGAGATCTGCATAAGCTAGCCAGCACATTCATTAGTTGGAAATGCCTATTCATTATTTTTCGTTAGTGGCCGGCAGAAATAAGCTCTTTAAGCAAGACAATGCGTGAAGTGTTTGCGCATTAACGATCGATGGTGGCTATGATATTTGTCATAAGATACATGTGGGGATTTCATATAAGATAAACCGTAATATATGTACACCAACTCTTCTTTTAATCGTTACCATATAAGACGGCAATAATTACTCTGAATAATTAGTGCTAACTTTATTATAGTTCGTCCGTGCAAAAAATAAAAAACAAATTTATATATGCCTTTATAATTTCACTTTGGCGACTTCTAAATAAACTACAAATAAGTCAACAATGGTCGTTAAAAGCTGTGCTTTATACCCAACAAGTTTTCGTTGCAACTCTGCTTCCACCTAGTCTATCTATTCATTTACAGAAATGGAATGTGGTCATTGGTTGTTCTCGTTACCACAGACGGTCAGAAATTATGCTCTTGGCCGCTTCCGGTCTTTCAAATAAAGCCATTCCGCAAAGGCTGCTAAGTGTTCTATATGCTAGTTATGTGCCAAAGCAATAATTAAAGGACAAGGAATCATTTTTCATAAATAAATCTCAAAAATTTCATTTTGAAATTTTGTATCACCTACATGCTGCATTTGCGCGCAGAACTTGTATTAGCAGCAACGCTGTACAAAACTTGCAAATTTAAACTCACCACAGGGCCGTTGTGTGTGGCCATTTTAACGGTAATGCTTTTGAAATAAGTTTAGATACCATTGCGTAAAAATAGAAAAGATAATTTGAGCATTTGGAAAAATAAGCACACATTTCACTAACTACTTTACGCTGTCAGTAATATCAATAATGTGGTTTTTTTTGGTGAGCCAGTAGCGCACATTGAGATGGTAATACACTGTCGTTTTACCAGTTGGCGGAATATTTGAAATTATTAAGAATTTTCTATTCCAATTACGTTAGTCTTTCAAACAGGTAAATGTAATCAGAGAATTAAGCGCAGCAGATATTACATTCTCTGGCGTAATGTATATATAACTTTGTATGGAAAGTTTTTTGGGACGTACTTTAAAATTCCTTTTCCTCCCTATTAAGCTTGCCTACGTACATAATAGATTCTCTACAGGGGTTGTGAATTTGTTAAGTCAAATAAAGTAGTGAGCCTGATGAGCCTGAGCGGTCAGAGAGTGAGACCCAGAACTTATACAGGCTATTATAATACGGCGACAACCTAGCCATTGGACAGACCAAGCCAAATAAACCTGTAATGATAGCATTAAGACAAAGCTTCACTATTTTCACTTAGCTTATAGACGTTTTTGTAACAGTTAGTATAGTAAAATCATTATCCCAAATATCCTGACTTCCCGATTAAACCATTATTAAAAAAATAATAATAAAATCGCCTGGGATACTCAGAAATACAGGCCCATCCTCCCGAAAAAACTCTTCACCTCCCCCTCTCCCCTACATGTAGTAGATCAAAACTGACAATAATTCTATTTACAGTTTGGTCACCAGCACATTTAATAATTTTATTCTTTGTGTTCTCAATTGTTAAATGATTAAAACAATGATTGTGCACTATGCAGCTAGTCAAACGTTATCATAAATGCGAGTCTTCTATAGCTCTACTAAACATCACCAGAGTAAGCATAACAGACGCTATAACGTATAAAAACATTCAAAAGCTCAAGTTGCTTTCAAGAAATAAGTCTAATCAGCACAAAACCTGCCAAGCAGTTGGTTTATAGCTTGAGTAAAATCGATGAGGAAAGCGGTAATTGGCGCGATACAAAAGCTTGTGAGATTGACCACGCCGCTTGCGCTCTGTTTTCTACCGCATAAACTTTAAAATGAAGGCAAATTATGGGCTCAGTCGATAATTTACACGTAGCTGTAACCCTCCGATAGCTACAGATTAAATACAGTAGTACTGGGCTTTAAAGAATTTTGGTACATACGATTTGCAGTCTGTGAACTTGGAAACAAAATATATGAAGTTGGGAACCACATTTTCATTGCTGTTGTTTGACATTTAATCAACTGTAGGGAAATAGGGAAATTTATCCCTGATAAATCACGAAATACTGCGACTAGAAAATTAACACTTAGGTTCCAAGAGTACGCTAATGGTCAGCATAGTTAAGTACAACCAAGCGACATTCGTATTAAAACTCATTTTAAGCCTTAAGCAAGGAAAAATCTAATTTCGCAACTTGTGTGTTTTGACTCATATTCCTAATTCCTGTTCCTACTTCGTTTTAGATTTTGATTGAACCTGAGAAGCTGAAAATTTTCAAACTTAACGACGCTCAGTTACCAGAAAATTTGATATTTATGTTTTATACTATTGCGTAATAGTGAAGCATTACACATAAATAAATTGTGATGTCAATAGTGAAATAAAAAATCAGTGCAGCCTTTTGTTTACCTAGTGCTTTTGACAATCTCTCGTTAAGGTTAACAGAGACCAAACCGCATGTTGAAATAGTAAAACTACAGTATTTTGATTTAGCCTGTCTATAACTGCTATACACTGCTCAGCATACAGTTACCTAGGATGAATCCTAGTTAAAGTCTGTGATATGAATACGAAAGCTGCAGGGGATGATGAATTTTTAATCAGCCGACCAGAGTGGTTACATTGACGTATGAAGCTAATATTACAAGCGTTCTTGATGTTCACATGTCACAAGCAGTTATAATAACAGGATCGGTTGTGGTAAATTTATATAATCACGCTACAGACGCTTACATTATTAATCATGTGCGCAATGACACAACTTGTAATACTTGCTCAACCTTATATTGGTTATCCTGGAGTATACACGTGCAAAACATGCAAATACGAATGCTTCGCTAGTTACTGCATAACGTCATCAGATAGGCCTATACCTTCCAAGTACTTATGCTACTTTTTTATTACGAGAAAAAACTACTGGTACGTATAAATGCAGAATTGAACTTAGACTCTGCCTCCCAAATGTATATATATATATATAGTCTGCGACAAGTTTTGGGTATCATTAGCGTTTTAGATTCTTAAACATAAATAACATTGTTTTGACTGTAGGTCATAATTTTGGAATTATTGGAATACATTTGAATTTCGGAATATACCGAATTGTGTTTATTTAAGTACCGATTTGGTGGCAATACTACCAGGGCCTATTTCAGCCTAAGCGAGGCCCGGGGAAGTGGGGTATGTGAGGCCTCCTCGGGGGGGGGGGGGTTAAGCGCAGGGGGGCGGGTGCCACCATGGTTGGCGCCCAGAAAATTTTTGAACTGCTAGAACGCCGGAGAAGCATTTTCGAAGAGAAAATACGGAGTTATACAATATGTTCGGATAAATAAAAAAAAGTAATGTTACCTCGGCGCGAGGCCCCCCTGGAGGGTGAGGCCCCGGGGAAGTATCCCCACTTCCCCCCTTGAAATAGGCCCTGAATACTACTGCATTAAAAATATTTGTAATAACTTTGTCACGCTGGACCCAAACTTTACAACTCTTGTGTTATTCATCTCTTGTATTATTCTACACCAAACTTGCCATAGTGTTTACCGTCTGTAAGCATCACACGCAGATAAATAGCAAATGAGATAACAAGCATAATATTAGAAAAACGACAAAAGAAAAGTCAAGCACAGAAAGAAAGCATGCAAAGAATAGCCGGGAGACGAAATGCACCGCTGTGGAGTGTTCAAACAAACATCTGTTTGCTTGGAGACTGCTAGCCCTTGAAATGAAGAGAAAAGCACTTAGATTCTGTAAACATTGTAGATGGTCAAGTCAAGTGCTAGCAGTTCTAAAGAAAAAGGCCACTATATATGTGAAACTTATCACAATACTTGAGATCGGTTAGTTGGTCTTTATTGGAACATATGCTGCGACTTAAGCAGGGGCAAAATTGACTGTAACGTCATTGTAAGTGTGATGCAGAGAGGTGCAGTTCAGGTCAGGGAATTATGATATATGGAGATATTATAACGAACGTAGAGAAAGAAAGAAATAGCAATAGAGAAGAGAGAGAAAGACAGGAAGAGAGGGAGAAGGGGTGCAGTACAACAAAGAGGCTACTAAGCAAAGAAAAGTAGAGCCAAAAATAAAAATAAATGTATAACAAGATTCAGTTTTTGAAATAATCCTCTTGCCATTTTGTTTTGTTTTTTTAAAAAATATGTATAAAAAATATACTTGCGACATTTCATAATTCATAATAAACTGATTATTTAAGTTAGAGACACTATGTTTTGTAGTGACGACAACTTAATCTTTTGATTTCTGAGTTTTTTAATACGAGAAAAACTACATATGAAGAATGATTTCTTCAAGTGACGAAACTTCAGCACAGAAGTGTCACAACATCTACTCACCTATCAATCTTTCTTGCTGCTCACTGCTAATAAAATGCAAAACGACGTAGGGAAAGAGTTATTGATTAACTTACTAAGTAGTGGCAATATTAAAGCGCACAAACCTGTACAACACGTAGCTAACTGTACAAGATTAAGTATAGTGCAATCATGGAAAAGGGAATAGGTAATACATACATGCAATGTAACAACTAATTTATAAGACAGTTCATTTAATAGCAGTTTCAGACCAACGGTTAAACATTTAAATGATTTTATGACCACGTGACCTAAGCATTTACTTTAAAAATATGAGACTAGTTAGAACGTCAAAACTATGTAATTTAGTGACTTTGAAGTTAGATACCTGACTGCCTCTACTGCTACTTTTCTACTAAAGCTTCTTCACCTGAAAAAATCATTCTTCATATGGTTGTTTCACGTAGTAAAAGAACTCGGGAATCAAAAGACTAAGTTGTCGTCACAACAAAACGTAACATCTCTAACTTTAATAAATAGTTTGATATTTATTCCTGAAAGCATTTTCTCCTCTTATAACTTTGGAAAAGCCATGATCATTTCGAGTATTTCAGACATCTGAGACTGTGCTTCTGTGGTCCCGAAAGACCACTTACGAAGAACATAAAACGAATACAATTTAGTAGGTAAATTGATTTAGTGCTCAGTTTATAAAAATATACGAGTATCAGGCAAAGTTATAGAGGGAATAGCGTGCAGAACAATTGTACACCTGCGTACCAGGACTAATGAAGCCAACCTGCATTCACAACGAAAGCTGACTTAAACGATGCATGGCATAATTACTGAAACAAGTTGAATAAGTGCCATACACGCCTATAAAAATTTACTATAAATAACCAAATTCACAAATTATGGTCAAGGTCAAAAGCAGAGATTTGATTTGATTGATTTACTTCTTTATTTAAAACATTCGTACAACAATGAAACTATGTACAATACCTATGCAAAATACAAATAAACACACACACGCACGCACGCACGCACACACACACACACACACACACACACAAACAAACAAACAAAACAACATTACAAAAAAATTATATTTCGCTCAGGCTTCGATCACTACAACAACTGAAACGTTAAATATACAATATTTTTCTTCAAATTTTTCTTATACTTGGAGTAAAGAAAGTGTCACTCCCGAATATTGTCCGACACAACGAGTTTTCACTATTTAAAACTCTAGTGTTCAGACTGTAAACACTTTTCCAGTGGATAACATCATAATACACTAATTTGTGTGACACAGACATATCCCTGGCACTGTGGTCAAACTGTTAGGCGAAGAACTTGCTCACTGACGAAACCTTTAGCTTGTTCAGATTATAATTATGAAAGTGTCGCCAGGTAGAAGCTATTACAATAAGAATTAAACAGACGTGTTTCTATAGCGCTAGTACAATAGAAAATCTACTGCACAGCCTATTTGCTCTAGAGTACTACATACCTACTTGAGATGATTGTAGGTAGTACATACCTACTCTACCATCCTAGAGATGATGTGGCTAAAATATTTTTCATTTGCACAAGGCTTAATCATAGATCCAGTCAGCATAATTGTTTCAAATTCAAAGTGGCTCGTATTAGACGGCGTTACGGTCACAAGCTTAGTTTTCTAAACATTAAACTGGTTAGGCGTGGCAGGTAAACAATCAGCCTGAGTCAATAGTACATTTCTAAAAATTTCTATAGATAGAATCCAAAGCGATAGACCTATAATTATTTCTATCTGACAGATCTTTATTTTTGTCTTTGATAAGTGGCATAATTACTGATAACGTTAGTGAGTCTGGCAAAAAATCAGGAGTGATTACATGAGTAAAAGAACAATGCCAACAAAATAGTAACATGTGAGCGGCATTTCTAAAATGCTTTGCTTTTAGGGCGCGTGGTCTAGTGATGTATCTAATGCTAATTTTTTAATTGTTTCTTATACTTGTGCTACAAGGAAAGGAGACAAACACAGACAGACAGAGAGAGAGAGAGAGAGAGAGAGAGAGAGAGAGAGAGAGAGAGAGAGAGAGAGAGAGAGAGAGAGAGAGAGAAAGAGGGAGAGAGAGGGAGAGAGGGGGAGAGATATACAAACAGACGTGTAGTTTCACCAAAATATCACGTGAATATTTGCTTGGAAACCCAAAGTTTTTTGTCGTTTCCATTTACTGTTGGTCGGTTGTCCTGCAGTTCTAATAGTACAACGGGTTATTAGTATAGTCGAAAAATCACAAATGATAGTAAGCAAAATCTATAACTTTGAAGTAATACACGCAAAGGAATTTACTAAAATGCTTCGCAGAACTGTACAAGAGCCTATTATAAGATTTACAATAGCTGGCATTTTATATGAACCATGAAGTCATTTACCGAGCAACCACTCAAGGTCAAAACGGTGAAGTCGTAGATCAATTCTTGTCAGTGTTGTCATATCAGTTGTGGGAAGTCGCTTGGGAGGAACGTTATTGGCTTCATTTCAGGCGCAGGATGGCTTCGTAATCCCGACTGACAGCCTTAATCAGGTTAGAAACACTCCACGTAACGAAGCGTATAGCTGTCAACTTCTTTCAAACTACACAGGCATCATTCAAGTTCAGATCAGTTGAAATAAAGCGTCTATTAAATGATCGCGACAAGAAATTGGCTTCTGTGGAAAGTTTTGAAAAATATTAGTGAAGCTGCAAGAGCAAGTTTGTTAAAGGCTGCCTCCTTTATTGGATGCTAAAATACAATATATCTACATAAGCAGTGAAGCGACGTATCCTAAAGTATTCAAGTGTATTTTGTTGATTTTTACATATTATTATTCTGTATCTTGTTAATAACATTTATCGCTGAAGAAGTCATGCAAAACTCTCTGCTGAACATTTGTGTTTCGACGTTTCACGTTCATTTTTCATTAGGGTTTTCGAAATTCGGGACGGGATCAATGGTTCAGGATACTAACTGAGTTCTAGGTAGGAATTCTCGGGGTTCGAAATCAAGTGGTCGGGATCGGGGTTCGGGTCGGGACGAAATGTTTGGATTTCCTTATCAGAACTGTATATATAATTGTTACAAGAAAATTACAGGGCAATTCCGTAATTTTAGTTCCACTCTATTACTTACAGAATGCTGGACGAAAAAATGTTGTCTAGAATATGACCAGGTTCCACCCACACACAAATTGCCAACTACAAAAGCATCGTGATTCTGTCAAAGACAAACATTTTGTTTGCTGTCTCTGTCAAATAGTAGCAATAAGTACATGCCTCATTTCCCTGTGGTGTCTATATAATCAAGCGTTGCACTGAGAATACACACTTCACCATAAGTAAACGTAAAGTAAACGTGACAGTAATCTTCTTGCTATGAAGCTAAAATAACTTTTGGAAACAATAATTAGGCATAGGCTATGCTCCCACCAAAAGCATCAAGCTCACAGATATGTACGTGGCGTGAAAAGCTAATCAGTGATGTATTTTAAACTACTCACAGGACGTTTAAAAAATAGCGGTAACAAATCACGTGATTATCGTAATACAGTTACGATTAGTAAAAGCTTACGTGTTAATAATGTTATTATCGCAAAATTTAACTGAATAAGTTGATAAATGGCTCGTTCTCATTTTTTTCATTTATCTGAATACCCTAAAGTAAACAACCTATTGTTTATCAAATATTATAAACTTTTAGTGTTCAAGGTCGGGAGTCACGACGGAATGAGACGTTCGGGAACGAGGTTTTGGAGGGATTTTGAATGTTCGGTGTCGCGGTTGGGGGGTCGGGATCAGAACGACTCCGATCCCAAACACCAGCATACTTTTAATAGACTTTCCGTCCGACAGTGAAATTCACCAAAATCAGTAACGGCAAAGCAGCTTTGTCTTATAAGCACTCTGAGGAATGGCTTCGAAAGCTGCATTTTAGACTGACATTTTTGGCTTATTCTTTTTTTTTGGCAGAAATGAAGAGTTAAAAATAGCAGAAACTTTAGGCTACAGGATTTCCTTGATAAATTTAGATTAACGTTTAAACTCCACAAGTACGCTACTTTAACCTTTTAATCGGAAATTACACACACACGTTTTGGGGATTTTCATTTTCATGAATGGCAAGATGAAGCCTAACGCCACGTTCCTGCTACAGACTTCTTGGCTTCTTATCTTGTCAGCAATTTAGCTTCTTATCGTTCTAGCCTAGACGTTTATTGGGTCACAAATTCGCCGGCAATTAGATAAAGTTATTAGGGAAATTTGGTTTCGCCGTTTAGGCTGGTACGCTGCAGAATTATGACAGCTTTATACATTTGCAAAAAATAACGGACTCTAATTTCTGAAGACAGAATTTAAAAGGAGAGGCTACTTGATAAAACATCTCATGCTGATTTCGAAATTGATTTTTCTTTACCATTAATATGATAAGAATTTCTGTTCTGTTCTTTAACTCATAAAAAAATTCGTGATCGATATGGTTTAAGATTCATTCACTATTACTGAAAGTTTCTTTTGTACAAGTAACTTCATTAATTTGTAGAGAAAAATGTTCTTTTCTCCCAAGCAATAATCATTTCTCACATTAGCTCTGCCAACCGTTTCTTCTCTGGCTGTTCAGTAACGATATATACTGTCTCTGAGTTGAAGGGACTTCATTACAGTAGATCACATGTAAACATAATTAAAACTGCCAAATTTATGTTGACGTTAAGTTAATTATTCCGGACAAATGTCTTTTATCTATTTTTTTACCTTCTATTGCAAAATAAAGAAGAACTTTTTAGACTGAATTGGCACATAGTTACAAATAGACTATATGTAGTCATTAAACAAAAGGAACATGCATTAAAATACGATAAAAAAGTTATAAAGCTCTCGGCTTATTTTTAAAAGCTAAGCTTATGTTAAAACCAAAACACTTCCAAAAACAGCAATCGTGCAAACACATGCAAGCCTCCTATCTTTAACAAACGCAGGTGTATTTGACAGTTGCTATCGCATTTGGCTTCTTCATAGTAATTCAGCGGTTTGGCCAGCAGATTCAGGAAGGCTTTGCACAAAAGAGTGCTAAACGTAAATTCGATATAGGCATAAATATAGCTTCAAGAAAGACGCACGAAGCAATTACTGCTTGATGGAAGTTCAAACCAAAATGGACAAAACAATCAATACGACTTTGCTTAAAGCCTTAAACACAAAATGAAGGTCCAGAAAAGGTCACGTCAGAACAAAAGATCGCAAGCAGATTTCGAGAGATGGTATGGACTGGGGTTCTAGAGTGATTAAATTTTTCTCCTAAAGTAAAAACTTCACGGCCTTCAGTCTGTTTTTTAATTTCACTGTAAGTATACAGTTTACAATATCGGCAGACGGTGTTACATCTAATAATGCGATTAAAATTTTCAATACCTCGTTGGCAAAACAATTACTAAAAATTGCGTATACTTGAAAAGTTGATAAATAATGGGCGATTTGCTGAGTGGGTGGTATACAAGGTAATCTTTTGGTAATTGGCCAAACCTACCAGACAGGGATGCCGGATAACAATGATCTTTTGTAATAATTACAATTACACGCACTAGAGGAAACTATTCTGGAAATACAACTGTGCGGGGCACGAAAAACTCGTTAAACACAATAATTCAACGTTTTGCAGGGAAAGTAACAAGGGCACGAATGAAATGAAAGCTATGGGTGAGCGAGGAGAGTGCGCATACAAGTACATAATGACAGCGTAATTGTACAGGACGCAGCTGAAACTGTGTATTGACGAAGCAATTAGATTTATATTATCACCTGTTCAAAATGATAGGTATTAAACTGTTAGGCTGATGATAGCATTCATTGTTTGTGTCACCCTTGTTTATTGCGAGGTCAAAGGAAGTGACGGGATAGAACTCATCATCACGACGTTAAAAATGAAATCATTGAAATGGCGTTACAATGCTATTCATGCATTTACTATGTAATGCGTATAAAACACGTAAAAACGTTTCGCAAGCTGATAATATATCAAAACACAATAATGGCTGTAGTCGTCTTGAAGCCGATATTTATAACATTGAATTGAAAGCATACGTGACAGCAAATTTACTAATTATGACACAGGTGTTAAAACCTGCTAAAGAATAAAAAATTGTAGAATAAAACACACATCAGTCATCAAAGTGGCTGTCAGTATTTTGAAAATTCAAACGAGAATTCGTACAGATTTCAACCTCATAGCGACAGGGCTGCCGTAAATGTACCATCTGAAAAAGGTGAATCTAATCTATAATATGGAAAAAAAACAAAAATATGCTCTTGCAACAATGACCGTTTTATTTCGATATTTCACATATTCACATTTGTGAATTCTACACTTATATTACGTTTGTGTTGTACATAGTTATACTGCTACGCAATAATAACGGCATAAAAACAGCTGTAAATGTGAACGCGTCATTGTTGGCATGGCTACCACCTATCGAGTGATCGGGTTTTCAAATCCGTACACCAGATTCAGAATTGGTTCGCAATTTTTGTCACATCATTTCTTTAACATATATTAGCTATTAGTTTAAATCGAATCTATTAAAAACCGTTAGGTTAATTAATTTCTGCGTTACAACAGTTACTATCCATTAGAGAGCTCTTACTAACTAATTATCTAATTAAATAATTAATTAATTAATTTTCAAATCAGCAAACATGATATGTCGCATATGTGGTGTACTTCATTGAAGGATTCGCAAAACATATGGATTAGTAATCACATTAACTTCCCCAACACGACTATTGTATTAAAGCTATAGGTTTATCGAACCACAGGTTGCTAGGGCGTCACTTTTCAAACCTACAGGTGTAATGAAATCCTACCTGAAGCTAATGCACCAGAAAGAACCAACCTGCTGAATGCCGGTGATTAATTATTAAATTGTTAAGATAGATAAAATAAGGTAGCATTGTCCGAACATGCAGAACATATAGGTACCACTACAGGTTAATAATGCGTCGAAGACACTTATATGATTCTAGCAGATTTTTTTATATTTGTTTTGAAGTATAAAACTGTTTCAAGTGCTTGAAAGATAGAAAATCCGTGTCTGCAAGACGGCTCAGGTGCCAAAAAGTCTCATCCCCGAATACTGCAAGCTTTAACCACAGCATGTTGTGAGAAAAAAGAATTCCTTTCAGAAGGGAATGAAATACTGCATGGGACGAACAAGCAATTATCGTAAAACAACTCGAGCAAAAGCAATAAAAACATCATGCAGGTAAAAGCGACTGAGTCGCTTCCAAGATTAATCATGTTTAACACCCTGTCACGGTGACGGTAGAACAGGCAGCCTGTACGTGAAGCAGAGATATGCCACACCCTTGCCTGAGATTATTCCATCACAGGTTGTAAATCTCAAACTTGATATTGAAGTCCTACATTACCTGAGCCACCGCAACATACATAGCCGCAAGGTGGGCAGATGAGGAAGCAGACAATGCACAGGTGCGAATAATACACCTGTTCGGTGTTTTATTATAAGTTTATAGCACTTTCAGCAGAGGACGAGGACAGACACGTTACTGTGTGCGGTACAGCCATAATATCACTCTGTGTATTATTCTGCTACAAAATTACGAATGAAAAGAGGACAATACCAGATAGTTCTTAAGTAAATGTGTACACTTTTACATACAATAAAAACGATGATATACCTATTTAAACAATGTTGATGAAACCATCGATGATGGCACTGCTGATATCGAAGGCCTCAAAATATACAAATAACGACAACGTCAAAGACGATAACACAAAAAGCTGGTTGACTAATAGTTTTTATTTTGGACTGGCTGTAGTATACACACCTTTTAAGTCTTGTGTTGCGAGTCGAGCGATTTTAATCTCTCAGTGGTGATAATCATTGTTTGTTCAGGTATTAGTTAGTATTGATATTACTTAAAAGGGTAAAGAACCAGCGAACTACAATGTGCTCAGCTGACAGTATGCAAACAAGGTTAGTTTCAAAATTTGTTCGTTCACATCAGTTTTCCCTTCCCAAGCATAATTTCCATGTCAACGACTTCAATGTTGGAACAGCAGCACTTTATGTAGCTTTTAGCTGGAACATTTTTTACTTAACTTTGCAATGCTGAGTAATTGCGTATTACGTAGACTTGGGAATAGTTAAACCATATAGACGCAGTCCCAAAAGTTTATCAACGATTTCTTATTGTACTGAGAACATGTAACTATGTGGTCACTATGGGTGAGATGGTGTTTCATCTTTGGATAAAGCATGCTGAAGCTGTCGTTAAGACACTAGCAGTCCAGGAATATGCTCACATCAGTAGATATTCCAAAATTCCAATCCAAGGTGCACAGTCTATCTGTGGCTGCATGCCTGCATGTCAACAATGGCCCAGCATGGCCCAGCCGGAGCAGATGAACATTCTTAGCAACAATTAAAGAGACGGAGATGTAATTGCTGTATAGTACCAAGAACAAAGAGCAAAACTCCGCTACCCTGTGAATTTCTAGGAGGAACAACTTCCGTACATTTTCTAATTAAATTCGTTAAATTTGAAGGGAATGTATACATAATTCATTAGCAGTATTTCAGCATAATATGATAAAATAAAACACTACAAAGCCGCATAACCGCCTATAGAAGAAAAGACAAGTTAATAATATTTTCATCAGCTTATGTAGTATTATGTATGGATAATTATTACTTAGTAATATTCTGTTTTATTGTAAGTAACGGTGTGATAAAGTATATCTGCGAAAAATTTGTATGAGACAAACAAAAACGGCGACGCTTATCTTTACTGTATTTACAAACTTCATTGTAGCTGGTGTGCGAAAATTTTGTATGAGACAAACAAAAACGGCGACGCCTGTCTTTACAGTATTTACAAACTTCATTGTAGCTGGTTGTAAACTTCATCTAATTTCGATTGAATGTACTGATATTTTAATAAATTTTAAAGAAGGCATTATAAAGAAAAATTATTCAGATTCATGGATGTTTTATGAAGTTTAAAATGTTTTTATGTATGAGCTCTAAACAACAAGCACTAAATAGGAGATGCGTGATACACGAGACGCTTTCATCCTCCCAGTAAATTAACTAAGCAAAGGTACCCAGCACATTAGCAGATTGGATAATAAATTGCATAATTATCAGCAGGTTATCAGGAAGACGCACACACAGCAACTAGAATAGCAGTCACCGCGTATCTACTGTAGGCATCAGCACGATATGAACCCGGTCCAGGGGCCCGACCCTGAAATGACGGTTCTCTCTCTTTCTCGCTCGCTCGCTAACGCTTGCTCTTATTTCTACCCCTTTTGGCATCTCAGTCAGCCTCCCCCTTCCCTCTTCCCTCTTCCGTCTTATCTTTCCAACAAAGCTTGAGGATAATTATGATTCCTTTTGATGCTCAACATTCTTTGAGATTAAGAAGCATGCAGGCTGTGCTGTTTAGGGTAAGGGCATAAACTGGTTTAACCGTAGTATGGTGCTAGTATATCCAAAGGATGGATAACATAATAATGGATCTGCGTTGTAAGATCATATCTCATGCTGTACGCACATTTTGGGGGTGTAAAATGCCATATAGCTGCTGATAAGTGATAAACATAGCAGGTTGTTGGTTTTTTTTGTATTATTAGATATTATTAGAAAAATATTAGATACGTATTTCAAGATTTCATAGAGGCGTAGAATACTAATATTCATAATTCAAGAGTACTACTGTATCCGAAAAAGATTATTTCGTTAAATATTTCCTATCTGCGGTAGGTTAAATATGGTTAGTCCTTTGAGCTTGCCCTGAATAATTTCATAGCTTGGTCTTTTATACGCATACTCCTCCATCAATTTAACACAAGGGATCACACAACAATAATATTTCATTATACGCTTACGGTCGCCGGGATGCAGATAATTTCTCAATTATAGCGTCTTGTTGCCAGGATGCAGGCTGTTGTAGACCCAATTATCACAAACACTAAATTGCAGGACGCAGTATGAAGAAAAAGCCAAGGATGACTGTTATCGAGAACTGCAAGAACGAGTATTGCTGGTACTTTTTATTTCAAATCAATGGTTAGGATAACTTGCTTCTACATTTTATGTAAATCTGTATATCTAAAGGCATTTTCAAAATCTCTACAGAATGAAATATACTATATCGCCTATCAGTCACTTAAAAACTCTGTGGTTTGCTCCTCAAATTCAAACTTAAGGGTTATTAAAATTAAATTATCAAAGGCCGAACGTTGGAAAAATGTTCCTATGTATATATGACTTGCCATTTAACCTATCGTATAATGGCCCGCGCGACATATGTCATATGCTTATGAAGGAAGGACTCATAAAGTTTTTTGACACAGTTTAGTTGCACGCCACATAAAAACCACACGTTTTACACGGCACCATGCTGGGTAATTTCTTTTTTTCGGCACAGAGACGCATTCAAGTCAATGACGGTTATTTGCAAAACGGACACAAGTAAACACTCTTACTACCTGAATGGTAATTGAGATAATAAGCAGTGAGGAATGAAGTTGTTACATGCATGGCACCAGTAGCTACTAGGCCTAGAGCTACGGTGATTCCTAGAGTTACTGCATCTACAGGTTAACGAAGTATAGGAATTTGTGGAGTATGCAAATATAGAGTATAATGTGATGTATAAATATTTTGTAACAGCTATGCGTGAAAAAATTCAGGACAAAACGTCTTCTTGTTCTATGTTTTTTAATCCACTGAAACAATGTTTTCACTGGCAACACTGCCTGAAAATGACGCGCTCCCCTACAAACCACGCAGCGTCTGAATGTAACTACCATCAGAAGAAATCCTTTTTTACAATAATTATCACACACGCGTTACATTTTGTATAATCGAAAGCGTTATTTTCCGGATTTGAAAGCGAAGCAGTTAGCGAACAGAGCAACATAATAACATTTCCGAGTTCGATGCAATATAAGTTTGACAGGAACACTTATCAAGTGAGGAATAAATCCGTAGTACAAAGAAATAAAAAATAATTGTTTCACAATTCATGTATCGACATTACCAATCCATTTTAGCTCATATTCATAATGGCGTTAATATGTTGCTGTTTGATAACCTACCTTACCCAGTACCACGCCACAGAATTCATTATTCAAAGTAAACGTTTCACATGACACTGCGTATCCACAATCATGACGTTTCACAACTTCACTTCAAAATACTCTACACACCTCACAAATCCTCATCACCTTAAATCAGTTCCACCACCACTCATTCTCGAAACTCGCTCATGTTCAAAGTTTTATTTAGTCGTAATGAAACAAAAAACAATCTTATATACCATATGCATATTAAATTGTACTGTACGGCGAAACCTGATAATATATATTTAGTCTTTTATAAGTTACATAACAGGATGCAATGGATTGTGCGAGGGAGAGACTTTAGCTATTAATTTAGTGTATCAGGTGGCGCAAAAAAGTACTGAAGGATTGTGCGATAGTATTTTGATTACGATAGTATAAGAAGAAAGTAAATGGAATCAAGTGAAAATAGTCACGATGATGTCACAGACACTTACGCATGAATACCAAACATTTTAAGTCATTCCTTCAGATTTTTTTCGAAAAATCTAGGAAGTTGTAAAACAACAAATAAAAAAATAATAATAAATGCCGGAAAAAACTCTGTGTCATTATTGTTAATTTACAGCAAATGTTCTACGTATCCACCATTTTCGCTGTAAACTCGAGGAAGGTGTTTCTTCCAACAGCCGACACAGTTTTTCACTTCTTTAAGGTGTATTTAGTCCCAACACTCAACAATTTTTGCCTTTAGTTCTTCTGCATCAAGCTGTTCTGTGCGGCCATTGTACACTTTCTCTTTAAGGAAATTCCAGATACTGTAATCCAGAGGATTAAGTCCCATTTTTTTGCTTGACAAGAAATCTTTATCGGTCCTTTATTTTCTCTGATGATGACCACGATGTAAACTGCTTGATTTCTTTATTGTTTTGTTCCATGTAGTGAGTGCTTTTATACGTTACTGAACGTGACTGTTTTTCTGTTGATGACTAGCTGGCATTGTTCCGGCATTTAATTTTTAACGTGTAAAAGCTTTTTATCATAACTTGAAAAGCACTAAAACTGTAAGTTTGTAACTTTCACAGCGATAAACCAATGTACAGTAATATCACAATGTGAAATTTCAACTTTGCAGAGCACTTGCTTCTAATATTGTTGCAGTCTGAACTTCTGCCCATTTTCTCTGCGCTACCTGATATATTATACGCAGGTTTCTTTGAACCTGTTAGCCGGTCCTTTTACCAACTCTTATGTTATCTATTCTGTTTTTCAATGCAGTAATATAGGCATTTTGCAATTTGTTAATAAAGTACGGTTTAAACAAATTAGAAATATGTGGCTATACAGTAATGTGTGGTAACTATATTTATAACACAGTTACGAATTGCAAAATGTGTCCTTAAAAATAAAAGTTGAGACTGAAAACTGATTCTCTTTCAAGTTCAATAGTTCAGTGATTCAATGATTTATTTAAAGTATGCCTGTCACAATATTTTAATGACACTGCATAATGATTCAATACCTTTATAGTTTCAACTGCACAAACAACTGCAACAAGTTAACAACTTATGTGGCTGGTTAGATAAAGCTAGACCCATGATATTCACAAAGTAAATATGATTACGTAATTAGTTTACAAACCGAGGCTTTCTAATAAAAATGAATATAGTGAATTTTCCTTTTCAGCTGAACAAGGGCATAGGAAACAATGAATAAGAAATATGGTCTGTAGTAGCAGTAGCAGTAGCAGCTGTAGTAAAATCTTTGCTATACATAATACAAGTGCTAATAACAAGAAGCATTATTAAAACATTAGTGGGTGTCAGTGTAATAGCCACTGTTAAAGACAACTGTGTTAGATGCATCAGCATAGTACACATCACTTGAGATTTTCAGTGCGAAACTAAACAACAAGCGATTTAAAAATGTAGACATGCACACAATCATAATAATAAAATTGGGAAAAATATAAAAAATTTGATTGCTTTCATTACGATAAAAGAATATCATGGTAAACAAAACATATTTTTGAACTTATATCGAACCAATCGGGCACTGCGCCTCTGTCCGCGCTAGAGAATAGCGTAATCTATTTTCGGCTCCTCGAGTAAGGCGTATATTTTAAAGCATAATTCATTCTGTCATAGGAATAAAAAGCTCATAATAGCAGATTTACTTAATTCTACAGACTTTACATGACAAGTAGCCTGGGGCCCATGAAAATTGTTTCCAGTAGAGACTAGGTATATAGACGCGCATCTCTTAAAACCGGCCCTGACGCAAATACCGCTTTAATGTTACTTAGTTGATAAATAGCGAACAGTTACTTTATCGCAGATTATTTCATTCATTCTTATTCATCACACTATCCTCTTAACCAAAATGTTTGGTAAAGTTCAAGACGTACTTTGTTTGATTACTTACTTGTCATCATAGGCAAAGTCAGCATTCAAGGTGTTCAAGTAGAGTATAAGTGCAATGGTACTGGATATTATTACCGCTCGATCCATCTTGGAATGACAGTGATACAACTTCTGACTGCAAACATCCACCACAGTTGGAAAATTTCAACTTGCAGAACAGACACTAACACTTCCTAATTTCTCAATGTTTCTGCTTCGATTACTGCAGCGTGCAGATCGCACAGCACGTCATAGTAACACACACGCACGTGCGATTATATGCACAGCGCATGCTCGAAGCTCAGCAAAGCTTGCTTGGCTAGAAGTGCGTGTTTTAGAATAGAGCGCTCAGTCCTTTAAGTTTCAGTTCACCTTCCCATAAGTCAGCTTACACAGTCTGCGTTTTGAGTGCTTATGTATTTAGTAGTGTTCTGGCGAATGCCACGGGCACATTCCTACAGGCCAACCTCTCCGCACTTCCAGGGGCATGGACTACAATAAAAATTGAAATCAAAATGGAATAAGATAAATGAATAAACGAATTAAGGAAGGAATAATAGAACAAACCATCAAAATAATTTCAACTATTACCTAGACTGTAAAGTGGCTTTCGGCTACACGATTGACATTATTTCATATCAGAAAGTAGAACTTAAAATTTGTTATCTATAGGCTGTGGCATTGCGTTTTCTGCTTAAACTAGAAGAATTTTGTATTTTTTAAATAATTAACACGCTGGCTCTGGTATTGGAAGAGGCAGGTTCCCACTGGTATACTTTGTCCGATATCCAGTGCAAGCAGACACAACACATTCTAAACACAAGACACAAGCAGTCTAAAACGATCATTTTTATGAAACAGCTGAAAAGCCCGTGTTGACTAGCGTTTTTGCAGTGATTTTTTGCCAACAGCGATAAAAGCACAGCGTGAAAACGCTAGTCAAAACGGGCTTTTAGGAAAAATTTTCAGGACTTCTCTGTCACGTACTCTTATATAATCTGTTAATCAGATGCTTATTAAAAACTGACGAAAATTTCGAAGCATTCATCCGAAACGTGCAGATACGGATATTTTCAATTATTTTGTACCGCACTGAGAAACTCAGCACGCAAAGACAACCGGCACAAGCAAAGGGCACAAGCCCTATGGTTACTTTGCGCCATCTATTGGAGCTAATTGTCATTTGAGCCAAGCGGCTACTGGTAGACCTAAAATTTTATGACGTACATAATAGTATCACAAAAGATAGAAGATCTTATTCATGATTATTGACAACGTAGGTAATATTTCGAAATTACTTTTAAAAAAACGAGGAAAACCACCAGCGTCTACAATTAACATAAGGAACGAGCACAATCCTGAAAAGCTGACATCTATAAAGGAATTTTCCTACAATTTCCTTGCTCCTATATGCGCAAATGTGTAATTCATTAATTATTTTACGTACGTAAACAAATTTATTGCTCTAAACTATGCTCTAAACGCATTATGATGTAGTGCCATCTGATGGCGGTGTCTGACGAAGCTTTAACTTTTGGCAAAACTAGGTAGTCTTTCTTTGTAAACATGAGTTTACATGACACATAATGACTGCTACGGTTGTACTCGATCAAAGCAAAAAGCTGCCTTATGTAAGCTGCCAAATCAATGGACATTACTTTAAAAATTCCTTATCAATACCGATGTTTAAACGTTAAAAACGCTGTACTGCTAGGATTAACAGCACAAACTTTTGAACAATATATGCTTAACCCAGAAAAGCACAAACATTTCAACATACAAGTAACAAATGATATTACTCGTACACGTTAGAGACATGACTAGTCACACGAAACTTTACGAGATTTCTTTACAGAGAATTGGTTTATAATTTGCTATCATTTCTTGAATGGATAACATTTTCCATCTAATCGAGCATGTGAATCAGTTAAATAAATTAGCAAAAATCAGTCGAGCTTCACTCGCTTTGACTTTTGCATCACTGCTCAGTGCTCACTACGTTCGCGAAGTTCGGTCAGGCTGCATCTATTGTCTGTCACTTTCATTCTCTCAATTTCTCTCTCTCTCTCTCTCTCTCTCTCTCTCTCTCTCTCTCTCTCTCTCTCTCTCTCTCCTCTCTCTCTCTCTTTGTATTTCCTACAAAGCACTGCAAAAAAATACTTACATGCATTTACAAAAATAATTGGGAGCGCGCGTAGTGTCGCAGCAGGAGAATTGCATGCAAGTTTTGTAAAAATGGGCCTATATAAACATTCTTTCCAGGTTTATAGAGCAAAACGATATAATCGGCTCCCTCAAACTGTTCGAGAAGCTCCAATTGTTGTTAGTTAAAAATGGGTGTTTTAAATACTGCATTGAAGAATTTTACTCCAAATTTACACTTTAACTTGTCGCTTGTTTTAGTTCAGTATGTTTTTAACTTGTAAGCTTAGAATTATATTGCAATGTGCATGCTTCTAAAATCATAAATTTAGTTCTTTTATATAATTATATGTTCTGGTTTTTTCCTTTTAATGGATTTGTGTTCATTTTATCAATTGAATTTAAACATCAAAACTTTTAAATGTTTTATTTTTTGGATAATTTTGTAACTACATATATATGTAAACTACATATAGTTTGTACAGTTTTAACTTTTATTTCATATTTTGAATTTTTATGTTTATTTATATTTTGTAATATTTTGGCACTCTACCTGGATGTAAAGGAGCCTATGGCTCATTCTATCTATCGATATTCAAACTATCGAACTTAATTAAAGATCTTGTCTTATCTTTTCTTTTTTCTCATTCTCTCGCCATCCATCCCTCCCTCTCTCCCTTTCTTTATTTCTCCCTATTCCATCATCTTTCTCCTGCTCCTCATCTGCCCCCCTGTTTTCTCTCGTTCAAGTTGTTACCTATTTAGCTGGGCCATACCAAATTCATTATTAAATTATTAAAAGCATGGGTGGGTAATAGTAATAATTAGTAACGAAAAGTCTTGTTGTTTGGTGCTTAATTTAATCCATTTCTTTTGCAAATTCACAACTTATAGTCAATATATAATACAGCCATTAACAAAATTATAGAACCAAGATTCCTCAAAGTATGGATATTAGCCGTCCGTAATTTTTTTATATCAGTAGGCTTGGTTGGTCGAGATTGTATATAAAGACTTACGTCACATCCAATGACGTCATCAAAGTCAGGTAAAATTTTGTCCATTTTATGGTATTTTATATTGCCATTCTATGGTATTTTAGTCTGATAAAAGTGCGTATTTGTTGACTGAAAAATCCATTTGATAGATGTAAATTAATATGTTGTTTGTATGAAATGGTCTAATTTTATGTAAGAAAATGTGCTTTTCTCGGTACTATAGGATTCAGAGATATGGCGTTGATAACGTCATAATATGGAAATGATGAGACGTGATATCACCAGAAATCCTAATGTGCAATCACACACCGACTATGCCTGCTGATTTTCAGTTGGCCATAAATTATTCTAGGACAATTAAAGATAGATGTTAAAGATGGATTAATGGTGGCCTGGAGAGTCTTCGTCTTATAATTATGTTAATGAAGGCAATAAAGTCCAGACGTCGTATTAAATCGCGTACTAATATTATTATTAACAAACATTTTAATAAAAGAATAAATGAATCTGTATCTTATTATTTATATAGTATCGTTTTTACCGTGCCTTTGCTGACGTCATTTGCTCAAAGAATTTTTTCTATTAAATGATACATAATCATCGAAAAATAAGCAGATCTCCGACGAAAATAAATTTTCCAAAAAACTACGACGACAACAGCAGCAGCAACAACAACAATGGAAGACAAAAAGGGCGGTGATGGCACTTCAGGAAAGTTGTTCCGAAAGTATTCCTAAAGATGTAGACGTTTACAGTATCAGTGTTTAACATTATTTGCATCATTATTTGGCAAACATTACTTATTCTTAAATCAGCATTTGTTGTTATAATTATGAATGTCTTTTGAAATTTTAATACATCTTGCCCGGAAACTATAATGTTAACACTGATACTGTAAAACGTCTAAATCAGATTCTTCGGGAATGTTTTCATATAGCAACTCTCTTGAATGTTATCATCGCCCTGTAGTCTTTCATGGTTATTCTTATAAACTTTGTTAGACTAAGTCTGGCAATCGCACTGATACAAACTAAGTTAAGTTACTTCAGCTTCATTGCCGGAAATTAATTTTACGTGTAACACGTAGACTATTAGGCTACTACTAGAATTAGATTATACGGCGAATTACGAATTACAAAAATAACGGGAACATGAGTCAGTTAAATTGAAGAATTTTCTTTAAATTTGGCAGCTTGTTATAACGCTGCCATTCAAAACTAGAGATGGATAGCAATAACTCATACTTTTTTTACAGTTTCCGACAGTCTGTTAGTATGTATAGAAGAAGGAAAATTTTACTTCACCCGAACAAAGTGTTAATGTTCTTTACTCATGCGAGTTTATTCAAACAAATGGCTTTCATTTCATGGCGTTTCCCAAACGGATATCAAAAAGAATGAAATTTTGTTTCATTTAGCTACACGATTTTTCTTGAAAGAACTTAATCTCAGTAAATTTGAGTAACTAGTAGACGGGGAATATATTAGGGTATGTTTTATCTGCGTATTTCTTGTTCCTGTCGCTCAGCCACTTGTTTTTGGATCATCCTCCTCGGCAGTAAAACTACTGCCGGTTCATAAACATCGTCATCGTCGATTGTTTCTTTTAGGCTTGGTCAATTTACGTTTTCAAATAAACGGCTACCAATTCGACACATTTACTGCCGGCCATGTTTGGAGAAAGCTGCCTGATAAACAGCCGTAAGTAGCAAACTTGCGAGGCATAAATCTTCTAGCAGTCTGCCAGCAGACGTTCTGAACTTAAACTCAGGCGCACTGTTTACGTAGGCCTCCTGCCATTATTATGCTCAAAATCTAAGCACCTTTAAGTGGCATCGATGACCGAAAGTCAAGGAACATCACAGTTCGGCCGCATTTCGCGAAAAATTTGTATTGTCGCAGTATTTGACGTCCTGTGTGTGTACCAGGACAAAGATTATAGGTCACGTGGATAAACTGAGAAGACTGTGGAAAGCCGACCGACGACACTCATTTAGCCATTTTTTATAGTCTATAGGGTGTTGTAGTAGTAGAAATTATGTAATCCTAATTTATCCATTTATTAAAATTTACTAACAATAAAATAAATAATTTTTTATTATCGAAAACCATTTGTTTTTAGTAAGGTTGCAATGTAATGTGGAAGTTGATTAATAGCATCAGCAGATTCAGTGACCAATAAACTGAGATGATCTTTATTAAAGAGTTATCACATTGTGAAAAATCGACCAAAATCCGGGTACATTGATTGTGATACCACTGTATTATTATTAATGCTTACTCTCGATGAGTATTTTTATATACAAATGCCTCAGTAAATAAACTGCTCCTGCTCCTTCTAGTGGACATTTGTTAGGCTAGGGATCAATGGGGTACACTTCTTTGAATTGTTTTTACATTGTAAGCAATTCTAGATCATTTTCACAGTTGTGATATTTTCGGGTGGAGCTAGGATTGAATAAGACTTAAACTATCATGTATTTTTGAGACCAGTATTGTTTACCATACGTTAAACATAGTAATAAAATTGTTGCTGTATTGTTATATAATTTATCATGTCTTTGTTATTTTTAAAGGTTTATTTGCAAAATACAACAATAACGTAACAAAAATCGTGGATTTAAAAATGATTTTGGAATAAATGAAAAATATTCTGAACAGTATGTTGATGCTCTTCGCTGTTCCAAAGATAATCCTAGTTCAAAGTTTTAACCTTGCAGCTATTTCAAATCATCGTTCACAGGAGGCAGTACGGTCAACACCACGTGAACTCTTTCCCGGAGAGCATGCAGTTCAACTCCGACATGCCGGGTCTTACAGTACAGTTCTTGCACGCGCTTTCGAAGATCATTCACCAAATCGTTGATTCGGTCCGGTTTCTTTTCCGGTAAAGACGACGGCTTGTCCGCATCCGCCCATTCACGGACGCTGTGACTGTGTTTCATCATTTTATTCGCAATATCCGTTTTCGTTTTTACAAGTTTATTTCCAAATGTTGAGCACTGTTGTGCAATCACCATGCTCTCTGGTTGAGAACTTTTAGACTCCATGAATACCCGCTTACTTTAAATGGCTTTTTATCGTTGTTTGTTGACTTTTTACAAGATAGGATTTCATCTGAAGTGTTCTTGACTGCACAAAATCACTCCCAAATCGAATTACCAAGTATTTACTAATCAGAAAGTTACTAAAGGTCTTCAAGTAAGTTAAATTACATAAACGTAAAATACAAACGACGCTTGGCAACCGAAATAGAAGTCAGAAATTATTACGATGAAAGTAGCTCTAATGCGTATGTTTCTGTTACGACTAGGACAGCATAAATGTATTTTGCTTAGTAACGTTACTACATGGTGACGAAACTGTTGTTGCAGACAAAGCAAGAATATTTGTTATTTAAAATAATTCAGCAAGTCTTTGTTATTTTTAATGGTTGCCTCAAGGTTTCAATCCAAAAACTTGTCCAGCATTTACTCGAGCAGTATTTTCCAACATGTCGCCTTCACGTTTTCATCATCATCTTTGTCACTATCATCGTTATCGCCACATTCATTATCTTCGTCGTTATTAAAGCATTCTTGCCGAACATTATCAGCGTAACGATTTCGTTTCATATCTACAATCTACAACTAATTATCCCTAAATAAGCCGTTTAGCATTCGGGATTCTCGGTTGAAGTTCTGCTTATTTTGGGACAAAGTATGCTTGTTTTCAGTACGTGCCTAACACGATCGTATTATCTGAAATTTTTCGGCTGAAAATGATGTCGAGTTCGCGCAACTGCATCATTAGAATCAAAGGAACACGTATAGGCACTGTTAACAATTTCTAATAACGTTAAAAGTATCCTAACAGCTGATATAAATCAATATAGGATGACGTCTATCTGTCTGTCTCTTTCTTTCACACACACAAACACACACACACACACACACACACGCACACGCACACGCACACGCACACACGCACACACACACACACACACACACACTCTCTCTCTCTCTCCCTCTCTCTCTCATTCTCTCACTTTTGCTCAGCTCTCTAGGCTTAATCTCAGAAACTTCTCACTTGTCTGTGTTTCTCTCCACTCACGCCCTTTCCGTCAATCTTCGCGTCTAATTCGCTTTCAATTGGTTACCAACTTTCTTGGAGTAGACTTATAGTGAAATATATCTTGCTTCAATAGGCGTGATGAAAAATAGGTTTTCCTCATTAAACTTAACCCATCGCATCATAATTCATTACAAGTTAATTAAAAAATGCTCAAAAATGTTTCAATAAATTTCTAGACGTGCATAAATTTCCGACGTACGCATTGCGAATTGTGCCAAAGAATTTTCTTTTGAGTGTCACCCAAAACGAGCACACACATTCTGGCAACGCCCCTGTAAGGAAGCACATGAGCTAAGGTAGATCAGGCATATAGCGGCACACGTGTCCCAGTAACGCACGATTTAAGGAAGGAAAAGTTTGGAAGGCAGAAGCAGTAAAACTCCGTGTAAGAGTTGATAAAGCATCTCCAGATGCAAGCTTACACGGGCTCATTGGGTAAGTGCAATATTAGTCAAATTTAATGTTAATGTAATTAATGTTGGTTTGTGTTTCTATAATTATAAAGTGATGAAGTACAAAAAATAGCACTTTTGTCATTGCAATGAAAAGCAGACAATTAAAAGCTTAATTGTTAATACACACATGCAAATATACACAAATTTGCAAAACAAATGAATCCCATTCATTGCAAGTAATACTAGCAATAGTACACAATGTATTATATTGAGAGTCTTACTTTAATACGAGTCGAGAATGGCAGGATTATTTGTTTGCAAAAATAGAATTTTATGGAAATGAGGTTTTAAAAATATAAGAAAGTAAATAAAACGAGTGATTTGTTTTAATAGCAGCATTTACCTATAATACAGATTATTTGTTTTTTGCGAATGTTGAGAAGGGAATACTGAAATGACAAATAGTCTCAAAAGTTAAAAAAATGGTTGGTAAAACCAGAAAGCACACTTTGTCAGATTCCGGTAGTTAGTATATCGTTATTATTATTTCCAGTTATGGTAATCTCACTTTTACAAAACCAGGATAAACAATATAATTTAATGCGTAATGCCAGCCCATGAGATTTACATGCAAATACTGCCATTTAGAGTGGAAAAATATTTCAAAATAATATCTTCAACTAAATTTATAATAATAGTGAGGTGGCTAAATTAGAATCTTTCACACGGATAAAACTGGGTAACTTGCGTAAGCTGTAAACAGGATTGAAATGGCGTACTATTTTCCAATTTAAAAAAGCACTTTTGGGATGCGTACAAAACGGAAACCAGAAAACTCGTTCCGTCATTATCATGTAGTTGAACCTACTCTGTGCAATATGGAAACTAAATGTTACAAGGGCATGCAAATTAAAGTATAACAACGTTTATTTTTGTTGCTTTCAGTATAAGAAACGTTTCTATATAAGACTGTGGAAAAGATATGAAATGATTTTATTTATTGAATTTTTATAATCGCCACGAATTCTGCGCCGACTGTACACCTTTCCATGGTCTCAAATTTTATTTTTAATAATCGGCCCACGTGTAACAGAATTCCAAGCAAACTTTGTTCCATCAATTTTGAATTTGACTTTCAGATCTTCTGTCCCAAGTTGCATATGTGAGAGTAATTAATACTTTTCGAGCTTTTCTATAGTTTGTAGATTTTTTTCTGAAAATTCTACATTTATGAATCTACGAATTTTGCACATTTTCACTGCTTTGTAGATTTCAAAGAAAACACAAATTTCCGAAAGTTGCGATGATTGAATACTTTGTTATTTCACTTCCTTTGCCACGTTATACATTTTCACCCGACAGGTAATGGAAGGAAACAATCTCGCTAGTTAATATTTTTACCCCAACTAATAATAAGCCGGTTTACTTAAAAAGCTAGGTGTTGAATTTTATTATTTAAACTGCACCTCGAAATTTACATGTAGTCAATGTGATAATCAGCAGTCACTCATAATTGCAATATTGTTGTTGTTATTATTATTATAGTAATTCCTAGTATTAAAACCACCACACTTACCCCCACTTTTGTCATTTCCAATAAACAAGGAATAGTCAAACATTTTAAAAACATGCTTTATATTACGTATTACAAAGTAGCGCAATAGATATACTTAAAGCCGCTTTTAACATCTTTTTGTGCCCAGTATGAAGCATACCAATATGACGCCTTAAAGCCACCTTGTTTGGTAACGGAAATCGCCGAAGAATAATTTTATTGTATTTCCAACTTTAGTAATTCAAATTTTAATATTTAGTATCATTTCAAAGCTGTCATTATCAAATTGAAACGTGAAAAAATAGACATATCACCTTTAGCTTTGTCTCTAATTTTTTTAGCGAACAGTAAATTCCAAAATCGCAATCGAGCGCGGTATTACCTTGCACTAAGCACATTGAGACGTAGCTATCACGCACTGAGGAGATAGGTACCTTGACTGTACTATATGGACAAAATTTTTCTCTCGGTACTTTAAGGAAACCGTATTTTTGCACAACATTTTAATATAGGCTTTTAATATAGCAACATTCGAAATCCATATTATTTAAACTTAAGCTCATACGTTGTTATTTTTTAATGTGATGTAAGTTATCAATAAACATTTGCTTTTAAATTGAATTGCAGCAAACTCGGCAAACATGTGCATAAATTGCTATGGAATTAGCTAGACGTGTTTGGAGACATAAAATTAGGGTGCAGTACAAGAAATTGTTAGTAAACAGAACTAGAACGGAGATACCAAAGTGCTTGGATCCAGCACGTCGTATCTTCCATAACGACCATTCCACACTGAGAACGCCTGGCAAAATTCATCGAGGAAAATTCCTTACGGCATTCCTCATCAAAATGGAACATATTGCTTTCTATGGCGCATTGTGAGAAATCTATCACACAGACGCCTTGTGAGAAATTCTCGTGAAATTCTACCGCCAACTAGTAGTTACGCGTCCTCCTCACGAGGAAATTTGCCGCTCGGTAGAAATCTACATGTCCCATTTCCGTGAAGATTCCTCGCGGAGCCCACATTAAATTTAACTGCTCAATTACTTCTTTCTCGTTTAACGAGTAACAAATAACATAATTCAGCATAAAACATAAGTTTTAATTCCCTTTTGTAATACAGACGATTTCTTGTTTTATTAATCTAGCAGCGATGGCTATCGCATAATACACGCATATTTTAATTTTGTATTATTAATTTTTGAAGTTATTAGTAGTTACTCAAGAATAAATAAACAAACAAACATGTCTGACATTACACTGACTAGCAGTGTTAATTGTACTTCGTATAATAATTATGGTAACTGCAACTCAATCTAGATGCGCTTACATAAAATATTAAATTGCAGTTAACGCAGTCTCTTAAAGCTTGAATGTTTTTTGCAATCGAGTCCTACAGCAAAGCTAACTGATCGAAAGTATCCGGTGTTATTCTAGTGTAACTGTAGAATTTTGCCCGATCGGCGTTGTAACAACACTGTTGTCTTATTTCGTTAATGGAGCGCACCCAATAACGACGGTAATTATTGCTGTCGCAATGACAAAAAGCTGTCAGTAAAAACATCAGGTTGTCAGTAACAATAGCAGCACCTCAACAACAACAGAAGCAGCAGCAGCAGCAGCAGCAACAACAACAACAACAACAACAAGAACACATGACATGACCAAGCTTTAGGGTTCACGCACTTCGTGCTGGGGATCCAAAAAAACTCGTTATTAAAATAAAAGTAATACTTTTATTCATACTTCTGAATCTCTATCATAGGTCTACGCTCTTTAATGTAACGAAAGACACGTTGTAATAAAGATTATGCTTTAGGTATAATAAAAGTTCCAAAAGTTAAGAATTACAACAAAATGTATCAACCAAGTATATTTGCAACAAGGTCAAATCGACTAATTAAAATTTCAAAATTTCGAATTAACCGCAGTTTTCTTGCAATATACCTATTTATGGCAAAGGACGCGTGCTACGACAAAAACCTAAATTAGATCTTAATATTATCTACATGCATCGCTGGTAATTAAATTTACATAAATTATTTCTTAAATCACGTGAGAGTGTCAATATTAATCCTTCAATTGTACTTAAAGTAAATGCCCGTAAATACTCAATGACTTTTAATGTCATTTTGTCTGTTTGTTGTAGTCAGTTACAGATTCAGATATGACCGGTTTTGTCACATTTCTGCCACATTTTAACTGCAATTATTGCTTAATATTTGGAACTTTTGCGTCGCATCTTTAATCATCTCTACGTTATCTTTATCGTTTGTGTGAAACTTATCCTATATGACACGTAGTTAGGAATTTTTAACTCTCATTGAGCACTACAGGTCACATATTGGGATGCAAAAGTAAAGTATAATATGTCTATACAATTCGACTATATGTGAAGTGAAAATTCATTTTATCGGAGAGCGAGAGAGGGAGAGAAAGAGACAGCGAGGGAGTGAGCGACAGAGAGAGAGAGAGAGAGAGAGAGAGAGAGAGAGAGAGAGAGAGAGAGAGAGAGAGAGAGAGAGAGAGAGAGAGAGAGAGGAGAGTAGAATGAAAAAGAAATGTAACCTGGGAGCCATGCAAGGCTGCAAGCTAAAACATTTTTCAGAATAAGATTAGTTACAGCCTCTTCACAAATCTTAACGTCACGGTTTTACTATTAAAATGTGCGCATTTTTATTAGTTCTAATTTTTTGTTATATGAGGTAGTGTACAGTTATTTAGCAGTAGTTATTGAAACAGTTTGTCCTAAATTAAAAAAATTGTAAACACGATTTATTTTTTGCTTGGACAATTTAACCCTTATTATTGGCATGAAAAAGTAGGCCATCCTTATAATCGTGTCGCATCGCGTGCGCAAGCAATTGTAAGCAAGTTGAACACAAATGTTTACTTTATACGAAATTATAGTCACCAAAACTTGACAGGCCAACAACTGGACCACAGGAAACAGCCCGTAAAATCTCGAAGGCATAACATCGAAACCTATAACTTGGAGCTGCCGAATATTCTAAAAACAAACAAACACACAAAAAACAATAATTAAATATATTTGCAAGACTTAAACATTTAAGAAAGAAAGAAACTTAGAAAGAAAGAGAGAAAGACAGAAAGAAAGAAAGAAAGAAAGAAAGAAAGAAAGAAAGAAAGAAAGAAAGAAAGAAAGAAAGAAAGAAAGAAAGAAAGAAAGAAAGAAAGAAAGAAAGAAAGAAAGAAAGAAAGAAAGAAAGAAAGAAAGAAAGAAAGAAAGAAGAATGTAAGGAAGGAAGGAACGAAAGAGAGAAAAAATGGAAAAAAGAAAGACAGAAAGAAAAATGATACGGCGAGATGTAAATGGATACCGATGAACAAACAAGTAAACGAACAAATGAATGAACAGACGAATGAGTACATGAAAGAAAGGGCGAGTTTCCGAATGAATGAAGAATTAAGCAAGTTTTACATGTTGAGACACACTTGCTTATGTTTTTTAATGCGACAGCAGCTTTAGAAGTGTTCGTTTCACTCCGAAATAAAAATGTGGAGATCAAACGTCGAGAGATTTACAGTAGTTTGAAATTCGATCGTTACAGTTATTGTTCGTTTTTGTAAATTAGCACTAAAAATGTCTCGCTTTCATATAGGCACATATTTTATAATGTAGGCTACAACGCTTTCATCCGTATTCCAAATGCACACCTAATTTCTTTAAATTATTGTAAAAATGTTTTTATAAATGAATTCATGTTAAAATAATGACTATAACAGGTTCAGAGTTTGGGCAGTTCTGTATCGCATTTTATAAATCATCAAGAGTCTTCCATTTTTATTAGGCCTTATGTGAGATTAAAGGATTATATTTTTGTATAGTATTATAAACCTTTTTGAATGCAGGTGTGAACGAGTGAGTCATATCTGTACAGTGAGAACTGCCATCATTAACAAATACATTGTTACTATTGCAATGCAGGCGGACGGAGACGTAGCAATGTGAATATATGTCCAGATCCTATGTGCCCTGACATTACCAGCATGTACTAAAGATGTTATCATCATTAATAATTACTGTAAATACTAATATACCTGCATACAATTAAGTCGCTGCTGTGATTTCTCGGTTGCAGAAAATTTTTATTAAGCAGATTTTTTCCATTTTGCTAATGACAGTACAAGTCTAAAATGGTCGTTCGTGCTTCACCTGCATTTTGATGACAATTAATACGTTGTTTTAGCTTACTAAATCGTAGTCTAATTAACTTTTCAACTTTAGACCTCGATCACCCCCTTCCATGTGATTGGTATGTAAGTGTTCCTTTCAACGCAACTGTTAGCTCGTATATCTTAGCTTCACAAGTCTATTTGCAAATGACCATTAAAAAGAACGCGGAGGGAGTTGGTTCTCTGTGACCAGCTGGACGGGCAAAAATCTCTTGTTCATTAGACGCAGATGTCGGCGCCTTTATGGGTCGGTGTGTAATGATTGTATGGTTGCAAGTGATACATTGCTGCCAGCTTGTTCGGACGAATAAACGAACGTTCCGCCAGGCGATACCAGAAAATTCTCGAAATCAGGTGAAGCCGAGTAGGAAGTCGTAAAGAAGCCGCAGCTATTGACGTCACGCAATGACACACATGTTCTACATGCCAGAAAATTTAATTAAACGGTTTATTAATTACTGTTAATCCATCGCCATCGGTTCGTGTCATGATATTTTTTTTGTTTTCAGTTGCCTGTAAACGGCAAAACTGACCAGTACTTTCTTAAAATAGACACAACAAAATAATTAATGCAGTAAGTGTCAAAGGGGTATGTTTGCCAACAGAATAGATCCAATAATTCCACAGTAGCTTCCGCATTGTGTGTCAATCATCGTTACACTTTAATTCACCTTTTCTATAGGGACATTTGTGAAGCACCTCGCGTACATTATTTTCTTACATGTAGTTTCACGTACACACACGCTAGTAAATTTTGCTTTTATTTTGCAGAACAATCGTATGGTGAGGTGAATCAACTTGGTGGGGTATTTGTTAACGGCAGACCACTTCCAAATGGTGTACGTATCCGAATCGTTGAATTAGCTCAGCTAGGTATCCGTCCTTGCGATATCAGCAGGCAACTAAGGGTGTCCCATGGGTGTGTAAGCAAAATCTTGGCCAGGTATGTTTCTTCAGATTTTAGCTGCAAAGTTACTCAGGTGTTTGTGATGCTAAATGAGTATTGTTGCTACTGCTTCTGCTGTCGTCGTCGTCGTCGTCAGCGTCGTTATTGTCGTTATTGTTGCTGTTAATGTGGTAGTGTTGCTATTGTTGTTATGCTATCGTGTGGTGCTGCAGTTGTTATCGTTGTTGTTGTTGCTTTGTTGTCATCGTTATCGCTCCCGTCGCAGCCAACGCAACTATAATTACCACTGTCGCTGTTGTTATTGCTGCTACTTGTATTGTCTCGGTTTATTTACATCTATACAGCTTAACGGCATTAAAGTTTTTTGCTGATTTTTGGCAGGTACAATGAAACTGGTTCCATATTACCAGGAGCTATAGGTGGCAGCAAACCTCGAGTAACAACACCCATAGTAGTCAAGCATATTCGAGAATACAAACGCAAAGATCCCGGAATCTTTGCTTGGGAAATTCGGGATAAACTAATATCGGACGGAGTCTGTGATAAATACAATGTCCCGTCCGTCAGTTCGATTAGTCGGATACTGCGGAACAAAAGTGGATCGTCTTCGAACGCTCAACCTTCTTATGAAATCACGGCAAAGGATCATCGTCTATATAGCCCTCTTTATCCGTACCCGTGCACAACGAGTTTGACACAGACTGGTGCATGCATGTTTTCAATGAATAAATCTCCTATTATTTCTTCACCTCATTCGTGGCGGCATCCGCATACTGGCCCAACAGTAGGTGAGATATTCGCTTTTCGCCCACATCATCCACCGGCACCTATTCCCACGTCAACCCATGGACATTTGCCACAAATAGACAATAATGTGCAGGTCGGCGTGACGTCATCAAATGTGCAAACATTGCCTAACTATAGTAATTATTATTACATGTGTTTGCAAAATCATTTGCAAAATGTAAAAAGTTGAATACTTTTGGGTGGTAATGTTGCGACTGCGATACACGGAGAATTTGTAAGTTTAAAGCTAAAATTCCATCTTTTAAGCGTTAAGTAATTTTCATAATATGTATGGTAACATAATAATCCAGCGATTATTTTTATTAGTAGTAGTAGTATTATTATAGGAACTGTTTGTTTTTTCCTATTGAATAGATTGTCTACTTAAACTGTATAATCAAAATATGAATTATGCAATACATATGTATAACGTGTATAGTTTTACAAACAAATTCATTACTAAAATTTGTTGCCGTTAAGAAGAAAGTCAGTCTTTTGTATGTTGCATGTTAATGAGTAATGTTCAGATATTCTATTATTCTGGAGCAAAACTATTTTCCAAAGTAGTACCTCGTATTAACGAAGCAAATGAATTAACGGGTCAGCATACTAAGTGTATTACACTACATTTAGAAGTTAAGCTGGTTTATAGGACTCAGGAGTATGCATAGTCGAAATGTCAATTTAATCAAGATTAATGCATGGAAAAAAGAACGTCAAAAATTTAACTAGTTTTTGTGTATTTTTTTAAACACGCAGACATACTTATTTTAAACTCAAGAAACTGTAGCTTTACATTCGCCTAAGAATCAATAAGAAGATATAATAATTATTCTCCAAGGTCGGACCTGTGGGATTTGTTATATATTTAGTTAAAATTTAAGAAAGACAAGCGCACAGAGAGCTTACAGACTTATAAATAGTTTATATATAAACTAAGAATTTTTATTCTGTATTTTGCTTGCTACATAAATCATCTATCAGTCTGTTGATTACTTGTGCGCTTATTTCCTAAGTTTTAACTAAGATGTAACATTTGTTTATTTACATTGATTTATAATTTTATTTCATTGTTTTCTTTTTAGATTTTAACAGCATTAATAGTTAAGACAGAAAATGCTTGTAATACTGCTGACGCCTGCCAAAGCGTGACAATAATTACTCGACCTTTGTTGCTCGACTTTACTACGCTTTGTTTGACAATAAACATTATAGTTTTTTATTGTAGACTCACGGCGCGTGGCGGGCGAAAAGCCGGACGAATGTTCGAGTTCCGAGTGATTTCATCTCAAACAGTTTAAGTGTGTACAAAACTAACTGCTGACGCCTGCCATGCTTAACACCTGCTTGCAGACTAAATGAATGTAAAGTAACAACAAAAGTTTTTCTCTTGGTGCATTTTGCTATGTGATAGCCACGTATTTTTGTAACCTCAGGACAACACTGTTCTTAACGGCAGACATGTAACTCGGCAACTCATTTGTGAAGGGATAATAAATTCTAAAAGTTGAGAAGTTAATAAATGTTTTATTATAAGAATATATAGTTGAAGAACATATATGCTTTTATAGTTTTTCTTATTATTTACTCACTGATGCCCGTCTAGTCTTCTGTAGGAACGGCTTCACAAAAGCATGATTAGTTCTTTAGCTTCGCGAATAGACTAAAATGGTCCCTAGAGCGTTCTTAAAACGAATAATTTTCTCAGTTAGTGAATTTTGTCTTAGTGAGATAAAGTTAATTTTGACTATGTAGTAAGTAGTTGTAACATCCCAATGCAGATAAAATGATGCTACGTCAGCAGTACTATAGTAGGCAATAACAAAGTTGTTGGTCAGAACACCTGTAGTCCTACTAGCGGGTATCTCAAAGATGCGTATCTATCAAAACAAAACAACGACAATAACGACGTCGTTAACTTAGTGACGGCTTTGTGATCTGCGCCCCAGGTCACAGCTAAACGGTAAAGAAACAGAAATTTTAAAATTTATTTGGTTGCTAGGGCATTGTTATTTCAATCTTTAAAGAGGCGTCCATCATAAATGTATAGCTAGACTACATAACAATCGATTAATGTGGTGCATTTTTACTGATTCTATCAGAGTATGAAGCTGTCGTCTGTTCAGACGTAAATTAATATGTGTGCGAGTAGTCGTACGATGGTAAACAAACCTTGTTTACAGGATCAGTTTGGCGCGTGTATTAGCCGAATACACAAAGCAAATGAATGAAGATGTTTATAGGTAAGAGAAATCGAATACCTGTCAGAATAATAGCCCTTTATTCTTGGTATTGTGGAGAGGAGAGTTCAGGGTAGCATTAAGTTTGTAATATCTATTGTTAGGTAGCTAAATCTATACTTTAATCCTGATAGAAACGCTTAAACGTTTACCGCCTGACAAGTTTAGGTCAAGCTATGTGTTTAAAGCCAAAATGGATTACTGCAAAGAAGTTTGGGCCTACAATTTTTAGACGTACTGTGATTTGAAATGAGATCAATGGTAAAAATAGAGAAGTCATAAATAGTAAGATTACACTTAAGGGCACAGTTTCGTAGTACGTTTTCAACGTATTCTTATTTTCACATTGTTAACAATTTCTTGTCGGCCAAGGGCTAAAAAATTGTAGCATTAATTACGATAAATATAGGCTTTAGCCAACAGACAGTTAAAGGTAATCAAAATAACCATTGGCTGTGGCTACGGTATGAGGCGCACAATTGAAGACATAACAAACGCATATTGATTAAATTGCTTTATAATGAATTTTGTTCCGACGAATGATCGCGGTGCGCAGAACTTGGTAGAGTAAGCGTTCTTTTGTCCAACTTTCATGGTTTTTTTCATGAGATTGTTAAGAGTAGGCGCTAACATTACTTTGCATTAGCCTGAAAAAAAGAAATTATATCTCTTAAATCAGCGAATGCCAAGGCAACAATTTCAAGAAAGGTTCGGGCAGAAGATTAGAAGACAAAGTTTAAAATTTGAAATGAAAGCTGACAAAAAGATATGATTCTCTGCTGTAATAATGCACAAGTTATACTACAGCCTTATATTCCACATTTGGTAGCCATTAGTCGTAACCGTGTGGGCCCAACAACTTGAAGTATAGTGTTACGTCATTAAAAATTTGGCAATAAATCGCAAGTTAAGGCTCAATTTGAGCTCGTGTTGACTACCGTTTTCCCAACCCGAACAACTTGGGTCATATAAAACGCATGATCGCAACCGACGGCTGATAAGACCAGGAACTAGATTGCTTGGAACCCATGCGTCAACTCGAGCGACATTATAAACCACAAGATCGCAACCGATGGCAGATAAAAGGAAGAACGAGACTGCTTGTTGCAAATCATGCTTCAGCGTGTGCGACATAAGCAAGAGCAATATTTGAAACTGAATGTAATTTACGTCTAATTTTTAGGGTAAATTGCTTGAAGAACAACATTTAAATTCTCAGTAAATGAAAATAAAGAGTGTTTTTCACACTTGTTCGCGCTGTGTAAGCTATGAGACAATAAGGAAGAAGGGATTGGTGATCAGTAGGTCAGCAACCTGTAGTTCGAAAGTTTGCTCTGCCGATTTCTATATATTTCCAGGAGAAGTGGTTTCCCGGAATAGTCTGGCTTGAGAATCAAATCACCATGTTGTATGTTAATACTCACTGTATGAACGCCTGTGTGGCAAGTCATTCCAATGACTTTCCTAAATTCCCCGGTGGTTCTTTTATTTCTTCACTAGTTCAAATTCCACGCATCATTCAACCCTTCCATCCATATAGCAATACCGTAAAAATCATTCAAGGCGTAATCATACTTGCGCATTCGCGATGTATTCGATGCCTAATGACTTATGGTATATAGCTTTTTCTTGAGATAAAGTTAGATCTATAGAAAAACGTTCTACGAACTAGATTTCAATGTTGTTATTTGCGAGACGTTTTTGAGGTTTTCCATCAAAAATTGTGAAAGTGGCGCCCTCGTGGGGATGGGGATCCCGCCTGAATTCCGGGGGTTACACGTGTATCGGCAATGTAGCGAGCGAGTCAATAAATCAAGCAATCAACTAGTCTGCGCGGATTGACTCAATTAACTCAAAACGCTCAAAATATTTTCGAACAAGAGTTTTCTTAACTCTTTACGACCAAAGTACTGCTGAGGGGATCAAAGAGTTTGAAATGAACCATTTTACCGTCTCGAAAAAAGCAGTTAGCCCTACCTATTGTCAAAAAGAGTTTTAAACATAACGAATTCTTCCTTTTCTTGTAGCTGATCCATAGAGCAAAGGTGTTGTCAAAATTTAATAAAGCTTGGGTTAGCGCGAATTTTTTGTCTACTTCATATTCATTTGATACTTGGTGGTATTTGCAATCTAGTTGTTACAAATAATTCTGGGCTTAATGTAACGCAACGCAACTGTCACACCAGTCGCATTAACCAATTTGATAGGGACATTAAAGTTTTAGTTATTACTTAACTTGTGTTTAAGCTAGGCCTAAGATGAAGTTAAACACATACGTCAGATCAATCACACGGTCATATTTTTTCATTAATGGAGTTCATGTTTTGGCCTCTGAAATTCGTGGAAAAATTTTGGGTCATGGTAATCCGACTTAATCTCTGCGAATAAAAATTCCAGGTAAAACACATGTCAAAATAAAAAATTCACTACATCACAAATTACATACAAAGAAACATTACTACAATAATGATTACAAGTTAATAACACTTGCGTGCAAGCTTCAAATACAGTAACAGCAGATCCGCGTGGACTATCCGAACTATTCTTTAAGTATCCATCTTCCACTTAATTTTTAAATTCAGTTTATGTAGGAACTGTCCTTGACTATAAATTTTTGGAAGCGTGAAAGATTACATGGGATTTATACACATATTTAATCAAACCTTTAAAACTCAGCTATACATATATCTTCCATAGTCTAAACCAAAAAATATTTATATGATCCATTTTACACTTAAGCGCAATTATAATAAAAACCAGGCAAATGAAACTCGAAGGTTAAAGCTGAAAGAACTTCAACAAAAGCAAGAATGAGAGTCCAGGGTTAAAAAAATAGCGATAAGCAACAATAACCATAAGATCTGATAAAAACGCAACTAACTTCACTAAAGGGCAAAAGTAATGAAATTGTTTGCTAATACAATGGACGAGTGCGACACAAGTTGAATAGGCTGATGTTATTATCAGAAGGAACTCCGACGATGACGCTGTTGAATTTGACATATTTAAGGATGATGTCTGATCGATACCGATGGCCCAAATAAGCTCAGACGTTGCTACATAAGGGCGATACTATGTGCATGTATTAAAATATTATATAGAGCTGAATAAATACCTGGATAAATCAATTACGGCTTCCGTTTTCATGAATGGAATTAAGAAAGGTACGCGTCAGAAAACCACAAAGGTAATAAATTGCAGGTTTTTACTAAATAGTAATGCGGATAAATTAATGCTTTTTGCATCAGAAGAATCAGATTTCGAACTGTACGCATAAACATTGAGCGGATTGCTTCAGAAACACGTTAGGGCGACCAAATCATCAACTTCTTCGGTGAGCGATTTAGAAGAGGATGAATACGCCACACCAAAAACTCGTTAGCAAAAACGGTTCTGATATCAATATTGCCATCTTATTCTACAGCCACAATTTTATATATCAAATTTTATGAATGAAAGGCGGCTCACTAATGGTCATATTTTATAAACAGTCGTATAAACGAGATGTATACCAATTCTTGTTTTAAGAAATTTATTATGGTGTGAATAGATATGGATCATCCATCGGTTTCGTATTGTCCAAGGTGACACTAATTATTGCGTAAATTGCTCCAACATTTTAATAACTTCTTCGAAGCGAACCCTATGACATCTGCACAACTTAATTGTAATGTGTGTAATTCCGTTGGTTTAATTAACAACTTCTAAAAAGTACGAACGAAGCAATTTCGGCTTTGATATCCGTTCATATGCGCTACTTGACATTAAAGCCAAGAATTTATCTACACAATTAACTGAATATTATTAAAAATTATTTAAAGTGCTTGGTTTATTACTGTTTTTTTTATTGACAATAACAAATCGTGTTGAGAAATAATAAAAGATTTTTAGTGAAGAAACCAGAAAAATAAAGTGTTTAATTATGTTTTATTCTCAACAAAGATTTCGCTACAAAGTTCCTACTATTCTCTTATTACTACTACGCTGGCTTTGTAGAAACGTTTAATTCAGAAATTAATTCTGTCACTTTATGCATCCATAATGTTTGAAACGAATTCACAATTAAAGATAGCATATGAAAATTTGAGTGATACTGAGTCGATTGTTCACACCCACGTCAGGTTTTTCTGAAAAGTTTTGAGGAGCTGGGCAACAAGATTTTTCACTTGAGTAGCTATTATAACTGTTCCAGGTAAGGGACAGAACAGGCTGATAGCTGAAAAATGCAGCACCTCTGTTTAGAACTTCAGTTGTGCAAGCCACCTTTCTTGTGCGGATTTATCTTGTAACGTACTAAAATGCGACTTATGTATGTATAAGATCGTAGCTTTTAATGCTGCATGAAGCCGTGAATTCATCTTCGCCAGATCTGGTCATATTTCTACTATTTGCTTTGAAAAGGTTGTGCTTGATATATTGACTAGCCTTTCAGGCCCACATTTTCACTAAATTAAATAAGAATAATGAGCATATGGGTTATCAAGAAAACAGTTTTCAGCGTTGCTAGAGAATAGGCATTTATAGTAAACATTGCTTGTTATAGGATACAAATGAAACCAGTGAGTTTCGGTGTCTCGGGAGTAATAAGAGCTTAATTTGTTTGTTTGTATATTCTCTGTGAGGAAGCAACCGCCGTGCCGCTAGGCAGCAACACGAGAACAAAAATTTGCAATGGAACAGACGAGCATTTTTTCATAGGAGCTAATTAATGACTTGGCGGACGACTTTTAGCCAAACCGTCGCCAGGGTTCACCGCCTACTTATGCGTTACACCACTGCATTCACATTTACTGGTAGGCGACGACAAAACAAACATAGAAATTTATGTAGAATTAATAAGTATTACCTGGTAGGCAGTAGAGTGCTGATTCTTGAGTTTTTTCTTACGGTTAGGCTATGTTCATTGTTTCCTGACGTTGCTGCATAACGAAAAATATTAAGTTTATGTGAATATCTGTGTACGTGTCGTCGTAGCTGTGTCAGTTGTGACCGTCAAAACGTATCCTCTTATTTGTGGAATATTACCGCTGCAATGGTTCTTAGAATGCAAACCCAGTTTCCGGAGCACCAATGTGAACGAAGCTTTAATTCGCCAATACGCTTTGCCGACAAAGGGCACGGCTAGTTACTCGCAATAAACAACCGCGACTTGCCATTGCAACAAATCACGGCAGGCAGATCAACGGAATCGATGGTTGAAAAGAAATAAAAAACTTGCCGACTAATTAGAACAAGGTGCGGGTGAGATGGAGTTACGACGCGTAAACACTCGGCGGCTCAGAGATGAAACGAACGGCGGCGATTATTAGACGTTGTATTGTATTGCATCATTGCAGCTAATTTCACTCTACTCGACAAGTAAAAAACTAAAGGTAGGAGGAAGAAACAGGCAGAGGAATGCAAGGATGAAACAGGGAAACCAAGGCAGTTAAGAAAGACGAGAGAGGGAAAGAGAGAGAGAGAGAGAGAGAGAGAGAGAGAGAGAGAGAGAGAGAGGGAGAGAGAGAGAAAGTAGAGTGAAAGAGAATTGAAAAGAAGAAGAGAAAGAGAGAGATAGAGGGAAACAGAGAGAGAGAGAAAGAGAAGAGAGAGAGAGAGAGAGAGAGAGAGAGAGAGAGAGAGAGAGAGAGAGAGAGAGAGAGAGAGAGAGAGAGAGAGAGAGAGGTTTTGTAAACACGACATTTTATCAGTACTCCAATTAGGTACACCCAAATTATTAAGGTTTCATAACGAAACATGTTTTTAAGGAAATCTGTTAGCTGTAATAAGCAAAATTACTTAAATGAAAATGTACATGAATAAAATTGACAATTAATACAAATGTTTGACAAACCGTTCTATAGAATTAATTGTACTGAACGCATTATCAAGAACTACACGTGGTCATAAAACAGAACTTTTCGGACCACGTGTAGGCGCAGTGCTTTTATTATAATCTCAAGAAGCATTGTTTGCAGATGTGTATGGTTTCAGTCTACTGCATTAATTTACTAACAAATTTTGTTAGTATACTTCGTGACTTATTACAATGAATTATCAGTCATCTTTTTCATCAAAAATGAAATTTAATATGCTTTCTAAAACTGTTTTAAATTATTTTGGCTAACTATGTACTACGGCCCAAAATTAATTCTCTTAAAAGCTGTCAACATAATTACGCCGTTTACCCGAATTTAATTAACAATTTTTATTCCCTTGTTACTTGTTTCAACTGCCGCTATGCGATCTTCTGTAAGTGCCATAGGCTCGTAAAATAAATGGGCGAACATTCTGGTTTAGTTGAAAAACTGTTCCATATCTTTCTCGATTGTTTGCTATATTAAAAGCTATACGAACTACCTTTCATATTGCCTTTTGCTGTAAATGGATTATGGGTCTAGCTCACGTTGTTTGTTTCTGTTTTTATTTTTTAATTAGCCACATTATGTAAAATAAAGCAACCGGATCCAGTAATTGGCTCATTTTGAATCAAGTACACTAACAAATTAGCGTAATGAATTACTGAATTAATCACTGATACATCTCGTCACCGCGAATAATGTCAAACGCCTTTTAGAACTTAGAAGATGCCGTATGGCTTCGTGATTATGGAATATGGCTTGCTTCTTACGCCTTTCCCAGTGTGACACGGGCCTTAATCAACTTATAAGAAACTAGCTTCTGAAGTGGATTAGGTAGAATAAAAACAAAAATACAAATAAAGTGTTTTTGTTCTTCAAGTAAGTTTAATTAATATTTGAATATGACAAATGCATCTGAAAATAATAATGTGATGTACCCATTATCATTCTTGCTATTGCTTTAAGAACTAACAACTGGACTATATATCATGAAATTGCTTTGGTAGAAACGAAAATCATGATAACTTCATTTTGATATCTATTACAGCACAAAAAGGTATAAACCAGAAATCTTTCAGCCCTAATTTTGCTTCACAACTGCAGAAAATCACACTAATCATTACAATATTACATATACAACATTTAATTTATTATTTATAATTACATGTAAAATATATCTACCATTTAATTAGATAAAAAATGACTTAGAAAGACAGAAATCACAACATTACTACACTGTGTACAAAGAGGATCATTTTCAAGACACAACTGCGAAACACGAAGCACTTTCTGCTGAAGTGTCTAAATTATCAATGCCTAAAATAATCTTAGTACCACAACTGTAGCTACAAATAAATAGAAAGCTATAGTGTCTTTTATTTATATTTATTCTTCTTCAAACAGCCCCAAAATTAAATATTTATGATTGCACTGTACCCGAGCATGGATACATTAATCATTACTGCAGGTAAAATCAATAAAACTTTTAAATAAATGCTTTGCTTTTCAGCTACCATCGAACTAAACTTCTGTACTGCTTTGGCCAGATCCTCTCTTTCCAACTTAATGGCCTTTTCCCTTTTTTTGGGTGAATATTCTTGACAAATCTGTATTTATGATTTTATTTAAACTCTAAAAAAATACTAATAAAAATTTGTAAACAAAGTGCTATACGTTTGAGCTACAGCCAAAATAAGACTTCTCTATTTCCAACTTTATGCCTTTTTATGTGAATATTCTTGGCACAATCCATACGATATGATCGTATTATATGTGAGCATGATTGCATTAACAGAAAAAAACTAATAAAAATTTCTAAACAAATGCTACACATTTCAAAAACAGTCAAACTATGACTCTTCTACTTCCATAACCAAGTCCTCGCCTTCTAACTTCATGCCTTTTTTGATGTGAACCTTTGCTACTTTTCCACTGAATGGTGCATTAACCACCATCTCTATTTTCATTGCTGATAGTACCAGTAGAGGCTGCCCCTTTTCAACCTAAATAAGTGATATCAAATGGGCATGACAATGCAAGTTTAGATTTGGAGTGTAGATACAAAATAATAATATGGTGGAAAAAGATAAACTGAATATAACTCCTGCCATCCAAAAACATTAATAATACAGTAATCATACCAGAAATGAAACGATGAAAGTAATTTAGTGATGCCAATCAATTAAAATAATTAAACTGCACCTTGACAAGTTTTTGCCAGTAACATTTAAATTAACCTTCAATTAAACTAGAATAAAAAGCTCACCAAGTACAACATATCGTACAATAAAATTTAAACTGCATAATTTATTAAGATTCTTCATTTCAAAATGGTTCTACATTATTACGGCTAAAATTTATACATAGAAGACATTTCAACAAGTATGATAAGCTAGATGCTGGTGTTTAGCTTCTGGTGCTAAAGTGACAGTACCTAGTTAAATATGTTTCAAAAATCAAAAGTCTCATTTTATTTATTAGAAATGTGTTAAGCTAGCAATGTGAATTATACCTCACATGTGAAAAAAACTTGGAGTTGGAAATGCTGCTTACCTTATCTCCAACTTTTACTCTGACATCTACAACAGTGCCAGGCATTGGAGCACCGACATGTTCTTTTACATCTTTCATGGCTTTTGGATGGTGAGAAACAGTCTGTAAAGCATTTATTTTAATAAAAAAAATAAGGAAAATCAGTAGGTCCACTCTTCAAAGGTAAGAAAAGCAGACATTAAATTTACTGAAAATTGTACACTTTAGAGTACATAAGTAAGAGTTTCAGGACATGCTTAGTAAACATAGTTAAAACATGTGAAGTCTGGTCAGTAAAGGGATGAGTGACCATTAGAAAAACACCTTCTAGACAGTTTCACCTGCCATGCCTCCAGCTGTTTAAGGATGACAAACATGCATCCACATTTAGCTAAAACAGCCCTGACATTCAAAGTCTTACCATGGGGACTTATTCTTAATGATTAGTTAGGTTCCAGTCATTCCTAGTAAATATTTCAAGATAAAATATTTGCATATGTCTTTAATTATTACCAGCAACAACAGCAACAACACTCAACCCACTCCTTATTAATGAAGACAATGAAAACAAACTAGAAAGTTTACTTTTACAGCTGATTTGTCCTTGACATAAACAGTTCTCAGTTGGCCGTTCATCTCGAAAAACACTTCTCTCATTGCATTTGCCTTCAAGTCAGACATAGCTAGCGTTGAGATATGTAGTGTTTTTCCCTTTTCAATTTCGACCTGAAAAAATGTTAACAATAGATCATGGTGCATTGCTGATGAATGGTAAATGACAAGTGTAATAGGTTACTAACAAATATTAATTTAACAACATTATTACCAAATCTATACTCAAGGCATGTAATTGGAAATAAATATTAACTAGTGTGTCTGTAATATGCTTCATTAGACAGTGACATAGTTATTAAAGTAAAGACAAGAACGTTTACTTTTTTCTGACAGCAAAACAAATGTGGTAGTCTACCGTCAACACTAAGCTGGTTAGAAAAATTGTTTGGTATTTATAGTGATTGAAATATATGTGTTGTGGCTGAGAGTCGCCTATAAAAGCTTTCACAAAAGAAAATAAGTTAATCCAGTATATGGGCACTGACTCATGGTATATCCAGTATATGGTTACGCATATTTACTTTTATAAACCTACATGTATTTCAACTGCATCTAGTCGTATTTCTTCATTACCGTCTTACTTCAGTTGCACTTAGTTAGAAACCAGAAATTCAAAATACTCTTGCAGGTGCCTCATAAAACATTGCAGTATACTTTATTATTATTGTTGTTGTTGTTATTATTATGAGTTTATTTTGCATAAAAATATACAGCTTACAAAGACAACAGGATGTTAGTAAAACAGATAGAGTAAATAAATATGTCCACAGAAATTCAACTTTGTAATATCCACTCATTTCAGTATGCTTGTAACTATGTTGCAAGAATCTATAACAGGTATCTTAAAACATAAAAACATCTTTAAATGAGTTTTTTACCTTTAACTTTACATATTCATTTAGATCTATAGTACAACCATATTTTAATCTTAAATTTACTTCACGGTTATTTACATAGTATCATAGCTTTGAAATTTCCAATGTGCAGGACTTTGTAATTTTTCTCACAAACTTTAATTTTCGACTATCTATTAAATAATTCGATTTATGTTGTTGAAAGCATTATTCTAGCGTTTTACATACAATCTTACTGAAGATTAAATGTACCCTTTTCAAGAACAAATCTGTTTAGATTTTCATTTGTTCCCACTTCACTCAAAACATTCAATAGTAGCTAAACACTTTAAACACTTATCAATTTTTTAAATCTTATTTTAATTGTAACATTTAGATTTTTATGTACAGCTGAATTTAATTACAGTAACAAACTTGTTGTGCTAATTATTTCTTAACTAGTCTGTGCAAGGCATAAAGAATGATCATTAGAGGTGTCTATGTGTATGAGTTGGGTTAAGGTGTGCAGATTTTCTCTTCTCAATTGGCAAACAGCAATGTCAAAAAAGATTTTGTTACACTCAAAATTTTAATTTCATTATGCTCTTTCCTCTATTACCCTTTCCAATACTTTCTCATCGCCACATTTCATGTATTACTTAGCAGACAAAATAAATCTTTCGGCTAATTCCTACTTCATTTGTTACTATTATGTAGAAAACTGATTACCTGAGTTTCTTCAGCAATCTTTGGCCCAACTAGGTAATGGCGGGTCGGAAGACATGTTACAGGTCCATAGTTCTTTGAAAACTGTTTGTAGTCATCCAGGACTTTTGGATACATAGCAGCACTCATTACATCATAGTCATTAATATTGTCCTCCCCATGTTTGTCTATCAGATCAGACTTAAGTTTTTGGAAGTCTAGAGGTGCCAGGTTTTCCCCAGGACGTCCTTCAACTTTAGATTTGCCTTTCAAAATCTAAAGAATAACTGTATAGTTATAGTTCAATGATTCAACAGGTTAATGTTTGCAGCTGTCATACATGTAACACAGTGCTACACATAAACAGTATACGTGCAGACAAGATAAATACACATATGAATAAAAATAATAACGATAATAAAAATGTGATAAGCGAAACTGCTAAAAGTGTTTTAATTACAACAAAAATATTTATGTAAAAAATATAAGTTGACTTTTTATAGAAAACAAATTTCAATGACATAAAAGGCTTTCATAGGTTAATAAAAATGATGCGAAGATTCTACAATATTAATTACTTATGACTAACTTTAAACTAAAAAAATATATAAAATGATAAGTTAACACTGTGTCACCAGTTTAACTCTCCAATATAGGAAAAAATAAGCAAGTCAGGTTTACTTTAGTTCTGAGGGGTTCAGGCCAGCCTCCATGAGGTTCACCCAGAACACCTTGGAAGAATTCAACCACGGACACAGGAAATGACAATTCTTCGGCTTTTTCTTCAACGTCTTTTTTAGACAATTTGTTTTGGACCATGAATTGAGCCATGTCTCCAACAACCTTAGATGATGGTGTCACCTTTGTACAAGAAATTGAATATGACATAGTTATATCGACAAAAGAACAAACACTGCATAAATGCACAATTATAAACGAACTAAAATAACTGAACATACTAACATAATAAAATTCAATATCTCATGTGACTAAGGTTATACTGCAAACTAAGTAAATCGAAGTCTAACCAACAGATTTGGGACTTTCAAACATGTGTATGTGTATAGTAAAATACATATATCACACAAACTCCGGGATGTTGTTTACATTTTATTCTATTTTTGTTTTTGGATAAAAACTCCTGGAAACATTCATGATATTCAGTCACATGTTAGAAATCTGAACTGCAGGCATGAAATCTGTAACAAGTTAGTTTCTACGTTTTCAGCTGCATGTATAAATAATAAAAGATAATGCTTGTTCCCATCTCCAGAAAGTGGAGCCCAAATAAACTGTGGTGAGCCCTTCCTCTTTTACATGGGTAAGTGAGGTGAGTGTTTGTGAAATCCAAGCATTCGAAAATTGGATTATTCAGTTGATCGTAGATGTATCTAAGCTTCCTTAATTGTGACCTTGAATTCATCTAACAATCTGAAATATCATCTGCTCATAGCGGTATAAAGTGATGCAAAGACTAACCTTTACTATGTCACCCAACAGCTGGTTTGCATCAATATATGACTTCTTCACCTCTTCAAACTGTTCTCCTAACCCGAGGCTAAATGCTTGGAATTGCATGTTTGTGTATTGTCCTCCGGGTATTTCATGTTCATAGACATCACTGCAACCACTCTTCATAGTGACAGCACATTCAAATGGAGCATATAATAGTCGTGCTTGTTCCCAGTACGATGAATATGCATAAACCTTGTTCAGATCAATGCCTGGTTGAAATGTATTATTATTAAATTTTTAGGTAAAAACACCATTAAACACCACCCTGAATACATCATTAGTAAACATTATTATAAGTAAAAAAAACCATTATTTGGTTGATATGTAGTCCAAAATCTAAATTGTTTTATACTGCGTACAAGCACAATAGTCAACTGGGTAAAACAATATGCAAAATAGTTTAGTTTACATTTATGCTGAATAAAATATACATTTATGCTGAATAAAATAATGGCTGTAGATTATTATGTTTTGATGCAATAGCCCAAACACTTTCAATTAAACTCACTGAATAATACAATTATACCACAACATGCAGATCAATAAACTTGAAAAGGGAAGCAAGACCCATTAACAAATCACACAAAAACACATTTCATCCTCTATACTGGGATTGTTGACTCCATGCTACTTCTGTCAGGGATAATGCACATACATCCAAAGATGGCTTTGCCAGTTCAGAATCTCAAGTTAGAGGAATAAATTTGATGGTTGATAGAATATAACTAGTTCCTGTCTTGCCATAATAATTCAACAATAGTAAATTAATAAACTACTGAAAGATAGTTTTAGAAATGTGCACTTTCCACAAAAATTGCTTAAAGAACAATCTGTCATTAATCAACAGATCTCACATACAGTTTTCAGGTTTTGTTTTAATATACATACCAGTGTCTAATGCGGACCCTCTTACAGCAGCAACTACTGCTCCCATACTAGGCTGTGAAGTCATCCCAGACATCGAATCCACTGCTACATCAACAACGTCGGCTCCCGCCTCTGCGCAAGCTAACATGGATGCAACGCCAGCACCAGCTGTGTCATGTGTGTGTATGTGTATTGGCATGTCAGGATACTTTTCTCGTAGAGAACCAACCAACATTTTGGCAGCCCTTGGTTTGAGTACTCCTGCCATGTCCTAGACAAAAAGTGGAGAAAAATGCCACATCTGAAAGCACAGAACGTGCTCGACTTCAAATTTGTAATTTTTTTCTAGGCTTCATAAAACTAATGTTAATTTGTGATCATTGCAAAGTGTTCTGAATAAACATATACTTTTAAGTTTAGCTATCTAACAGCAGTTTACAACAGCAGCAATTGGTTATTAACAGCAGGAGCCAATTAGTTTCAGACAAACAAATGAAGCATTTAAAAGTCACTAAAATGTCTAAAAAATGTAACCTTTATAGATAGCACGTGTGTTCCAGCCTTGATAAGTTCATCAGCAATCTTCATGTAATAATTGAGATCATATTTGGTTTTCTTAGGATCCGATACATCACCAGAATAAGAGATTGCCGCTTCAACAACACCACCTAATAAAATTGAAAAAGCATCAGTCATGTTCTGCAAACAAATGATACATGTATGAAACTACTAAACTGGTAAAAAAATCTGCATAGAGTTTAAAGATCTCCTTACCTGCCTTTCCAGCAGCTTCCATTCCCAAGATGAGGTTAGGGAGATAATTGAGACAGTCAAAAACCCGGAAGACATCCATCCCACACTGTTTTGCTAATTTACAAAACCTGGTAAAATTTAAGATTAAAAGAAATTAAGAAGATGAATTTTAAAATAATTCTTAATGTAATGAAACTTAGAAAACAGTTACTTTTACCGGGAAGTTTTAGATTGCAAATGTGCATAATAATCGGGAATTTTGAAGGTAAACGCCTTTTGAGCATAGATAAGTGGAGATAATGCCACAATTACAATCATACAGCAAGACAGCATAGCACTAGCCATGTTAAAAGCATTGCTAGTATGCAAGACTTGGCCAAAATTATTGGCAACATGTTTAGTCAGAAAAATGGAAACCATAATTATTACGACTGAATGTTGTCCTTACTATACTTTATTAAAAGAGACGCTAGGGACCAAAAATTATTTAATATCTTCAAAGCAATGTAAATGTAAAAATGACTTTGATTTAAGGCCCTGTGTGCAACTGTGAATAAGCATGCTAGATTTAGGTCAAATCAAAATAAAATTACAGAAATATTTTCAACTTCCGTCGATCTGTAACTTGTGAAGCACAAAAACAATAAAAAAATGGGTACTTGCTCGAATACAGCATTGTCAGGATAAGTTGTATAACCAACCGCATTTGCGCCACGCAGCAACATCTGGAAGGGAATGTTAGGAATCAGTTTTCGAAGTGTTTCAAGCCGCTCCCAAGGACATTCATTTAGAAACCTCATGGCAACATCAAACGTGGCACCTACACAAAATTCCATTCTATCAGTTATTTTTTGCTTCTTTTTTTAACTTAAAAATTAGTAAATCACAACAGTTAATAAATTTGAACTTGCAAAATCCTTACCACCCCAGTTTTCCATGCTGTATAAATTTGGCATACTATGAGCCATAAATGGTGAAATCCTCTTCAGATCATGCGTGCGTACCCTGGTGGCTAAAAGTGACTGGTGCGCATCACGAAATGTTGTGTCCATCAGCAATAGTCCTGGATTTTTTCTTACAGCTTTAGCGAATGCTTCCGGTCCTTCTTTGTCTAAAATAGTTTTCCAACCTGCAGGCACTGGTTCAGCTAAATAACATAATAAAATCATTAATCGCTCATTTATTCGTTACATCAACATCAACGTGTCAATGGGCATATTTGTTGAACGATCTCCTGACTGGCACTAATTGATCAGAATAAGATAAGCTAACTGCACACAAAACTTATCTTGATTGAGGCCGATTTCAGGTTTTGTAACAAGTGTAAAAGCCATCTCTTCTAATCACCTAAATATAAATGGAAAAGAACTAGAACCTATGAAAATAATGTTAAATAATGCAAAGGGTTCAAACCACCTGAAGTCTTTGCAGAAGATTCCATTTTCCGCAGAATGAACACAGAACATAAAACCTTTCAGTCCACTATCAGTTTTCACTTTTGTAAATCAGGTACAAATTAATTAACCTCTTCACCACCAAGGGTCTTGGCAAGTTGTGCGCCATGATTTTTTACTGCCACGGTCATTTTTACATTGATTTCTTTAGAATTTATAATACAGAACATATTTATGCTGCATAAACGACAAAGTAAAATTTATGTTGCTACGAATAAGAAAGAAATATGGTTAACTTGTAGTATAGTATACTCAAAATATCCACCAAACAAGATGGCTGCCAAACTGCTAACTATTTTACTATATAAAGTTTTATATCAGTTAAAAAGTATATGCAATTGAAAAAAGGCTAACTCTTTTATAAATCATTCATTCATTCATTCACCCATATATTCATTTAATCATACATTCATCCATTTACTCAATCACTATATTCATTCATTGAATCATTCATTCATTAGGCCTATACGTTTATTAACTTGTTTATGTTTAATATTTATTTGCAAAATGAATCTACATGGTCTAAAAGAAATGGAATTTAGATGCACCTCCAATTCAAAATCATAATTTCAGACAAGCAAAAGCCTACACAAATTATTGTTTATGGGCCTGCTAAGAATGTTTAGAATATATGGGCCTAGTTCTAGGCCTAGAAAACATGTGGAAGTATGTGCAATTGTACATAAGCATTAAAACCTCTAAAACTATCAGACCTTAAACTTTTATTGTTGAAAACTGTCCTTAAATCTCTGAAAAATGTAAAATTTTGCCTATTTGCCTGATGCATAGCTTGCAATCAAAGCCATCTATATGAGTAGCCACATAATGTATTTGCCAAGAAAGGCCACCAAGAAACAAGGTAAGACTTAGCTTGTGCATGTTTCCGGGACTGTGCAGGGCCCTGCTATAGCTGGTAAGAACTTACTAGTGACAAATACAGAGCACAAGTAGATGTACAGCAATATAAATAATGGACGTAACAGTACATCATGGAGGCAGTTAATGAAGTTGGCAGGGATAACTAAAGACAGGTCCTTGTTATAAATTGTCACACTACATATTGTATAATTTTCACACTAGCGATTACTAACTATTATGACAGCAAAAACTAACTTTTGATTAGCAATATAGACTAACTCCTATGCTATTGAATCACTTGTCAAAAATCTACATGCAGTCAAATCAGATTAATTCCTGGTGTTGATTTCCAGCAAGTCAGTCATAATCTTTTTTTGACTCGTAAACTGCAGTATATGTGTATGTTTTGTTTCGCAAGAATGAGAAAAATCATTATAATCCATAAAGCTTACTGCATTAGAAACAAAAGAACGTTACGTACAAGGACCAGGTGTTTCAGGCACTGGTGGTTCTTTCAGCGCAGGCTGTAAACTAGTTGACAGGGGTGTGACTGCTCCATTTACCAATACTTCCCCTAGAAAGGTGAGGAGTTTCTGAGCTCTGTTCCTACTGGGATGAAACTTGAACAAATCTGGATTCTCATCAATGAAAGATGTATCAACAGAGCCATCTAAAAATTGCTTATGTTCCAAAACGTTGAGCAAAAATGGAATGTTTGTCTAGAAAAATAGCAAAAATTTGAACAGCGCAGAAGCTACCAACAGCAATAAGCTAGTAACTTCAACATTTAACATATCAGTTAAAAATTCAAATATCAACATATGTCAAAAACACATATTCTGTAGAAATTTGTCAAATCCAAGGGCAGAAATGTGCCTTTATTCACTGTTGAACATCTATGTTTATTTCATCTACATAAACAAAAGCATGCACTAATTATGCACTAGTATTTGTATGAATGATACGAAAACACATGGCTATAAAAGCCTTAGGTTCGTCAAACAAAATGACTTTGAAAAAAGCAAAGAGCGTTTTATACTTTTATTCCTCGGATGCGGAACTCTCTTAGTGCCCGGCACATTTTGTTAGCAGCTCCATGATGATCACTTGCTCTAGAAATAACCTTGACAAGCAATGAGTCATAATCCGGAGAAATAACAGCACCAGCAAACGAATCTGAACCATCTAGTCGAATACCCATACCTTCGCCTGTTCTGAAAACCTGAAAAAGTAACAAAAAGCCAAACAACTCCCACATATGATTTGAGAAACTTTTAACTGTTATGTAGTTTCCGCAGAAGTATTGTGAAATAGCCTAGTTGTAACACTTATCAGCAGAACAGCATAGGTCGAAACGAATCTAAGGCTGTCGAACATTGTCAAATTTCAAGTGTAGTATACATTTCACTTCATTAAGTCTTAAGAAGCAACTACTAACAGGAAGTGCATAAAGTTTTTGCTAATTTCTTTTTGTAGAAGGTCCGTGGAAAATGCACATTTTTCAACTCTCAATAAACACGCCTTTAATGATGCACAGCATTTTGCCTAAATAAATAATATAATAAAAATGAAATAACATAAAATACAGCTGATTAAATTTCCGTGAAATTAAAAAAAAATTTCTATCAATTAAAACTGTCATAACATTTTTAGAAGTAGTTTTTTTAAGATGCCACATCATATGTTTATATGTAGCTTTCTGCCTAAAGGAAGAAATTCACAAGAGCAGCTCTTGCTGATGTAATTAAATTAATACCTCTATCCTACCAGCATCAGGTTGAAAGTTTTTAGCTGGATCTTCAGTTGTCATTCTACACTGTATCGCAGAGCCCTGTACAGCAATCTTATCCTGTACTAAACCAATATCCTCCAAACTCTTGCCTTCTGCTACATGTATTTGAGAAATCACCAAATCAGTGCTGTAAAACAAATACTTGTTAAAGAATGATGCCTATTCCCCAACAGGAAAATAAAAGAAAATGATAAGAAAAGTTGTAGCCAACAAAGTAATATGTCACAAAAAAGTGAAAAACTACAAATTTGAACCAAGTGGTCCAAAAATATTACAAAGCTGCTAAAATATGAATTTCAATAACAAATGAAAACACAAGTACATTCAAAGTTAACAAAAAAAGCAACAAAGAAACCTAAATATACGCGAGTTACGAGCAATTAATAATTATCATGATTGTAAATTATTAATAGTAAAATACTTGACTGTTTAAGAGCTTCTGTAGTATTTCTGTAACTTATGTACACATTGTAATGTGCTAACAACAGTATAGAACATAAAATACAATTTAGGATGAGACCAGTAGTTGTATGGTCATGGTGCGTGCTTAGTGACTACAGTTAAGCAACATCAAATTTAGTCAGTATGTGGAAGGGTGTCCAACCAAAAAAAGTTTTTGGATGGGTTCATTTACTACACTGCTCCCAGCCATTTATGTCATTGAACACAAATGTGTGTCCAAACATTGTTAAGAAAAACATCTCTGTCAACCAAGATTATTTTTGATAATAGTCAGTTTCCAGTCTAGCCATAAAAATCAAAAAAGTAAATTCTGCTGTGAGTGCTCGATACCAGCTTGCAGGGTAAAAAACTGCATCAATAAGCAGAAGGCAAAACACATATAGGTTGAAAAAACATGGGCTTAATCAGTCGAGTTAAACATTGTTTTACAAAAGAACACCTAATCACTCTTTATAATTGTCTAGTACTGCCATACTTGACCTACTGTAATATACTTTGGGGGCACACCTACCCTTCAACTCCAGTTAAACTAAACTCTCTACAACGTAAATTTATAAGATTGATAGCTAATTTAAACAAGCGTGAACATGTAGGTCTTAATCTTTTTAAGAATTATTCTATCCTAGTGCTAAATGATCTAATAAACCTGAATACCGCTGTGTACATCTACAAAACCAAACATAAACTTCTCCCTGCTTTCTTTTTAAACCCATTATCTATTAACGCAAGACATTACTCAACAAGATTTAACGAATTTCGTATTAAGTATTGCAGGACTAACTATTGCAAGGCACTTCATCACTAACACTGGCCCTAGACTTTGGAATAACATCAACGAATACATAAAAAATTCTTTATCTATAAATAACTTCAAAAGAAATTTCAAAAATGAAATCTTTTCTAATTATACAGAATAAATCAATTTGATTAATTACACTGCTGTCCCTGTCGGAATCCATTGTGTTGCTGGTTATGTCAATTTTTACATTTCTATAGGTCATGTTACTCATACAGATACCACCACATCTTTCTCTTTCTCTTTCTTTCTATTCTCTATTAACCTTTCCTTCTACTCCTTTACTGCTCTTTTCTATTACACTCAGTCCACATTCATTTGGGGTACTCTAAACAAGTAATTACTTCTTGAGTACCCCACGGGTCATTTGCGGCTTGGCATCTTGTGCACATAATAATAAATATATTATTAAATACTTTTATGTACAATGCTGTAATGATCATTTTGGATATATTTAATAAATAAATATATAAATAAAAAACCTGCAAAAGTAAGTTCCTGAAGAATCACCAAGAATTTTTGGCTCTTGTGATCAAATAGTGATACTCAATTGCATTAAAGTAAAGAACATTTCTCTATATGTCAAACATATTCATCGGTTCCATGTATTTACTTGATTTAACACTATTAATTTTATGCAGTAACCATCGTTTCTTTAGGATGCAGGAGTAAGAAATATGATCTTACATGCAAGTATGCTTTACAGAAATGAAGTGCTTACATGATTCGTTAATAACTAGTTGAAAAAATAATTTCCGTTTATTTAATCAACATGTACTCACCCGGTACACTCTTCAGTAACAGTATGTTCTACTTGCAATCTAGCATTCACTTCCATGAAGTAATGCTTTCCGTCTTTATCTACAAGAAATTCTACAGTTCCCGCATTTTCATAGCCTGCATGCCGTGCAAGCTTGACAGCATCTGCGCATATTGCATCACGAATCTGGATAACAAAATAATAAAAAACCGTTAACGTTATGAAGTAGGAACACTGTACAAGTAGGAAGACTAGCTATACAGAAAAAGGTTTTTAAGTACTTATGATGCAGTTTATCAACACTCACTTTTTACTTAGGTGCTCAAGTTTGCACAAGTACTTTTTTTAAAAATGCCAATATTCTTGCATTATTCACTAAATGAATACTTAATAATAACACACACATTTTCTGAATAACACAATGCAAAAAGCAAAACATTTTATCTTGAATTATTTCACTGTTATAATTAAGCCCACACTTACGTTTGGATCAAGATTTGGAGCTGGCGCAATTTCTATGACTTTCTGATGTCGTCGTTGAACGGAGCAATCTCGCTCATACAAATGAACCACATTACCATACTTATCACCGATTATCTGTACTTCAATATGACGTGGATGTTCTACTAATTTTTCTACCAGCATGGCACCATTACCGAAAGATGCTTCTGCTTCTGATGTTGCAACTCGAAAAGCCTCATCAAGCTCCTGAGTAAACAGACATGTTCAAATGTATGTATCAGTGATGATTTAGTAATTTAAAAAAAACTGATGTAGATGACATCAAATCATTGGTAAATGTAACTAATACACTTTCTTCCATTAATAAAATAGCCAGTCTTTATGCTATAAATGAATTTACTTTTTGTACCAAGACAAATTTAACATACATTAAGCTCTTAAATGAACGAAGTCAATTTTTAATTTATACTTAATGATTAGCAGTAAAGATTAGTAGCTGATAGATTTTAACCTATTGCACCTGGTAGTAAATAAATGTTAACTGCTATCAAACTGAAAAGTTTGTTAGTCTGGGAACTTCACATAGGATCTAGTTGATAAGTAAGGATGGCAATCAATGGAAAATTTCGAATTTGAATCAAGCAGAAATTTTTGAGATCGAATAAAATAAACAATTTTTTAATTAAATCGATTTTAAAATTTTTCGAATCGAATAAAAACATACTGCAGGCATGCATTGTTTCAAATTCAACATTGATTTAGTGGTCTGTACAATTGCTCATGATTCAAATTTACAACCCCCTTATGCCAATTAAGCATTAATAAATCCAAAGAAAGGTGAGTACTCTGAATTGGCATGACTAGCTATTAGTATTTCTATGTGAGTTTCTCACAAGAATGACAGATGCTTACATAATTACTCCATGATTTTCTTAAGATTATTTCACAGCAACGGTGGTACGATAAATTTCTTGAACTTTGCACACATAGTGGAATCAAATCGGATGTTTTAATGCTAATTCAAATTGGACTTGCATAAAATGTTCAAATTTTCGAGTTCGACCTCCAACCATACTGGTGAGGTGCACTAAGTTAGACAAGCTAAATTAAAGACATGCAATAAAAAAAATCATAAATTCAGCTCCCAAGTAGAATGACCAGAGAAATTCTCTTAAAGGCAGTCTAACCTAGGCTAACGACCTGACAAAGTCAATATCTGTGCTAGATTTTCGGTTCATTTTTGCCATTTAGCATGTTGAAAGCTGCTCTTCAAAAAGATACCACGAGTCCACTACTTTCTTTAGTCATGGACAAATTGCACAGCATTACTTAGCAACTTATAACTATGATATCTGTTAAACATGTCATTACCCGCATATCTCTAACAATCCTCATTCCTCTACCACCTCCACCAAATGCTGCTTTCAGCATTATGGGCACCCCATGCTGCGTGATAAATTCTCGGACGCTGTCGACATTTGCTACTGGTGCATCTGTACCTGGGATGATGGGCACACCTGTAAAATAAAAACTGTGGAAATGTAGTAAGAAAATTCACTGCACAATTAAATTTTACTAACTAAAGCACACACATTTCCAAAGTGCCATTTTATAAGAGCTACATTTATATACAAAATGTGTGGAATTTTTGAATGCCCTAATTATAAATTTACAGAAAAATCTAGTGACATATAATGCCAAAGTATTTAGTTCTACTCAACCACATCTTCTGTCTAACCTGTCTAACTCTGTCTAAAAAATATCTAACCTGCAGCAATAGCCATCTTTCTGGCTTCCACCTTGTCTCCCATACGCTGTACTGTTTCAGGGGATGGCCCAACAAAATTAATGCCAGCATCAACGCATGCCTTTGCAAACTCTGACCGCTCAGAAAGAAACCCATATCCAGGGTGTATCGTGTCGACATCGTTATCCTGATCAAAATAGTTTTCAGTGCAAACATTTGAAGCTTTACAATGTTTTGTTTATAAAAAAAAAAACATTTCTCAGCTTCAGTGATTATGCACTTGGTCTTCTGTCTAAATAACCTGCAATTATCCTGGAATGTATAAAAGTAAGCCCTCCACACAGCAGTTTTTAACATAGGCCTACATAATAGTGATACTACTGAAACTTCATTGTTTTTTAAAATAGATCACAGGATTCAACAATGTAATGGTGTAATAACAAACAAACAATATAGCATGACCAAATTCAGGAATCGAGCAAAAAGATGAAGAGCGATTCAAGATTTTCAATGACTGCAGATTTAAGCCTATTGCGTACATTAATTTATTATCATGTATTACTTTCATAGTGAGAAAATAAGAGCTAGCAGTAAAGTTAGAGAAAATTTGAAAAAAATATTATTCGAGCAAATGCGAACAACCCACAAACTGCTGTTTTTTACAATATATCTTAGACTTTAGAAAAGCTTTTGACTCTGTGCTTCTAAGACGGCTACTGCTCAAGATGGAGTTCTCAGGAATCAGTGGTAATTTATTAAAGTGGTTTGATTTTTTCTTAACTTATCACTGACAACGAATTGTTATGATTGGTGTAACTACAAACTGGCAACCAATAGTTAGTGGAATCCCCCAAGGTACTCTTAGTGGTCTTTACTGCTTTCTTATTTTTATAAATGACACTACTAATTGTGTGTTTCCTGGTACAAGCATCCCTTTATTTGTAGATGATCTTAAGCCCTATGGCCCAATCTGGTGTGACTGGTGTGACTTTCCAATCTGGAGAGACCAATTTGTTTTACAAAATGATCTTAATGAAATTGAAAAATGGTGCAATGAATGGTTGATGCAACTTAAGAAAAGTAAGTGTTGCTTATTACGTGTGCGGAATAAATCTCACTCATCATATTATATCAGTGAAGGAGTCATAGAAGAGAAATCTGTTGTACGTGATTTAGGCATCTACGTATCCAATGACCTAAAGTGGAATACCCATGTTAATCATATAATAGCTCACGCAAATGGTCGAATTGATATGATCAAACGTTGTGTCGTTTCAAGATCTGCTTATGTTATAGTCCCTATATATAAAGCAGTCATTCATCCTATTTTGGAATTTGCATCAGTAGTGTGGTCACCACTGTATGTAACTCTCAAAGATGCTTTGGAAAAAACTCAAGACAGATGTATGAGACTACTCCATGATGCAGATCCTGCCATGACGTCCACTTTGGAATAACGCCAATGTACTGTTGACCTTGTCAAGTGTTATAAAATTATGAAAAAGCTCTCAGTTTAACAGGAACAAGAATTCTTCTCAAGACCATGCAGAGAACTACGAGGCCATGATTCCAAACTCTTCATTGAATAAAGCTGAACCAACATCCGTTCTCATTGGCCCACCCATGGAACTCACTCTCAGCTGATACTGTCAATGCACCATCTATCGATAAATTTAAAATGAATATGAGAAGGGATCATACACGAGTTAAACTCTAGGTCCTGATGTCATTGTAAAGAAGTCGGACAAGAACAACTCTCTTAAATTGCATATAAGATGACCCGCTAAAAACATTTGGTCATTTTTTTCTAATAAGGTTGTTTCAACTTGGAACAGTTTACCAAATTTGTAAGTAATGTACCATTGGTAAAAGCTCAAAATGCAAACTTTTTAAATGGCGACTAAATTATAACACTCTAAATCATGCAAACAGACACATGTAAAAAGCATTTGTTTGCTCTTTGTGTCGCCCCCAAACTGCCCCTCATTATTAAGTTGCTTTTTATGCTTGTACGTATTTTAATGTGCACTGCATGTTTTTCACATGATGTATGTATGTGTGTATATGTATATATTTCAATGTAAAGCTTATTTGGTGTGTAAAAACATAAACTAAAACTGTCCCGAATTGTTTTGTTTTGGAACCCAAAGTTAGAAAAGGTATCATGGTAAGTTTTTATACAGCAGACGCACAGATAAATCTTGTCCAATATACTTCTAACAGTCTTTAACGACACGTCAGAACTAATAGAAGTTTCAGATGCGCATAATTAGTATAAAGGCTAAGCAAAACAACTCGCGGAGACAATACAAGAAATCTAAACTAAAACGAAATCTAATCAGGTAGAGTGCTGTCACCTCGACTTCGTCCCTAAATCAAGCGAAGCACAGAAAGTAGTCGGAAACTTGCTGCTGTTGAGGACCTGTCTAAAATTATTATTGTTCTAATTATATTTTAACAATTCCAGCTTTGCCGTTTGACCGATGAAATCGAGTAGGTTTACCTGAAAGCAACGACTACACAGCAGGGCCCGATGTAGCAAAGCTCATTTCAATTTGCTACTTCAAATATAATTACATTCTTTGTCGTTAAAACATTTGAAACAACATGCAATCAGCACAATCAACTGGCAGGCTTAGCTTTATTCGGAAACTATAAAACTCTGCCAAATAAATATTAACTCTTTGTCGCATAGATCACGTTTAGCTCTCAATAAATATGCAGACGATGATAAGTTCGATATAATCGCATTACAAGAAACAAAACTTACGCAGCAGAATGATCCAAATAACTGACTAAATAATTATAAAACCTTTTTGAAGGTCACTAATAACTCACACTCAGGTGGTGTAGCTTTATGTGTGAGGAATGATCTGGAGTGCAACATGGTAACTATTCCCAATGCAAATCTTGATTTAGACGCAATATGGTCTATCGTGAAACTTAAATCAGTCAAGTTGTTAATATGCTCTGTTTACATCATACCAAATGCGCCAGAAACCATGAAAAAGTGGCTAGTTGAGTACAAAAAAGCCAGCGATTTTGCAAAAAAACATGGAATTCACTACACACTTGCTATGGGCGACTTTAATGCACGAAATGTAATCTGGGACAGAACTGATAATGAGCAAGGTAAACTACTACTAAATTTTCTGTCAGATAACAATTTGAAATACTAGCACCTAACGAACCAACATTTAACTCTATCATCGGAAATAGGGTAATTGACCTAATATCAGCATTGTGCGGATTAACCATCCGATTGTCATCACAAACAGTAAAGAATGACATTGAGCTGTTTAGTGGTGCCCCCCAAATGGGTAGCTACCTTGTAGTAACTGCATTAGAGTGCCATAGACAAACTCCAGCAAGAAGCCGGCTAATGTTCGATTTTAAAAGTAGCAACTGGATTAATTGGTCGCACTCATTAGAGACAGATATACAGTCTGATTTTGAAAATAACTAGAGTACATAGAAAACAAAGACGCATATAATGTGTGGACTTGGCTGTTGAACAAAATAAGGAAAGCTAGTGGCGCTACTCTTTTGCAGAAAACAATAACAGAACACAGCAAGCCGTTTTGGACAAACAATCTATCGCAATTATCAAAAAGACTAAGGTAACTCAGGAAAAGATATCCACGTTTGTCGAATGTTCCAAATAAATTATCTTACTTGGAAGCAAAAAGCAGTTCGATCAGATGCTAAATGAGGAACTCAGCAATTGGGTAAATGAAACACACAGCCAATTTAAACATTGCGCAAGGTAAAACGTTTTGGAAAACGCACAGTAAACTTTTGGGAGAGAAATCGGATGTGCGGATTGAAACCTTGAAATACCAAAATAAATATTATATTGACGATAGTGATAAAAGTGACATATTGTACAGAACATTCTTTAGTGGCTCCCTATATTGACAGTGCAATATTCGACCAAACATGGTTTAATGAAGTATGCCATTTCACCCAACGACCCCTTTCACAACCCAATGAGCGTCTGTGGTTCAATGATAACTTCACAATGGATGAAGTTGATAAAGCAATAAAGAGCACACAAAAGTATAACAAATAAAAAATGTATAACAAAAGTATTGATACCGAAGGATGCCATCTACGGATGATTTGTCGCATGGGCTTTTGACCCAAAGCAACATTTATGAACCTAGTAAATATATGTTTAGAACAAAATGTGTGGCCATGGCAAAATTCAAAGGTTGTGTTCTTCAAAAAACCAGCTAAGGATAATTACTGCGACCCCAATAATTATAGACCGATTACTATTACTTCCTATTTTGGCAAACTGGCTGAAAAGGTTCTAGAAAACAGATTGCGATTGTTTCTTAGTGAAAATAACTTGTTAGGCGTTGAGCAAGAAGGATTTCGACCAAGGGGTAGTATAACCCGATATCTGATGAGACTAATTTCAAAACTACAACGTAAACTAATCGAGAAAAGAGACTGCATTGCAGTATTTTGCGACTTTAAAAACGCATTCGACAGCGTGTGGTTAGACGGTTTAATCTGGAAGTTGTATGACAAAGGCTTAGGGGGCAACATCTTGGACCTCGTAGTAGCATTTCTAAGAGACCACAAAATTTGTTTAAAAGTTAATAATCACCTGTCGAACAAATATTCTTGTCAGATAGGGTTACCCCAAGATTCTGTGCTGCCCCAATTTTATTTATGTTCTATGTTTCGGATATGTTGCAAACAATTGAGACAGATAACTTTCATAAATTTAAATATGCCGACGACAGCACATTTGTAGCTGCAGGCAGCGCTATGAATGAGGCTTATATAGCAGCACAAGAGCAATGTGTTAATTTGTTTAAGTGATGTACCATGTGGCATATGAATACTAACTGCGCCGAAAATAAAACAGAAGCCATAATGTGCAAAAACTCATTGAAGTTAAAATACGAGCCAAACCCCTCAAATCTAATGTTTGGAAATGGACCAATTAAATATGTGAATTGAACTAATGTATTAGGAGTAAATGTTGATAATGAACTTAAATTTGAGGCGCAGGTAACTACTACGAGACAGAAAGCCTGGAATAAATGGCATAAAATCAAAATTTTCTATTTTAAATATAGAGGATTAAAGGTGGCCACGATCGTTGCTTTAGCTAAAACCACTGCTTTGCCAACGTTATTGTATGCCGCTACATCCTGGCTAGATTCAAAAATACAGACTTTCGATGACCTTATATTTGATATGTTCAAAACAGCCGTTGGCGTTAAATACAATCCGCCTAAAATTGAATTAGAATTAATACGTGGTTTACCCCTAATCGATATACAGTTCTCGTCTATTGTCAGCAAATTTTTAACGAAAGCGTTAGATAAATCAGAGGATGATGTAGTTAGGTGTGAAATTGAACTTATTAATTAGCTGCGTAATCAGGGCCAATATTTTAGCCATTTTTTGGCTAATCACATAACAAAAGCTAAATTGTTTTTAAAGATTACAAAAGGCATAGAAATTGCCCCGAAATGATACGTTGATGGTCCGTAATTTGGACAATACAAACCTCAAATACAAGAAAAATGAAGTGGATAAATACATCAAGATTTTATGGAGTAGAAAAGTACAACATGCATAAACCAGTTGACCGGTAATCCGCGAAAGATAATTCCTGTATTTACAACACCATTAGATATAAGAGTTAGTAAATATGACAGATTTATAGAAACAAGTGCGTTAGCTTTTCTACTTGGAAGAGGTTGCAAATCATTTAAATACAGGATAGGTATAATTGAATCAGATCAGTGTGTTTGCGGTTTAGGCAGTCAAACCGCAGAACATTTAATTTTGCATTGTTCTTTACGATTTGTTAGACAAGATATAAGAGTGAATCACGAGCGCGGCTTAGAAAATAATGACATTCGGACCATTTACAGAAAGAGAGACACTAAAGTAATTAAAATGTATATAGATATTATAAAAGAACTAACCCAAAATGAACTTATCGTAAATTGATTAGGCTGTTTATATACGAATGACATTAACGTAAGATTATTTATGTATGTGGAAGCTACAACATATACTAGGTATAGGTATTAACAGTGTAATTTTCACAAATTGAAGAAACAGTGCATAGTTTTGCGACTTGACCTAATAAGAGAAGGCCAATCTAAAGAAAAACTAGTTAGTCGTCAATAATTACCAATTTTCAGTGAGAGCCCATGCAAAAGCTAACAAAAATTCTAGGCCTAAAATATAGAAACGATTTGTTTATACTGTGTCGCAAAAACGTTGTGCAGCCGAACACCTTCGTTTCTGTATACTGTTTTCCGATAGGTTTTAAGTCGTAAAGTGAGAATTTAAAGGCCTTCACTATCCTCCGGAAAGAGAGAAGAATAGAGAGAAGAATAAGTTACTAATCCTGCAGTCAAAGAATTGCTTGCGATTACCTTCGAAAACGTCAGTGCCCACGTAGGATACCACTCAATATTGAACATTGAGAGCAAGGTTTTTCAAACGTATTATTGTATTTTTCAAGCACTGTTTTCCTGTGGTAAAACGTATTGGTGTGCTATATAAGCATTCGTGTTGCTACTGATTTAATTAAAAAAAACTATTTTTACACAGCTTAAGTTGTTTAACACTTCAGAATCTTAGCCACGACGTCTTAAGTTGGATTCCTCGTTTCACCGGGAAAATAACCTCAACAGAATAAATTTTGTTTATCTATAATAATAAAGATATTACTGTTTAATAGTATGCGCACAAACAAGAAACTATACAATAAACACATGTGATTTATCTTTTATGAGTATTTAATTAATTATGGTCTAACTTCTGACATGACTGTAGCGCAGGAAAAGTCATGTTAAATTAAATGGCAATCTAGAAATATTATAAATTATTAAGAGCACAACAGTAATCATAGATTAAATACATATACAACAAAATTGTTTACTAATAACAAAAGTTTACACAACCGCATCGAAATGACAAACAGCCACCGAAAAGGACAACAATTTTGGAAGTAGTGACGACTAGCATTCTGCGGAATTTAACGAGGCTTTAACTGTGAGGTCGCCCACTATGTGGCAAGAATTTACTATTATATGGGCCTCGGTTCCCAATTGTTATTACTTTTGCACTGTGTATGATTTCTTGAATACGATGTGTATGCTTATATTTTTTGATATTTTTTAAGTTGAGGAAGTGCAAAAATCAAACCTACGATAAGAAATCTCGTTGTTTTCACCAGCTTTATGTGTCACTTTCACCAAGAAGGTGTTATCGTTGCTGTTACTTCTACCCATAATTATCACTCATGCAATCAAACCAGTCACATTTCTTACTTGTTGTCTTTCTATTTGTTTGACGATTAGTTAATAGTACATCAGTAGCATTTTAGTTGTGGAATTAATTTTAGGTGTCTGGTTCAGTTTTAGGTAGCAACACAGTGGACTAGCTAATTTGATACTTAGATGTTATTGTATTAGTGATGATTGACATTAATCGAAAAATTTATGTACATTACATGCACACGTACACACACACACGCAAACACACACATACATAAGACATGTTCACTTAACAGATCTTAGCTATAGGACTACTGATGATGCGCTTTAGGATATTATTTCACGGTTGTTTATAGTTAGCACTTGCAGTGTGTTACTGCTAGTGACTGCTAGTTAGTGACGTGAAATAATTATTTTGAACAACAGTGCAAAATCGTTTAGTCAAAATGACTTTTAGACAGCACACCCAGCAACCTGCATGCTGAGATATTCTCAGGATGGATGGCTCTTGACTACCCGAAGACCGGAGAGTAGCGTCTTAGCTACCATCAGCTAACAATAATTTAAACAGTTGTGCTGCTTGTTGTATTGTCGTTCAATAGCTATTAAATATTAGTTTATGACAACAATAATTCGATTTACCAATGCTGTTTGTATAATTTCTGGAATATTGAGGTAGACTGCCACTGGTGAAAGGCCCTTTCCTATGAGATATGCTTCATCAGCTTTCTGTCTATGCATACGATGACTGTCCTGCTCTGAGTAAATGGCTACTGTCCTTATGCCCAGTTCTCCACATGCACGAAAAACACGAACTGCAATTTCACCTATACAAAAGTTAAAGATACATCAGTGCGTAATCAAAATTTCACGCGATGATTATCATAAGAGAAAATTTTGTAAAGGTATCATGTACCATGGTTTTCCAGTGTTTAAATTTACACCATTTTTGATACAGGTTGGTATATAATTTTTTGCTAGGGTGCTAAAAGCGCAAAAGCACAGAACAAATTTATTACATAAAAGTATGGCTGAAACAACATGTCATGCCCTCAAAGTTTGTTGTGATAGCCTCGAGCGTCTTGCACATCCTGCAGTTTTGAGGAGATTGTTTTTTTTTGAACGAAGTGAGTGGCCAGGAAATTCGAGGACAGCCAAACACAACTATCCTAACAGCAGAGGGGATGCTAAGGTGATTAAGGTGATCAAATTTGTGAGACAACTGAAAAATATGTAGGAGGATCTTGAGTGCATCGAGTTGGTACTCCGATCATACCGTCAATGCTGCAAACTGTAACGATTTGACGACCAATTGGCAACCGCGTGGTCTCACTGTGTTTTATGAGTATTTAAATTAATAGATTCTGACTATTCAGTGCTACCAGCGTTGCAAACTAAGCTGTGATTTAGTGGATTGCAAAAATGAGCAAGAAGCCTTTTTATCGATGTACAAAAAATGCGATTATCTCATTTTGCAATTACAAAACGACTACTTTGAATTCAACCAACTCTTTTGAATTGCGTTAACTTATTATAAACCATGGTAGCAGCTTGTGAACTCAAATAATCTGGGTTATTTTTTGTTTTATGAATTTAGCAATAATTGACAGCTACAATTAGCCATTTAGTCACTCACTTGTTAGTGTTTTATATGTGATTCTAAGTAGTACGTTCAGCGGTTAAAAATACAGTAAAATTTTTAATGCTCAATGAAAACCATAAAAAATCATGTCAAACCTCTGTTGGCGACCATGAGCTTTTTGACAGGCCGCTCGGCTCTTCTTTGAGCAGTAACGGTGCTTTGGAAACAACAGGCCGCAGCAAAATTCCATGGCACACGATGCCCTAAAACTGGCATCCAGTTTTCTAGACTTTGCGTTGCCTGATTCTTTTTGATTGCATGCCGCAAACCACTCGGTATTCGTAGCATTTTCAATGAAACTCAGAAAAGATAATGCCCAATCACAACGGAAATGATGATTTTTAAAGTTAGGCACACTCTGCTAAGCGGAGTTAACGTGGCAGCAACCGTTCAGAATTGTACAACGCCACACCTGCTTCAGATATTTGCATACATAACCTCTGTCCGATTTGGCTGCGAATATGATTTGTGTATGACGTGTAAGATTTTGCTTTTGCTACACCTATAAACACTTTGTTAACTTAGTGAGATAAGAAGAGCCAACCAGGGTTGTCATTTCAAGTACAGACTCAAGTGCGAAAATAAGAAAATGACCTTTGTAATTATTAGTGTAGCTCAGGATGTTAGGATAAGCGGCGAGAAAACAAATGCTGTGGCCGGTCGGTTCATGCACTTGCAGAATCTCAAGCACAAGTTAAATGTTGGCAACTGAAATTTTAATGCTACTAAAATAGTTAACTAGTTGAAGTTGTAAAAGTTACTCATACATAGAAAAAGAATAAAAATTAAATAAAATAAAAAATGCAAGTCCACCTGTCTAACGGTGTTCTGTCCAGTTCCTAGCGTCGTCCAAGCGTACCAGACTTATTAAAAAATGCGATGAAGGTGCATAATGTATTGTGAGTCTTTTTATTTTTGAGATACTGAACTGCGGCGTGCGGGATTCCTAAAGCTTTGTCATCTTGTTGTTGCTTGTTCAGTCTTGTTTGTGTTGTTGCTGTTGCCACACTAAGTGTTATCTTTAAAAGCTATCACAGGCCATCGGTAGTGTGCACGGGGGGGGGGGTCAGAGGGGCCTGAGGCCAGAGTTTTTACCGTAGGAGTCTGAAATTTTACAAGACGATACTGTAGATAGATCTTTCACTTTTCCAATGCGGCTCTCAAGTATATGCCCATTAAATAATCTCGCTCACTAAATAGATTTGACCTACAGCGTACTGCACACTGTTGTCGTTTGTCTCAGTTTAATGTATATTCCACTATTTTTGTGAAAAAAAAGAATCTTGACAACACAGTAAACGTTTTCCATGATTTTTTGTAGAAACCATAACCAAGACAGGAGCAAGCAGGACGTACACGAGCTAAGCACATTGAGTTATTTCCATTCTAGTTGAAGCCAAAGGAATAATTTTCATTTTCGGCGTAATGCTAGTCCTGACTGTGAAATTTTGCCACTTTCAAGTGCAAATTACTCCGTCTGTCATTTGTAATCAGATAATGATTTTAAGTTGTTAATGTTGATTATGTAATTTGCAGTTTTAGCACATCACTCTAACTTAGAGTTTATATAAAAGAGTGCAGAAGAAAAATACAGTGAAATTCGTTGTTCTTGGTAACATGCAAATTTGCTGGGCAATTCTACCCATTTTACTGTTTCGACCACGTTTCTTGCTGGGGTAAGCATGAGCCTTGCTTGAGTGACTCAAGGCAGCCTGGGTTCGCTACTTGTTCTGGGAAGTTTCATTTGCCATGCTGGTTACTTACTTCGTAAAAAGAGTATGTATATACATCTGAGCGTGGCTAAGATACCCTACTTCTGTCTGTTCAGTAGCTCATTTTAGATTCTTGAAGCATTATCATAGATGATGAGCTGGGCTCTGGTCATGCTACAGACTTTGCAGTTTGAGCTCTGCTAATTTATCCACCATTGAATGCCAGATTGTGACTCAAAATTTGTACAGTTCGACACACTGCAGGTCCTTAATTAGCCAGTAAGCCATATGTATAATTATTTGTTTTAATAATTATTTTAACATCGCAGTGAAAAGGTTACTGTACACTTATGGTAAAGTATGGAGGCTCAGTACAGGGAGGAACCACAGGGAAATGAGGAATTATTGTTATTATATAACAGATAAGAAACAAATGTTTTTGATCATTGACAGAATCACATTCACAAGATAATTAAAGGATTTGTGGCTGGCACGCTGCCAGGAAGTGTGTGTGCGTGAAGCCTGTTACTCTAGACACATTTTCGACCAGGATCTTAAGAGCCTTTATTAATCCTGCTGAATTAAATACCGCATTAAACAAACACACGTACATAATCCGTATTATATAATCTTAATTTCAATATCACTTGTTGAAACTACCTAATTAAGGGAATAAACCTACAATTATTGTATTATTGAAGCCATACTGCTAGAAGGAAATTTGAAATGCTCAGAACCGAGCACAATTTGAACATACGGGTGGGTGAACAATGTTGCATTTATCATCGGTCTGGCGAGTGGAGCTAGAATTTCAATGTTTTTTTCTTATCTTCATTTACTGATCATTATATTTATGTTCGGGGTCGGGACCCGAGCTGTCCCGATCCAAACCTCGATCCCGAAACACTGATCCAGACCCAAATCTCAATCCCGCCAGAACCTCAAATACTCTTAGCTCTAATTATGCCCTTCGATGCTGCAGACTGTGCAAAACGCGCAAGGTTCCTACAACGAAATGAATAGTGAGACTGTTGGAAGCGGAGTAGGACACTAGCCGAAGTAGAACAATTGGCGTGCTCTGACGACGAAATCGCAGAAGAGATAACATCGCCAATTAATTTTGTTCAACGAAGATAGTGCACATTGTGCACATCTATGCTCTAGAGAGACTGAGAGAAACATCAAGTCAATTTTGAGTTTAATAATTTATCTGTAACTTTAGATAATCAGTCGAGTAATATTTATTTTAAAAAGTAAGTTAACTGCTGCAGAAGAGCTACGATAGTAATTTTACGTTCGTAAAGTCAAAAGCTCATAAGCTTCTTTTTCTCGCCAGGCCAATAATCCTAACCTAAACTTCCTAGTATAATTTTAACTAATTATAAGTTAAAATAATGAAACGCCCGAGGCCCTGATACAAAAACTGTTATCCGTATAAACATTTGATTTTACGAACGTAAAAATAGGAAATTGCCAACTACTTGCAATTATCACTTTCAGGCTTCAATCTTCCCATGCACTGCAAGCGAATGGAACCACCTACCAAGTACCAGAGCCAACAGTCCAAAGCTTGGCACTCTCGCTCTCTTCATGAGTGCCGTACACTCCATCTAAATTGGATTAAGATATTCCAACACATGCTGAATGCGGTGTATGGTGTGGTGCCTCACCTTGAGGATATTTCTATCTCTATTTTTACTGCACCACTCAGTGGTGACTCGTGTATAGTACGGTGGTACTGCAGCACCCCCTGTTTTCCTCATTATCATCGATAATATTCAATATAATAATCTTTTTTTAGTTCTTTCTTTATACCTGTGCGAAACCAGAGCACGTGAGGGAAGTACAATTTGCTTCACAGCCCAAGCAACTTGGTGTTTGGCTGTTAGGTAGAAAGAGTACTGTCGCTCACTGCAGTGCGTGTTGTCAGTTTATGTTTAAATTAGTTTGTTTGTTTAAAATTACAATTACAACATTATAATTACATATGTTTGTTTGATTTTACACAGTATTAAAACAATGGCTAAAAAAATTTCAATTTTGCAGCAGCCCCACTCATTTTTGTTGTGAGCAGCCACTGGCACCACTGCAGTTTTATTTGCAGTAGATGAAGCTGTTTTGAACGGGATAAGTCATCAAGTAGTTCTTTAGTGATTCAAATTAGTTAGAAAAGTCGCTGCTAAAGTAAAAGTTTCTTCGAGCAAAGCATAAAAAATCCTGGTTAAAACCAAACATGAATCTTTAGATGCAAAAAAGCTATCAGATATTCAGCGCCATTAAAACAATGTTGCATCGTTAAGTGAGGACTTACTGTACAACTCATCTAAAGTGCTAGCCAGCTTTGGAAAACATAAGGAAGAAGTTAAACACATTTACTTGGCCCTAGCTATTGGGCAATATCAGTAAATATCATACATTGAATATTACATTCTTTATCATTTTATGCAAGCATTCAATAATTACTGTGTTACACGATACGGACATTTTAAAGACGTGTTGAAATGTCACACAGGCCCTTAGGCATCTGTGACGCATCTGTCGTCTCCCACAGGGTTTACCCTGAGTTGCTAAACATAGCTTGTCACTTGTTTGCTGTTACTTTAAATTTGCCAGCTTAAAGATTATTTTGAATTAGAGAATAAAGAAACTTTTGTGTCTGGACAACCTTTGCCGGTTAGCTCAGTTTCTCCTGGGTGTAAATCATCACCGTTGTAGGAGTGATTATACACACAGCAACTAAAGTAGTAAGAGGACATTTCTTGCACTTCTCCTTGCTATTCTAATCCCTTTTTGAAAAAAAATTATTTTTTTATCGGTACAAGTACCATTCTCACATTGTATCACTGTAATTTATCGTGTACAGTCATGAAACCATAAAGTTTAATTTACGTGGAGGACGCTTTTACTCTGCATGAATTTTTGAGCTGTTGTCTAAAACTCATTAACATGGAACAGTACAGGAAAGAATGATTTTATATTTAACTCGAGTATTTCATGGTATCGCAGTGAAATAACGTGAAATGCACGAGTCGAAAAAAGATTCTTCCGCACATCTCACATGTATAAGTTTGCCTTGATAAATTTATTTGAAAGTAGAAGGCAGTTCAAGTTCAAATTTGAATATACTCTAGTATATAGTTAATGTATATTATTATATTGCACCAGTACGAATTTATATACATTAAATTTTGCCTTTGTATTATTTAGGTGAAAACCGAGTGATCGACACTATTCAAGAGGTCTATGATGGCTTTTTTGCAAACCTCCAGATTGTTCTACCATTCTGTGAGAGCATTATGTCGAGAATCAAATAGGGCACTCTGTGTGAGTAAAAAAACATTAGTTTCAAAAAATGTCTTGACAACAGCAGTGAGGGAGATTTCAACAACTCCTGTTTTTCATGACATTGTCACAATACAAGATGAGGACGACTTTAAAAAACGAGTTCTGAAGAACTCTAAACCAGTACTAGTTGACTTCTATGCAGATTGGTGTGGCCCTTGCAAAATTCTCGGACCTCGTATAGAAAAAATTGCCAGCGAAAATGAAGATAAAATGACATTGGCTAAAGTGAATGTGGATGATCATATGGAAATTGCAATGGAATATGGTGTATCATCTGTGCCTACAGTTTATGCTATTAAGGATGGTGCTGTTAAGGACAAATTTATTGGCGTTCTAGATGAAGATAATTTGTCAAGTTTTGTGGCAAAGTTGGTGCATTAGTTTCTAAGATGCATAGTTCACTAACATTATAAAGAAATTTTTTGTAGTTTAAAAATAATGAAATCATGTAAAAAATTATTTGTTGTGTACAGGTAAAGTTACATTAGTTATTATTTCTCATGCAACATTCAAGATGCAGTAAATCCTATATAACGTTTCATTTCAAAAACAATTTTTTGGTCTTACGTAAAAAGCACTTAAGTTTTTGATGGGTTTATGCTTAAGATATTTTCTACCAACAAAATCTAGCATATTAGTGGTTTCTTTTCCTAGTAGGTCAAATGAAATGCTATGTTAACTGATGCATCTATTAAAGTATACATATATTCATTTCCTACAGAAGTGTGTCTTCACTTAACAGGGATTTACTTAGCATCACTTTCTGGACATCATCCATGCAGGAAATGTTTACAAATATAGAAGTTAACATTGTAATTCATTTTAGAGAATTTGATATATGGAAGAATATTAATTTTAATAAAATTACTGGCTCTTGTGCAATTTCGATTTGTTTGGTGCCGTGAAGTAGCAGAAAATTATTAGAACTGTCGTATTTTATAGCTGTACTTTATCACCACAAAAATGCATTTTACATTGCAGTAGTTGGAACTTAGAATACAAACTCACTTATGCAAGAGATTGAAATCTCAAGTGGCGATAGCTGCTAGTTTGCTAGCTAGACTTGAAAGAAAGCAAAACATTTCGTACTTCTCATACATACGTCTCCGCAAAAATTAAGCGAACAGTTTTACTTTATATAACAACACACTAGTTTCTACTTTGTGCACAATTTTTTTTGGCATACTGGAGAGGACTAAACCTAAAAAAAGCACTTACAGAATTATCGTGTTAGTAGTAGTAAAAAATGATAGCTCTTAAGAAGTCTGTACCTGACAATGGGCGATGTCACTGTCTTAGTACTGAAGATAAAATCAAAGTGAGGTGTGTATAGTGACGTCTTCACACACGACTATGGGTGATGTCACTCTTAATATAGATGGAAATCACTCAGGTGTGATATAGTGACATCCTCACACATGACTATGGGTGACATCACTCTCTTAGCACTGAAGGCTGAAGATGAAAATCAAACTTAAGGTGTGATATAGTGACATCTTCACACATCTATGGGTGATTGTGAATCCTATTTTGAATAAATAATCAATATACAGTAGTTGCCGCTTAATAGACTCACTTTGGGACCGACTTGTTATGACCCTATTAACCGATGGGTGTAGTATTACTGCTATAGAAGTATGAGTCATCAGCTTACTATGCATTGCAAGGGCTTTTAATCAATTTTAGAAACGAAGTAATGCCTAAATTCCTTTGTGCAGTTAAAAATAAGAAAAAATTTTTAAAATATTAATTTATATAAGTGAATTAACAATAAATTAAAAAGCAGCTGGAACATTAGCATCCTTTTCCTCACCATGGGTATGTTTGTACAAGATGTTTTCACATTTTCTCTATCACTGAAACCACCCATCTGTTGCAGCAAAATCTTCCTTTCCCATTTTCTTTGTCAAATCTTCTGCTTTCTGTCGCATTAAAGGAGCATTCACCCGAGCATCTTTTTCTCTTGCGTTTGTAAACCACACTTTCAACGCTGACTCCACTTTACAGTCTTTTCCTGTGTGTCGCCTCTTAGATGCTAGATTTTGGTTTGCTGACTGCTCAATTTCAGACCGTTTTTCAATATTCTGCCGAGAGTACTTTGGGAAATTTTCAACTGCGCTGCTGCACACCTCTGCCCCATCTTTGGAAGTTTACTGTACTACTCAAAAATTTTCAGTTTCTCCTTAACTGTTAGGTTTTTACACTTATGCTCCATTTTCAAACTTCTCAACTCTGTGCCCTTATTTGCTGTAACTATGATGTTTACTCTTCTAAGTAACAAGGAATACTGGCTGATTACTGTACCTGCATCTTTGACTATTAATTCATTAAGCCTGAAAGCGTGATTTGCGACTAGAGCATCAAAAGGAAACTGCTAGGCAAGTGATTAAATGTTTAGCTTCCAGAAATTGGGTAACGAGGTTAATTGCAGTTGGCGAGTGGGTAACAGATTCAAAGCAAAACTGCTAAGCTAGCGTATTAGCGCATGATAAACATACCTGTTTACAAACAAAACAGTACTTAACATGATTGTTCCTACATATATAATGTACAAAAGGGAAGTAAAAATGACATAAAAGTAGGAAAGGCTCTTTGGGCACATACAAATGTCTTATTTTAAGTACGTGATGGAAAAATACTGAGTCAATTAAGCGAAGTTATTTGAGTCAATTACCGATAGTTTTTATGTATATTTGAATAGAAGTGGCCCGTTCCAGGCGTTTTTGAGTCAATTAAGCGACTGAGTCTATTAAGCAGCGACTACTGTAATAGCAAGAATCTGCTCTTGTTATCAGCTCTGTATGTTTCACAGCTGCCAGTCTGATCACATCAATTGTTATTAGACAACTGCATAATAAATGAGAAAATATATAATATAAAAACACTGATGAAGTTCCCACTCCCTTATTTGTTAGCACTCTAAGACAAATTGTAGATTTCCGTGAAATTTTTTCAATTACACACTTGGTCTTAGGAGAAAATGGTGTTAAGGATATTAAGGTATTATTTATTAGGAAATACGCCACTGACTAACAATTGATAATATAGCAACAGGTAAAGCAGAACTATCATTTTGCAGCATACGTGTAATATGTCAGACAAATTCTGCGCATACAGGAGATCACTTCAGCAGGTTAACCTTACTACATAACATAGTGCTTTAAAAGTCATTGTTAGTATATTTCTCAATGTTTGGTATATTTCTCAAGGCAAAATATTCAGACAAACAAAGTTAATTTATATCAGTGTACATGAAAGTCTCACGAGATTATGTACTTGATGCAATAATTTTCTTAGTCAAGAAACTTATGCCTTCCACTACTACTAATAAGGCTTCAACATAAATTGTGTATTTCCCAACGAGGTTGCAAAACAATAAAGATTATTTTACTGTTAATAAAAATGAGCAAAACGGTGGGATTAAAATTACCTAGTACAATATTCCTTCACAGTAAAATCAGAAAAAAGATAATTTTATGAAGCTATTATATCAAGAGAATCTGTTGCGTTACTTTACTCGGTAAAGCATTTTTCTTTGCATACGATGTTGCAGATCGCCCCGACGAAGCATAAAATGAAGTACTCTGTAAACTGCTTGTTCTGGATATTTCTAGAATGAAAAAAGTGCAATTATTCAAAAAAAACATGAATCATAATGGAAGAACAAAGCATTGTAATAGTTCACAAAACTGAATGTAAGACTTGTGCATTGGAAAAATAAAAGAAAGTGTTAAGCTGTACTTGTTAAATACTGCCATCCCCAAGTTCTTTCGTTAAAAGGAAAATAGGACAACTTTTAGCGCAAAAGTAGATTTTATAACCTATTTCGAGGAACTGTAATATCCGTGGTTATTTTTACTTTTAACCATTAGCCAAGGACTACTATACTACAGGACGTGCACGCTGCAATCTCTGATTCGGCTAGCGGAGGCGATCAATACTTGCATGAACGTAATCTATAAATAGTGCGCTTTAGAGAGTAGTGATCTTGGAAATTAAAGAATGGGCGAATCGGTAGATTGCGAGTATTATTTTTCATTTAATTGGTTCTTTACATTACGGGAGAAAAGTACCAATTGTTTATTTTATGTATCAAAGGAAATTAGTGTTCATTTTTACTTCTTAAATAGCGCACTACTTTAGGCGTAAGTGTGTTTTACCGGAAGTAGTGCTTTGTCATTGTTAATGTGTCTGCTTGTGTTTGTTTCTTTGTGGATTATTTTCAAAATTTCTGGTGGATTTTATACATCTGTGCTCAGCAGCATGCCTAACAAGTGTGGTGTTGTTAAATGCAAAGGTAACTATGACACGCCACGGAGAACAAGTGTCGTGTGTTCACACTGCCAAGAGATCATGTAGAAAAACAGAAATGGCTAAGTGTTCTTCCCCCACGCGAAGGCTTTGTTGTTGATCCAACGAAATTTTTCATTTGCGAAAAGCATTGGCCATCGGATACTCAAATGGTCAAAATTCCAGGTGGTCACACCAGGCCAGTGGATCCACCCAGTATTTTCAACGTTCCAACATCATGCTTGCCCACTCCAAAGCCACCACCTCGCCCTCCAAAAACTGAGGACCAGCAGCTGAATTATTTCTTTAAAAAGGATAAAATAACTTCTCTCAATGAATTCACTCCTGAGAAAGACCTGCATAAGACGTATCAGAACCTCATTATATCTCGCACACAAGACAAATTTGTGTGCATGTTCATGGAAGAGGACCACAGTCAATGTTTCACAAGTTCATATAACATTATATGTCAATTATTGTTCACAATAAGCCTACCTTGTGTTCCCCTCTTACTCTGTATGCTTTCAAAAACGTGATCAGTGTGCCATTAAGTAAAATCCTCAGTCCGAACAATGGGCTGTCCTCTTACTCACAATTTTTCGCGGTTGTGAATTCTGTTGTCAACCACATTCATCATGTTGATGATATTGTCAACAAAGTGACAAAGTCTCTTGAACTTGAACTAGCTCAAAATCGAGAACAATCTCCTAGTGTTAATGCTAAAGCCAAGAAGCTCAAATTTCTAACACGACAGCTTCGACTATTATGTGATAAGACTTTCACAGTGTCTGATTATTGCTTTGCAATAGAGTCATTTCCCCATTGCAATTACGAACAACTGAGTGACTTTTTAGTGTTACCCAGCAAAAGAAAGCTGCAGTCAGTTATTTCATCGACAGATATTGACAAGGTGCTAGGTAAAACATTTCAGAAAGTAAAAAGCTCTGAGCAGAAACACTGTATGCTATTGGTGGATGAAGTGAAAATACGCCCAACAGTGGCTTTTTCAGGGGGTGTGCTAAATGGCATGGCAAAAATGAGCCAGACAGTAAAGCTACATCAATGCTATGTGTGATGGCTAAATGTCTACATGGTGGCCCCAGCGTGATGATATCAGTGACCCCCGTTCACAAGCTGACTGCTGCATATCAATTCTCTGTCGTGAAGGAGGCTGCTACAATGGTTGAGAATTCGGGAGGAACTGTTTTAGGGTCCATGACGGACAACCACAAGATCAACCAACAATACTGCAAATTGTTTACCAGACGAACAGACTGGGAGGCTGAACATCCCCTGGAAAATACACGAGTGTGGTTCCTGTTGTATGATACCGTCCACATTCTGAAATGTATCAGGAACAACTGGATCACGGAGAAATGTCAGAGATTATCGTTTGACAAGAAAACTGTTGGCTCATTTGCTGAAGTTAAAAGTCTTTACAAAGCTGAGAAAGACAATGTGCTCAAGTCAACACCTTTGACATATTCTGCAGTCTTCCCATTGAAACTTCAGCTCCAGAATGTGCAACATGTGCTGAGGGTGTTCAACGATCGTGTTGTTGCATCGCTGAGACTTCGAGGAGCCCAGGACACTGCAGAATTCATTCAGCAAGTGCTACGCTGGTGGAATGTGGTAAATGTTTCTGCCAGAGGTCAAGACACGAGGATGAGAGACCCTGATCGATCTGCTCAACAAGATACATCTGATACTCTTCAGTCGTTGTTGACTCTGTTTAAGCAAACCGAATCAGGACACGGACCAAATAGAATTGAATGCCTGACACATGATACGCGAAAAGCTTTGATTCAGACCACGGAGGGACTCCTCGCAATCTGTAGGCACTTGTTTTCTGTTGGATTTCACTACGTATTATTGCGTGAACTTCAGAGTGACAGAATAGAGGGTGAGTTCTCAGTTTACAGGCAGTCAAGGGGGGCCAATGCATTCATGCAAGCTGGAGATGTCTGTTCAGCATTCAAGCGGAGACTGGCGCGTTTCTCTGCATCATTCCTGGAGTTTGTGGACACAGACACATCATCCGAAAGCCAGTTGCACACATGCAATGGGATTGATTTCGAGGATGCCAAAATTATGGAGATTTGTGTTGATGAGACTCTTTCCAAAACTGAACTGAACGCGTGTGCATATGTCGCAGGTTGGTTGGAGAGTAAGTGCCAAAATGACATTTCTTTTCCCGAGGATGAGCCTCTCCTTTCTGAGGAAATGAAAATTTTCATTGAAGAAGTGTCTAGGGGAGGTCTTACAGTGCCCCACACATTCACGTTCGAATTCGTAACAACTGGCTTGTGTTTTGTGAAGAAGTCAACTCACACAGTCTGCTGCCGCAACAAGCTCATGAACATCCTCTCCATAATCAATGCCTATTTTGATTTTGGACAATTTTCAAGAAATGCTCTGAGACGCCTGGCAAAAGTACTGCTGCGTGGACTACACAATTTGGAGAAGGATCACCAGCAGAACTCAGCCCTTTACCAGACCTCCATTAAGAAGGCGCGACTAGCCGACTAATTGTCGCAAACATCTCTGCAAAATGGTGAGTGCAATAATTTCATGTATTCTAATTTACACAGAGGAACCTATGAATGAGTTTATATAGTCCTGACAAAATGGTGCAGTCTGTTTATTCTCTATAGAAAGTGACAGGTAATCTTCGGGACACAATGAGTTGCAGATATGGTGTGTTTTTTTTTGGGGGGGGGATATCATAGGTACCACTGTTTTTAAATTACTAGATGACTGAGGAATATGTTCTACGTGTATTGTGGCATGCTATAGGTCACCATGGGGGGTAAATATGTCCACATTATTAGCACTAAATGTTAAAAATAGATCGCCTCCGCTAGCCAAATCAGAGATTTCAGCGTGCCCGTCCTGTAGTATAGTAGTCCTTGCCATTAGCTCAAAACAGTCCCAAGCACAGGTCATTCTGAGGCATGGTTTAAATTTGTGTATATTTTTTGTAAATTGCACTAAAGTCTTTCAACCGAAATGAGGAACTTAGGAATTAATTCGGCTTCAGTAAGCATAATAAGTGGCCCTGCTTACGAGGGACAAAAAACAAAAAGATTTGTACCTGTCTGAGGAAGTCCTGCACAATGCTGTGCTCAGATACTTGTGAACCTATAGCAAACCGGCGTTTTAGCTGCTTCTCTATTCGATTTAACATTTCCTGATCTTCTTGTGATGTAAATCCTTCTGCTCCTGAAACAAGTCATAAACAATGATTACAAAAGGACAAAATTTCCGCATGGGTAAAATACTACATTCTACAGTCAAACCTCGTTATGCCCTCAGCCTCACTATAACCACAACTTTTGCCCTGTCCCAATTTGCATAATATATTAAGTATAGAGAATACTGTCAACCTCACTTACCACCATACGCCAACTTCACCATACACCATACGCATATTCTGCTGCGCCAAAAACCTATTGTACATAATAAATCTACCCCATTATAATGCCAGCCAAGATAAAGTACAATGAATTGCTGTTCAAAAACAGCCATTGGATTGTAGAAAACAGTCATTTGTAAAAACAATTATGTATTTTAATTAAGGTTTTAGGTCTTGTTGCAAGTGACTGTATGAAAGTGAATGTTGAGGTTTTCAACAAGGAACATGCATTTTAAGAGAGCAAGAGATGCGTAGCTAAGCCTCAGTGGGGGGGGGGGGGGGGGTCGCATGGCTGCATATTTCTCTTATCAGCAGTAGCTAATCATTTCTCTTATCAGCTAATTAACCAGCATTTCACAAGATTGCTTTGTCACGTTGTGTTACGTAAAAGTTTTATAATGTACCATCACAGAACTACACCTGCACTGTTAATGCAGCAAAAATATTCAGTATATACCACATGTATTGTCGAGGTATAACAAAATTATACTATTTATCACATATTAAAATGAACTACGAAGCAAAATAGAGGCTACACAGCACAATGGCTTTGATATTTAATGAACCTCGTCTTTGCTGCCAACCTCGCTATACCACCATATTTAGTGGTGTTCCAAGCCTGGCGTTATAACGAGGTTTGACTGTATTACAACAATGAGAACAATTTAATTGTAATCAATGTCCTCTGAGCCGTAAAGACAACTAAATTGAAAGTACTGCAAATATCATTTTCCGGTGGTCACCTGTCAATTTAATGACCAGGTTAGCACTGCATAATTTCATTTGCTAGCATACACCATGACCACTTGGCTATTCAACTTTCCCACTGCATGCCGTTCATGCAAAGGATAAATTCGGCAAGATTTGAAAAACATAATTTCATTATTACATAATAATTTCTTCAACCTAATGTAATTTTTTTTAGTAATTATGTAAACCTAGATAGACTCCATACAGTGTTAAATTTCAGCATCCTATCATAAATCTGTGAGACAAAGTTGAAAAAAAATTGCAAAAACAACAGCACAAAATGGAACAAATAGTGTTAAATAAAACTGAATTGAACATAATTATCCAGTCGAAGAAGTGGAGATGCAACAAATGTGGGAATAGCTATTAAATCCTGTGTACCTTGAATACACAGTATCTTGACAAGATGACAAACATCTGATACTCAACACAGCTATTGCATAATAAACTGACACTACTTGAAATAAATTCAGACCAATCTAGCATAATTTATTCATAACACTTTTGTTAGAAGCACCTTGTCTACAGAAAATACATATAATCTAGCATAATAGTACTTAAACAAATATATCTGTAGATGTAATAAATGCCACACAATTAAGTACCCGAAAGATCTCCTGACATAGCAGCATCTAGCGTGGAAACTTGAAACAATCTAAGTGCTTCGTCCACATGAACTTCAGTGGCAAATGGTTGTAGCTGCATTTTAGCCAATGACTCTGAGATTCTTACTATAGCTTCTAATTGCCTGTAACATAAAATTTTTGCTTTACATTTTACTAAGTGTATTAGTAACTGAATTTCCTTACTTATGTTTAAGTCAGTAGTTCATTCTAATTCGTAAGACAATCTTTCTAGCACAACAACAAGGACAAACATCTAATGCCTATACTAACTTATTTATTAGCAAAGCAAATTACAAATGCTCAACTATGCAAAACATAAACTAAAATAAAAAAATGATGACTAAACAAAAAGGGATGATAAATCTTTCTTGCTTTCACAACCACTATCAGATTTATTTGCCCAACCAGGAGACAAACATGCTATTTGGATTCGCTGTTCCAGGACTCTTAAATCTAAAACTATGATCACGTTTCAACAGGATCAAAAATGAATGTGAATGGCTTAACCTTATCGTTATTGGAATAGCAGTTTTCTTGCCAGTTTCTCGCTCTTGTTCACCAGTTCCACTGCGCATTAGCACGTATCTGTTTTTAAGTTTTTCTGCAGCTGCTTCTGACAATCGAGGGCCGCAGCGCCTATAACATAAAGATGTGAACTTTTGTGTTCATGATAAAAACATTGCAAAACTTTTGTAAATGGGTTCCCAAACATTTTCTCAATTACAGACAGTTCCAGTTAATTAGTATTTAATCAGAATAAAAATAGATGCATAACACTTAAACAAAACAACTTCGAAGAAGAGAAAACTAAAAAGTTCAAAAGATTCTCAAGCCCATGTTGAAACAAAGTCACCTTTCTTAGCTCATAAGGGGTGTTATCCCAAGAATCATAAGAAATAATCATACCTTAAATGCTAGTCAGCTCAAACAAGAATGCCAATAAGTACTAGGAAGTCTGCAAATTATTTATTTTTTCTATAATGTTAAATAGTTATGCAGTGTCTTACGAGAAATCCAGGACCTTAATTCCCTCAGACAGTAAGGCTTTCTTTTGTGTGTTAATTAGTTTGTGAACACTACACAAAAGAGTAATCTATTAAAAACATCTAACCACAGTGATGTTGATGAATAGAATCGAGTCCTTCAGTTTTTTTAAATTTCAATATAAAACAGCAGATTTGAAGAAGCAGCACATAACAGGTTTAATTTTATTAGGCTAACAGTACTGCTGTTTAATAATGACATTTATAATGAGTATTTAAATTTTATAAAAACACTGACTCTTCTAACGTAAATAGGAGTGTTTGAGACAATACCACTAAAAAGAATAAATTTCTTGATAAGAGAACCCAGAAAAATAACTAGTTGGGGATGTGAACATTGCAAGAAGTGATTGTTAAATCACAGATTCACATCATTATTTGTGTGCTTGCACAACAAAATCGTTCACAAGTTGGCAATTAAGCTTTTCTAGTTATTCACATGTCCTGAATCTCCATTTCATGAGGATCATTTCGATATCAAAATCATCACTCTTTGTTATTTCTAAGTTAAGATAATCCAAGTTGAAGTTAAGGTGCACACTGCAAAATGTGACCTTGAGAAAATCGCTGTCCACGTTAACCATTGTTTTTGTCGCATTTCTACAAAACACTTAGCAACCGCACAAAAGTTGGTTGCTATGTCCTTTGCAAGATACTTTGAAGTTACATTTAAATCCAGCAGATTGCTTTTTAAGACAAAGATGGCAACAGAAAAAAACCTGGGCTTGGCAACAGAAAAAAACCGAAGCAAAATGACTGCTTCCACGAGCTACTATCTGAGTTTGAAAATACAAGTTTCTAACAATTGCAGTACTTGTTTATAACCAGAAAAGCGGATATGAGGTTATAAAATTAAATGAGTATTTTTGAGAATTTTTTTGATTATTTGATGCTAGAATATAAAAGTCCAATACAGTTAGCAATTGTTTTTATAAAAAATGAAAAACTGACCAAATTTTTGACGCATTCTGCCTTGAAGTTTCAACTATGCCGATTTATGGACGATTTTGGTTTGCAGGCACACATTTGTGGCCACACACATCAGAAACAAACTATTAGTTTGCTTATTTTGATGAAAAAGATTTTGTAAGACACTGCAATTGAAATGCACAATTTAGGTGACGCCTCATTATCTTGTACTAAGACTACCTACTTACGTTCGTGCAAATCTGATGTACTTCTTGAGTAGGTTCAGTGGCAGTTCTCCTTCCCTCTGCTCCTCCATTGTTTGCAAAGCATTCATATGAATGTTCATAACATGTTTGGCTAGAGTCTGAGAACACAAATATGAATCAATTAACTATTGACAAACTGATTAATGGCTACATATTATGCTTTTGAGTGTAAAAATTTGTTTTTTATTTTATTCCAGCTCAGATATGGAGAAAATGGGCATTTTTATAGACCTTGCAAGTTGTAGTGGTGTACAATTGTCAGAGAGATGAGGGGATACAAGTGAAAAATTTAAATATCAAGTAATAATATTAATCTCTATTTAAGAATGCGAAACACGATATTAATCATATCATTAATTGGGATGTAGATTATTGAAAGTTTGTTTGTTCATCTTAGATTACTATTTTGACAGAAGTGCTATAAATTATAAACAGAATAAACATGTTTATTAGCCACAGATCATCAATCTCTCAGTTATACTGAGCACTGCACAAAATTGCAAAATACTTTACAATTTTAATGCAAATTAGCAAGTTTTTCACACCAGTGGACATAACAATGGTTGTCTACAGCATAAGTATATCAGTAGTTTGATAACCCATGAAATTGCTTTCAATAAGGCAGCACTGATCAAATCCTTAAAACATTACTTGCTGTTCTGCTATTCAGTTTCTTAATTCAAATGTTTAGCTACAGACTCACCATATCGCGTGCTTCACTATGTTCATCTTTAACAATGAAGATCATGTCAAACCGAGAAAGAATGGTTGGCATAAAATCAATGTTTTCAGCACCCTTTGTGTCATCCCATCGGCCAAATACACTGTTTGCAGCAGCCAGTACTGAACAGCGTGAATTCAGTGTAGTTGTAATGCCCGCCTGTGAATGTAGTTATAAATCTAAAATATATTAATTATATGGTATGTAGATTCATAAAATTCCCGGTTACAGCTCCACTGATGGCACTATTTTCGGCAATGTATATGTAACATCATCATCATACGCAGGGCCGGAACTAGATGTGGCAAGCAAGGGGGGGGGCGCAAAAATTTTCGGGGGGCGAGGTATCCGAAGTGGTTAAATAATGGTTAAGCCAATTTTTAACCCCTTTTATACTGCATGCAGGCCTATAATTAGCATGTGTGTAGGACGGCGTAGCGGACAGAGCAATAATGAGAAAATTAACTCTCAGTTAACCTAACGTTATTAATGTGCTTCTAACTAAATTGTTATTTACAAAAATTTATCACACACAAGTTTTAAGAAAATAATACACTGAAGCTACCAAACATTTTTTTTACCTAATTCTAATTCATATTGAAAATGATTACATGCGAACTGCAATATTCACTGCAAAAAAATTACTTGTCCGATTTTGCAGGGGGGGGGGGGCGCCCCCCTAGTTCCGCCCCTGATCATACGCCCGTCACATCTATTGTAGACATTGGGCAGGCAGAATTCTAAAATAAAAGAAATCTGCCCTCAGACAGGTAAACGCAGGAGTAATCCAGCAAAAAAACTAGACACTGCTATGCCAGTGGCTTGTAAACCTGTCATTACAACTGTAGGAACACAGGAAATCTTCCTCATATTTGGTTCACAATAGCAATGGCACTATACATAATACACACCCTCCTATTTCCAAAAAATACTATATGTCATGTAAATAGACCAAAAACTGTCAACCAATTCATTGCTAAACAAATTATTAGTCAGCTCACTTTCCATTTACAAGTACTGTAAAATTAAGGTTGAGCTGATTACATTACAGAAAATAAAGCTAAAAGCAAAATTTAATAGCGAAACTCCAAATTCAACACTGTTATAACTAATTTGAATCACGTGAAGAAGCTAACAGCTACTAGGCTGCAAAATGTAAAAACTATAAAATGCAAATGCTTAACTAATTAATTTTAAGACTGCATTATTTGTAAGTGTGTATAGTAGCATTTGAATATTTTTTCTCCTTTGAATATAACTTCATCATTCATTACCGATTCAGATTTTCTTTTACAAAAGTGATGGAAAAAACATATAAAGCTAACCTTTGCAATAGAAATGGTCTGTTGTTCCATAGCTTCGTGAATTGCAACACGATCATCTTCTCTCATTTTATCAAATTCATCAATGCACACGCATCCACCATCGGCCAATACCATAGCACCTCCTTCCATAATAAAGTTACGTGATACAGGGTCGCGATTTACAGATGCTGTTAGCCCAGCTGCACTACTGCCCTTGCCAGATGTGTACACTCCAACTGGAGAAACTCGCTCGACAAACTTTAACAATTGACTCTTTGCTGTTCCTGGATCACCAAGTAATAAAAGGTTGACGTCTCCTCGACGAGTGAGTCCATCAGGAAGGCGTTTCCTTGAACCACCAAACAGAAGGCAGGCTATGGCCTTCTTTATATTTAGACTACCATATATGGATGGAGCAATGCTTCGAGCAATCATCTCATAAATACCTGAAAACAATTTCGACTTTTATCTAAAAAGGTGCTAAAGTTTAGGTTTTGCAGTCATGCTGTAAGAACAAATCGAACGAAGTGTTGGAGTTGTTTATTTGTCATGCAGCATATATTAGGCACCTGACAAAGCACGAATTAAGAAAAATGGCTATAATTCAATTTTTGTAAATCCAATGCTGCCTGAATCCCTATAGATGACATTGTTTTAAGACTATGCATGCAAACTACTATTTAAATACAGTAAAGTATGCATAACTCAAACAGAGTGCCATGGTTTGAGTGCAATAACAAAATCAAATATTGCATCATGTCATATCAGCAACAGTCTATGAATTTCAATGGATTCTTAAAACATTTGCACACACAACACAACAGTTGCTGTCTGCATGCCAATAGTTGATATTGTTTTAAGACTACATGCACACACTACTATCCAAATACAGTAAACTATGTATAACTAAAAATGGTTATTATTCAATTTTTGTAAATCCAATGCTGCTTGAATCCCAATAGATGACATTGTTTTAAAACAACGCACAAACACACAGATTACTATCCAAGTAGCGAAATATGCATAACTCAAACACCTCGGGACTGGAAAATTTGTTCGAGTTATGTAAAGGTACGAGTTAAACAGTGATTCTGAGAAAACAAGATTGAGTCGCTTATCAATTAATGTTAGACAGTACACTGGGAACATTACAGCCTGTGAAAATGATAAACTGAGCTTTTAATCAAATATCAAACAACAATTTTTATGAATAATCAAAAATAAAATGATTGGTCCACCTATATCGTTTGAGATAGGCGAGGTAATTTCAGTCAGATTGTTAAGAATTGTACCGGGAATTTGGTTCGAGTTACGCGATGTTTGGCAAAATGAAAAACGAAAAGGAAAATCCGTTCTGCGAGACCTGTTTGAGAGACGCAAGAATTTGAGTAATACCGGTTCGAGTTATACGTAATAAGTTATAAGTACTGGAAAATGTGAACACCCAGTTGGAAATGCCTCATTTGGTAACGTATTGCGACAAAAGGTCATTCTGCTAGTGCTTAGCTTTAAGAAGCAAACTTCATTAATAATTTAGTTCAAACACTATTTGCAGCTCACAGAAGACAGCAGTTTGCATGAGGATTTCCATATTACTTGCAGGAACTACAAAGATTTCATAAAAACTTACTTTGTAGTTGTAAAGGCCCTTTGCATATACAGTTCCATTGCGTGTATTTCGAGGACATTTGTGTAAGTTTGTGCATTTAGAATAAACAGTTGCAAGTTAATTATTACAAAATTTTTGTGATCATTGGCTGTTTTTGTAATTTTGTGATTTTCTTTACAAAAATATCACATACCACAGCTTGTGTACAATAACAAAATCAAATATTGCATGTCAATTATTAACAACAGTCTATCAATTTGAATTTCAATGTATTCCTAAAACATTTGCCCAACACGACAATTGCACATAGCAGAAATGCCTCTATTCTCGACACTCTAGGTGTGAAACTCAAGTTAGGAAATAAATTTCGTCTTTTTTTAATCTTCGACCTTTTAATGGCCTAGAAACAGAGTGCCTGGTACCATATGTTGTTGCCACACTAATTTGTGTAAATGAATATGTGTTAATATAGAGGCTTTTTCCCTTCTAGAAACATTGATAGCCTAAGCTAGGACACTAATTTCAAATGAATAAGTTTCTTTGTAGCTATGTACTAGTAGTGCCGACAGCAAGAACACAGTAAAGTACCTGGTGAAGAAGCCAAACGTCGAAGCTCCTCTTCCTCACTGGGTGTAATAGATGTCCCAGAGGTAGCTCCAAGGCCTTCTGTGTCAACCTGTATGCCAACAACACGAAGGTAGGGACTTCTAATGCCAACATTGACCTTTTCTCTTGATGCCTGCAGATTAAACAAATAAAATACAATTAATGTACAAAGATAGACAAATTAAAGAAAAATGCTTCAGTAAGTTCCAAATTAAATGGCAAAACAAAAATCAAAACACTCTCATTGTAAAAGATTTAATTTAGGTATTTTGTCTATTAAAGTGTAGCTTAACCTACCTTAGAAGGTTTAGCATTTTTCTTGATGGAATAAATGCCGATGACGGTTACTCTGTTACCCGGAACTACTTTTTCTGTCAAATACCTATGTCAGAATATGTGATTTAGGAATTGCACACTGTACTAATTCACAATCATCATGTATCAGTTAGCTGAGTAATGACTTTAGTTAATTTCCAAGTGTTGTGTAAGCATACAAAACATCCTCAGTAGCAAATTCGATCAGACTAATATTTGTAAAACAATGAGTGTTTCTATAAATAGTTGAACTTGAATTTTTACTTATTTTGTCTCATGTAACTACAATCTTACAATAAAGTGTCAGTAACAATTAAGTAGCCAGAAAGAGAGACGGTAAAGAAAGAATATTCGGTTAACAAGCATTCATCACCCACTCTTAATACTATGATACAAAAGTACATTTTAGTAAACAGTGGATAGGATTCAACTGATTAAAAAAGTACATTAATAAATCTAGAATTTCACTTTTATAACAAGATATCTTTTTCGCTATGGATAATGAAACAAAATTACTCTGATGGTACAACTTCTGTCAGTATTGTAACTCTTCGTATGATGGAATTAAAATACGGTAAACAATGCAGATTAATATGTTCTGGCATAGACATTTGCTAAGGTGTTGTTCATTTAGAGAACTCTAATGCAGAAGCTGTTAAAAGCCACACCACCAACTGTTTGCGAAATAGCATGGTGATTGGAAATATCCATTCTAGTAAAGCAACATGAAATTTAACAAACTAAAATGGAAGATTAACAAGCTGAAAACAGAAGCAGAACAAAAGCAGTTGTTAAAACTGGTTATATCATCAGTTATCGATCATGAGAGCTAATGCAAAGAAATAAAACATTTTCACAAGTTCTTTCTTTACCAAAAAATTGTAACTTATTTATATATCAGTTGGTTGTTTTAAAACCCAGACTAGTTTTCTGGGATAGTATATATAATGTCCTCTTCAAGACCTGCATATGTGAATGTTAAAAAATGGAAAATATTTGTGATCCTACTCACTGTTTCAAGGACTTGCTTGTTTTAATAAACAAATGAACTACCTCTGATTAGCAGTTAAGGACATAAAGAAAGACTTCCTATACCTATCGGCAAATAGCAGCATGTGACGAGGCAGTTCCCCCTGAGGTACTGCATCTGGAGCTTCTTGTAGCTTGATCATCTGATAATCAACACATTTACATTTATCTGGTACAATGAAATATGGATCCAGGGGGCACTTTGGTCTGCCAGCTTGATCACTATAATGCATTAAAACCTCAATTATAATACATGAAAAAGAATCTTAATTCAACGAGAAAGCTGCAAATATACAAAAAAAAACATACCTAAAATATATTATCATATGCCCATACATCTATCGTAGACATTGGCAGGCAAAAATGCCGAACAAAAGAAATCTGCCTCCAAGACAGGTAAACACAGGAATTCAGCAAAAAACTAGACAATACTATGCCAATGGCTTGTCATCACCACATCCTATAACCATTACATATATTACATTATTATTATCATTATGTTCATAATAGCAGATCAAAAAGATACTTACGTGTTACACTTGCGAGGTAAGGAATATCCCTCCATACCAGGTTTTACGGCTAAGTTGGGTATGTAGGTTCGACAGCTGCGGCACTGAATAGTAATGCGGGTGGCTTTAGCTTTGATGGCAGATTGAGCGACGATTATTCCTGGTATCTTGACTAGCTTAGAAACCATCTCACTCTAAAACAATATGTAGCAATTAAAATCATTTGACTATGCAAAGTACTCAATGTTTCTATGACAAGGTTAGCAATATCAGATTAAAAATCTACAGAGACCATATGCAGCTCGTCTTAAGCATACAGATAAAATGCTATGTTATGATTGTGTTAACGCTGCTATGGATGTCCGGGTAACTTTGTGCGAAAAGTAAACATACACCCTAGTCTGTAAATGAGCTGAAACTTGACCAGTTATCAGAAGAAATGCTGTTGAATGAAGGCATGACAAATTTTGTGGACAAACAGCACAGTCTAGCAGTGACGACGTCCTTTGATTAATATAGAGTAAACTCGTTAATGTAGTCAAAATGATGTAGTTTCACTCAGATAACAAACAAATCGCTTAGCAAAATCTAGGTAGTAGATTCCTTAGTTATAGTAATTTCTACTGTCATTTGGTTAACCAAATAGTGGGAAAACGTAGCTCTAGAAAGTTTGCAGCTTCGAAACCTGCGTGCTACAACTAGTGTTAAACGTTTCTATGAAAGACGTAATTAATTCAACGTGGCAGCTGATCAAAAAATTGCATGCTACAGTGCAAAATGATCACTAGCGTGAATAGTTGTTAGGGAAGGATGCTGGCACAAAAGAATCAATGGTGGAAGTTTATAAAAATACTGTGTGCGAATATTAACTTTAGCATTTTACCGACAATTAGAGATTGAATTTTGCGCATTACGTGTGCTATCTCTATAGTAAACAGCTTTTCTAATTATTCCCAATTATAATGCTGAAATTTTCAGGAACAATTTGACAGTACCATGAAATGAACCAAAACCACTGGTTCAAGAAGCCAAACCAAACCAAGTCCCTGTTCTATAAAAGCTTAGACGCAGTCAATGAATAAATAAAGATGGGTTAATAAATAATGGATTAAATAAAATTCTAACAGAATGTTACAAACGTTGAGCAATGTATGTAGTAATAGGACTGCCGAACAACTTTCTAAATTATAGTAAAAAGTTTATTGTCATGTTTACTTATTTTTTAGTAAGTAAATATGTTCGAGATAATCTTGTATTTGAGACATTGAAACATACGATAGACAATATAGTTAACTAGCAAAACCTGGCTTGGTTTATGAATTGCTGCTCACTATGCTTGCAGGCTCATTCCGGTGATGGTGCAACTTTTTCTTGCCTTTCATTCTCTCTTTCTTCATCCCTCCCTTTTTCCCTTTCTCTATTTCTCTCTCTCTCCTCTCATTTCACCCTCTCCTGGTCATTTTAGACATATAACTATGTCCTATGAAATTTATTATTAAAACTTTAGACCTGTGTTTAATTAGAATAATGTTGTCCACTAAAAGAATTGTTTACGTCATCTCCTCAAAGAATTTTTGCATTAAAATAAAAGTTAACCATTGAAAAATCAGCCATCAGAAATAAATTTCTGTAAAAATTAATGTCTAGTGGCCACCCTCTAGGGCATGACGATCAAGACGATATAGCACTTTTAGCCTTCAATACGATGAGCATCATACAAAACGGTAACCCTGGCTGAGAGTTAGCCGTGCAAAAACATGGCTGTGTCCTGCGCTCTGTGTATACTGCGAATGAACGATGTTATAATAATGACTGCGTTTTATGTTTTAAATAAAAAAATGCGCTTTTGAAATCACTGCATTAAAGAAGTATATGAACTTACAAAAAAATTATAAAATTCCTGGCTGGGTGCGCGATAAAAAAATATTACCAGGGCGATTAGACAGAAACAGAAGTATTTTTACTGTCGGCCTTATTAATAGATAGCACTCAATTCAACACCGCATTACTAAAATACAAATAATAATCCTACAATCTCAATTTCTCAAGTAATGAAGCTAAATAGGTTTCTGATTGCCTGCATCAAAATTAAATGGATTCAGAATCTTGCGTAGACAAGGCTGATGCCACTATGCTCATGAAATGCGTTTTCTTAAATTTTCTACTTTTAAGGATGATAATTGATATCATTACAGCAGACCTTTAAGTCACGAATGCTGGAAGGATTTGCATCTGATGTCAGTAAAACCTGAATGTCTTGCAATTCTTCTTCACCTTCAGCTCTGGGTCTTGTTACTTCATCTGCAACTTCTTTTGCAGCTTCTTCAAACTATGAAATAAAAAGATGTTTTCAAATAAAAAGCAAATGGATGACAGAATCGTTAAGTTTATAAGCTTACAATATGTGTAAATCTAACAAGGCAGGCATACTAGTCAGGATTCCCTTCAATATTTTTCTTACAAGTTTAGTTTTTTGTTTAGAAACTAGTTGCATCATATTTTGACATAGTCTATGTACTTTTCTGTGTTTAGTAAAGAAGATCTAAAACAATTTACTGACTGAAATAGTAATAATTAATCCAGATGAGATTAAAATTCTAGTTCTTAGTGCATACCACAAGAATAAAAAAACAGCTTGTTATCTGCTGCTTATGCGGCTTTACGAAATTAACTGCTTAATTATAAGCGCAGAAATAAGTGCACAAACAAAATTTGTTTAATTAAAGTAATCACAGATTTCAACTCAAACTGCTTACAAAAAAAACAGGTTATAGGCTATAGAGAAACTTGTGACAACATCCTATGCTGCAAATAGTTGACTTCACCTGTGTAAAAAAGTTGATTTACTAACCAGGTATAGCTGTATTATAAAAACTGTTTTATTTAACTGTAAGCAGATAGGCGAAGCATTGTACAGTATTAGACAACACAGCAATAATTATAATAATGATTTTGAGTGTTGTTGTTGATTTTGACTTAAAAAAACACATAATTAGTTAGTTACCAACTGCAAATACTCTGTAGGCTGCTTTAAAAGTTTTTCTGCAAGTTCCTCGTCATAGCTAGCAATGTCTGTCAAACTTACTTCCAGCCAGTATTGTCGCAAATTATAATGACGCTTCAATTGATCTCTGAAAATCAAAGGCTTAACATTATTAAAAAAACTTAATTAGTTAATTACTAATTAATGTAGTTAAGTTATCAAGCTACTAATGACGTGTATTTTCCAACCTCAAGAAAGGGACAGAGCCTAACGTCAGTTATAAAAATTTCATACATGATGTGTGTGGGAGGTTTAGAAAAAATCTAAATGTGTGGAACTTAATAATCAATTTTATTGGCATGAAGCTGTAAACTCCAACTGAATTGAAATCTCTCAAAGCAGTATTGCTCTTGCCTGAATATAGAATTTTAATAAACCTGACTTTTATTTGGTTTAACTGATCTAGCTCTTTGTAAATATCACAAGTCTGTTAATAAATATTAAGCATTATTGTAATAAAGCAAATAATAATGCACACAGCAAAGTACAAAAACTCTACAAATTGAAGTTATAGTCATTAGATGCCAAACATAGCTATTGAGTTTTGATGTGTTATATTCTCACAGCAAGTTTACAACTTGGCACTATATTTTGCACCTTCGAATGCCAAATAATGTAAACAATGGCAGCACTGAATTTGATTAAGCCTTCCACTACGTTTTCACTACACAACAAAAAACAAAACTTGAAAGTGCAACAGTGTGAACGGTAAACAATTTTTTACGCATTAGCAACGATCAATGATAATCAAAGACAGTTTAAAATTTCCAGTTCATTTGTTTTTTTACTATAAGCAATTTTTATGTGATTTGTGTTACTCCTCTTTCAATATCTAGCGACATGGAGGTTAGTCGCATGGATTTGTGCATTTACTTTGCACAAATGGCTGATGACCACTTGGGTTCACTATTAGCTCTTAGCTGTATAATTCGTCACACTGACTGTTCTGACCTACTAACCATCTAGAGGGAGCATGTGTTTTCATTCAAACGTATCACCAAGACATCTCTGCCAAGTCAGCGGCTTCTTTGAGGCTCAGTGGTACTTCTCTTTATAAGTTTTCAAAATTCGTGTGATACATACGTTATACACTGACATATTATAGTGCCTTACTATACTAAAAATCATACTAGGGAACCTTTTTCTTTACCTGGGTACCCGATTGTTAAGATTCAGCGGCAGTGAAATACTGAAATCATTTTTATTTGCAAATAAAAACCACTGGTGAGTTTCAACTAACTGCACTGTTATCTTAACAATAAGTAGTCACTTATTGCATGCTGAGGGCCTGAACACACAAGCCATGAGTCACAAAAACTAGTGCTTTGCCATGCTTAGCATTTGACACTTTTCCCAAACTTAATTTGTCAGCTTCTTAATTACTCTTTGTGTAATCGTCGCTTTATCAAGCACTCAAACTACATCAGCCCTGAGCAGCATTACTACAGTGTAGGAATTAAGGGAAAATAATAATCTATATTACCCTTTTGGCACGTTGTTAAACTTAATAATCTGTTTATGTGTATCTTTGCTAGTGGAGTGGAATAGTTTTTCAAATCTTAATAAACAATTTCGTTATAGTTAACCTATTGGTAAAAAAAATCATAGATTGTTTTTATAGATCGTCCCTACAGCAAAGTTGTTTGAGCTGCCATGCTAGAGAGATGAAGATCTGATAGAGGTAGACAATCGTTACTGGCTTGGCTTTAGTACAGTAGATGTATAGTGTTCCCTCACTTATCGTGGGTGTTCCGTTCTAGGCCCACCCGCGATAAGTGAAGTTCCGCGAAGTAGTTTTGGTGTGTATTCATCCTTCGAATAAATACACCATTTACTGTAAATGGTAATTTTTTACGATTTATAATATTCTTTTAATGTTAGAATTAATAGTTTTAATATATTTTTATACATTTTGTGATTTTTTATGCAAAATTCGCCAAATCTATATATTACTGTACAATACGTACTACGCATGTGCAAAATATTTTAGACGGAGAATAAAAAAACCCGCGAAATAGCGAAAATACCGTGATAAATATTTTACATTAATATTTTTGAAAACCTGCGAAACAGCAGGTCTGCGATAAACGAACCACGAAGCAGCGAGGGAACACTGTAGTTCAAATAATAATACGCAATAATTTGTCAATGACCAACTCTAATGCGTTTCAGTCTAGGCTGGCATGCGTACAGGTACATGCAGAATAATTATTAATATGTAACATACAAAGTTTATAACACTTTTATAACAGTCATCAGCAGATGAAGACACATCAAGTCAACTCTATAAGAAAACTTGTGCAGTGTAAACTTAATAAATGTAAATTTGTTTTATTTAAGCAAAATAAATGGTATTACAATAAGCATTTTAACGATTTTTCTTATTGTACAGTTTGTACCCTTAATAATAATGTTTTTATTAATATTATACCTGTATATATGCGAAAAGTTTCCAGTGTAAAACTGTCTAATAAATTCTTTAAATCTGCGTAAACTAGCAACTCTGTTAATGTGATCCTGGTTTTGTTCATCTTCCGTTCCAAAATTATCTGAGAAAAATATTCCTGGATCATCAAAACCTGCCATTTCCACTTCGTTGTTGTGGTTTCAGAGTAGACATGTGTTTCTGCGAATTGGCGGGAAAAAGTACGGAAGTACCCGAAGTTGGGCGCCGCTTACAGCAGTCGCTTATATACAGCAGTTGCGCTACTATTCATGCGCTAAATTTGGTTTATTACAACTTTTCACAAATATATTTCGTGTAGCCTTTCGTAATTTGATATAAAATTTTACTTAATTGCGGGTTTGTAACGATATGTTTACAGCAATCACAGCAAGATTGTAATAATTTGTTTATAAGTATAATGTGTAAGTGGATTAAATTAGATGAGGCACCTAAATTTAATTATAAAAAGTGTTAAGTGCGAAAATCCCAGTGTTTATGAACTTTCTTCTAATTTCGCTTTGGACAAAATTGAAGCTAGTTTATGGAGTTACTAGTAATAATAACTATTTGAGCTTTTCAGGGCATTAGCATAAAGAAATGAGTGCATGCCTGATGTGACTAAAACTTTGGTTTCAAAAAAAATTGCTGCTGTAAGTGTAGGCCCATGCAGTATAATTATGTTTTAGTTGTCTAATATTACTGTAGTTTAGCATGTTATTTACTTTGTTTTGTTTATTATTTCTTTGCAATAATTTATAAATTTATATTTATCTTTATTTTGTAATACGTTTTATGATACTGCATTATTAACCCTTATTTGCACTAGAGCTGGCTTAGAATTAATGTTTTTATTTTGTCGAATATACATATATTTTAAATTAGCATTGATATTTTAAATTACTATTATTAAATAAATAAAGAAAACGTACATAGCGGCTATCACTAAGGTAAAATGGACTCAATTTCTGCTGGAGATGTGTGCGTGGGTAGCCAGGACCAGGCACCGCACTTTACGGTATATAGGCTAGTACGGTAAATAGCGTCCAACATCTGACGAGATTTTTGGCCAATTTGATTGGTTGGCGCAATCTTTCGGCGGTAGCGATCCAGGAGCCCAACATGTCTGCTCCCATAAATAGTGGCAATGCATTACAGATTATAAGTTTAGCATTGATTTTTATCATATTTTTTTTCATTATAGGTAAGCGTTGGTTAATAACAAGAACTTTTTGCTTAATTCTTGTTGAATGTATGATTATCTGTTTATAGTAAATAAGTTAAAATGTGTTTTACGTTTTCTTTTTTAGTAATGTGTTATAAATTACTGCGAAGATTTGTAGGTGGAGGTGTTTGTCAGAGTTCTGCAAGACTTGATGGCAAAGTCGTCATTGTAACTGGATCAAATACTGGAATTGGTAAAGAAACGGCCAGAGATTTAGCTGGAAGAGGTAACAGCTGCTGACCATTTGATTTAAAAATGAGTATCAAGCGTAGAAAGTAATACTGGGCATCATGTCCTCCCAAGGAGGGGCAAAATATGTTCCAGAAATAAATCAAAATAAAAGTTGTCATAAAATTAAGGCAAAAATAAGGTAATTTTGGATACTGCAGTTACTGCTGAACTTTCTTATGCAGTTATTTCAGCTTTGTATGTTTTATATTTATAATTAAATTTTTATATTGTTCTTTTGTAGACATGAAAAAAATTCAATAGTGCCTCAAAGTGGTAAAGTACGTGAAGGAAAAATTTTGTGTCAATTAAGCAAAGTTATTTGAGTCAATTACCGATAGTTTTTATGTATGTTTGAATAGAAGCGGCCCGTGCCAGGCGTTTTTGAGTCAATTAAGCGATTGAGTCTATTAACCGTGAATCTATTAAGCGGCGACTACGGTATATAGATATATATATATATGTAGAGAGAGAGAGTACAGACATCCATTTTCATATATGGCACAAAAACGTGCCAAAGTTTTGGTCACGATAGTGTCAGATGTTTTTGTATAAGCATCAAAAATTACAAGTCATTCTCTTACATGACGCTCAAATTTTTGGTAAAAGTAAAATTATAGATATTTTACTTACCTTTGCAATGAAATTGTTTCCCATATCTTGTGATCAAAGTTCAGTGTGAAAATTATTATGCAACCTGAATCATTCAAGGAAAATCTTGTTTAGTGGCACAAAAATACATGTAAAATGACTTAGGTCATTTTAAAAGATGTGTAAGCAGTACTTAATGTTTTTTTGTTCTGTGTAGTGTTATATGGCGACACACACACGGATACACACGCACACACACACACCCACACACAGAACAATGCCAAGTTTGAAATTTGAAAAAATAAAAAGTTAACTACCTTGAAAAAGGCAGCATGGTTTTCATTAATTTTTTTTGTGAGGTCTTCCACATATTTGATCAGTCAGCAACCTTTGTCTACACTGGTTGACTGATGTTTCATGATCCCTCTACGTTGCGGTCATAATACCAAGATAATGCATTAAATGATGCACTATGAGGGAGACTGGCATTGTATGATTGCAAGTGATTCATTATCACAGGCTACAATCATGTCTTCAGTTATTATGTAGAAACAAAGGTTACTTTTATTTAAACTAGGAAACTTTTCAAACAGGTACTGGGTAAAAGCTGTAAGCATTCAGTGCTATATTAAAAAAAGTCCCTTTCAAGTAAAAGCAATAGTTACAGATACAGGTTGCTACCAATGAATAGATACATGTAGTTTGTCTTAGTTGATAGTGACTTCATGTAAATAAAGTTGTCAGAGACGCACATGAAGAAACACTCATGCACAACGACACATACATTGGTACAAAAGAGAAAAAAATCTGCTACGTCAATGAATATTAATAAAAGCATTATTAGCTAAAAATACCTTATAACGCTTAGCAGCTATATGCAAGGAAAAAATGGGGAGAGAGACTGTCTAATATCGGTGATTGTTTAATGTCAAAATCTTCGACTGACTGCCATTTTGTACACAGTCAAGTGTGCATTGTTAGCAGAACTAGTTAACAAATGTTTTAGCTTGTGAATTAATTTTCTTTGATGCCCTTAGAATTACCGCTTAAGAGGGAGTATAGATCTCAAGGTTAGTCGTCATATGGAGGTGGAAGTTAAATAATAAACAAAGTTTATTGCACAGTGTATGTTATTAATTTTGTCTTTTCTTATCTGAAGCTGTAATTTGTATGTTTTCAGGTGCTAAAGTGATATTAGCTTGCCGAAATCTTGAAAAAGCACAAACTGCTGCTGATGAAATTATTAGGGTTACAGATAACAATAATGTAATTGTCAGAGAAGTAGACCTGGCATCCTTCGCATCAGTTCGCAAGTTTGCTGAAAACATTCTGAAGACTGAGTCAAGGCTAGATATACTCATTAATAATGCTGGTATGAAGTAGATGCAGTACAAAATAAAATAAAATGAAGTACAGTAAATCATCGCTTAATGACTGAACAGTAAGCACTTCATTCTCAGTAGCTCAACAACAATTCTTTACTTAATTTAAAGCACTAAAACAGTACTTTTTCATTATTTTGTTCTAAAAATACTACTAGTAACATTAGATAGTATAATATTATTTATGTTTTTGCTTCTTGACAGACTGCCAAATGTTGCTATAGTTGCTATAGTAACCATTGTTTAGATGAGATTGTCCGAGGACTACCTTGATTTAACTTTTTGCTGTGAAATGTTTAACTGCTGACTGTGTGCTGACCTAATGAACAAGTTTGCTGTTTTGTGTGCTGTCAGTCATTTTTGCTTTGGTTCACTTGTAATGACTGCACCATTGCCACTCCACCAGTAGTGGTCAACAGTTGTGTAGCATTCTGCAAAATAAGCAAAGTGTGCAGAATGTTTGCTGCAATTTTGTTGTCACTAGTTTTGCACAGGTGACATACAGGCTCCATTTGTTGTAGCATTAAAACTTACAAATTCTTTTTTGTTTTTCTTTCTGCAGACAACAGGAGTTTGTTTGCTTTGCATAATTTGCATATGGCACATCAGCTTTTAAACACAGTATTGTTTAAAATGGGATTTAATCTTTGTGCGAAATAGTTGCTTATAAGATTAGAGATTGGTGATTAGTGATTAGACTATATGACCGATATGGTTATTATCTTTGTGTCACTACAGAGGGGTTGCTTGCCTCTGCACATGAATGATATATAGTGTAGCTATTGTTATTCAAATTACTCAAACTGCTTGGCATTTATTATTTGTGAATGATATGTTATAGGACTGATACACCCATATAGGAAAACAGAGGATGGTTATGAGTGGACGTTTCAAATAAACCATCTTAGTCCATTTCTTCTAACAAATCTCTTGTTAGACTTACTGAAAAAATCAGGTCCATCACGTGTTGTCACTGTGTCTTCTGTAGTTCACAAAGGTAAGTTGCTAAATTTGTTTGCAGAATGGCTGCTGAATATAGTATTGGAATATAAAACTAAATAACTCATTGAGTTATTGTCATTGATTAGAATTTGCTAAGTTACATTGTTGATGACACTTAAATACCTAAACTAATGGCAATACCCTTTATACGCCTGCATGTGTTTTAGGTGGAAGCTTAAATTTTGATGATTTAAACTATGAGAATCGACTGCTGTATACATCAGGAAAAGGTTATGCAGATAGTAAATTATGTAATATACTCTTTGCTAAAGAACTGGCTCGCAGGTGTAAAGGTATGCATGTTATTCATTTAGAAAAGAAAATTGTTTCAGTTTGACTAACACGGTGAAACTGTAGTGCTATAACAACTGTTCACAAATTTATTATCATTATCTGCATTTTTGAAGCCTTTGAAGGAAAAAGGTAAAAAAGTGTTTAGTGTCACAGACTGATATGACTATGTGAGGGCCTGGAGACACATGTCCTGGGGCCTTCATTTTGGTTAATAGAATTGTCCTTTTAGCTTGATATTTATTATGCTTGTAACCTTTCCTTATTTGACTTTTGACCAGAATTATTAGCCGATTGTTTTCATAAATAAAAAAGTTAACATTGATAATTAAGTTGATAAGATAATTAACTTGGACTACTCCCTTGAAAATGTCATACTTTTTATTTGGAAAATTTATGCATTAATCTAATTAAAGTCTCAGTTTTTTGGTGGCTATGACATCCAGATAACCTCGTAAATTGCAACAAATACAAAGGCTGCTAGTGTTCCGTGTCAGTTCTTGCTATTGGGGCTTGCAAGTATATTTCTTGACTCCTAGTTGATTTTTCCTTTGTTTTTCATTAGTTTGCTACTAGCATTGAACATGACATGACATTTTTTATATTTTAGGTACAGGTGTCTCATCATTTTCTTTACATCCCGGTACTGTCCAGAGCGAATTTGGACGTGATTATTTTATATTCCGACTAGGCATGGCAGTAGTAAAGCCATTTATACTCAAAACATCTCAAGAAGGTGCACAGACTAGCATCTATTGTGCCGTTACAGAGGGATTAGAGGCAAAGTCTGGCGAATATTTCAGGTACAGTGATAAGCTTCAAGTAAAATGATTGGTATTAAAATATGTTAAACTTTTTGGTACATTTTTTATGAACATCGTAGAATGTACCAATAATTTCTGCTTCTTTTTGAAGGCATAGAAGTGCCTGTTTGCAAACATCTAAGTACAGTATAACATCATTATAGCAAACTTGCTAGGAGTAGGGACACAGAAAAGGATAACCGAGGTACACTATAAGCATACACGGCTAATCGTGTGTATATGACTATTAGATAGATGGACAAGCACATATAAACAATAAAAGTATAAATAATATACAATGTGTGGTTTCACAGAGGATGTAAAATACTTCTAGAATATGCTGCCAAGTACTACTTTGTAGTACATTCAAGTTCAATGAAGAGTATTTTTGTTGTGGAGATCGCTGGCATCTATTAGAATTACATAGAACATTGTAGAATGTTCCATTGGAATGATCGTCTTACCATCTGGAATGTTCTGGAACATTACTTCTGGAAGCTTCTTCGGCGCGCTGTATAAGGCGAAGCAGGCCGCTGACAAGGGAGCTCGCACGGACGTATACTTACACATTCTCTTGTATACTTACATTTTCAGATACACTTAAACGTTTTCCAGATTTTCACGTTTACTGTAATCATTTCGCGTTCCTTCATACTTTTGTGTTGTAGAATTCTCGCTTAATAAAGTAGTTCAATTTGATGAAGTGTTTTCTGGTTTTCTCTACGAGCCTTCCGAGAGAAACAGAACACAACAAATATTGGCGCAGTCGACAGGATCCTTGGTAACTCAGTCAACAGTTGTTTATTCAAGCAATGATGGCAGAGCAGATGGGCAAACTTATCAAGCTCCTCCGCCAGCAGTTGGATCAGCAGAGGGAACAGATGGATCGGCAGGCGCAGCAACACAAAGAAGATATGGATGCTATGAGGAGGCTGCTTCATGCTCGAACTCCTGAAGAGAATTATAGCTCAAGCACCCACTTTCCACCTGCATCAACACTTACAGCTGCCATTCCACCATTTGCTGCTTTTGATCCAACTTCTGAACTGTGGCCTGACTACTGGTCAAGATTTTGTACCTTCGTGGCAGCCAACGCAGTGCCTGACCAATGCAAGGCTCAAGTTTTCCTAACAAATCAGACTGCTGCCATCTACAAACAACTGGCAAATCTAGCGACGCAACAGTCTCCACCCAAGGATATCAACGAATTGACAATTGACGAAATTGTCGACTTTATTTTGTGTGAGTTCAATAAACTAAAAATAATCGAATGTTTCATATTAAATTGTGTGTACACATTCAGCTATAAATTTAGGTGACTGACTTGTTCAATAAAGTCCATGAGATTAAAAAAAAAGTCTGTCAGATTTGTTTGCACCAAATTTCTGTTTATTTCTTGTATAAAAAGTTCTTGCAGTAAGATTCATCACATGATGAAAAATCTCAGCGGTTTCCTGCCTGCACACTTACATAAAACACCTGGATGCCAAGCCACCGAGTGACTCATTGTCTTTGTATGTAGTAGACAAGACGACCTTTCGATACAACATATCTCCACATGCTGCACTTCAAACTTGCCAAGAATTTAGCTGTAAATTAATTTGGAAATGGCTGGCAAAGGTAAAGTATGCAATAAGAACTTATAAATACATAGTTATGCAAACATTTGGGCCTGACAAAAAGTCCGCAATTCACAATAACCAAGTACACTGTATTCAGAACTATTATACAAGTTAAATAAATGCTGAAAGTTTGTTCTTTTCTGTGAGTTTGCATTACCAGTGCGTATGCAATGAACCATGCTTGCTGTAAAGGTGTTATACTGTACTTTCTTTGTGTAGTTGTCACCTGTCTGCTGAAGTATCACCAAGCAAGAGCCAAAAAGGTGAGGAACAATGGTAAATGTACAACCAAAAAGAATTTAATACTTTGACAGCTTGCACATTGAGAAGAACAAGTTCTTATAGTTCAATTAGCATTTACTCACTAGTCTCAGTATATTAAACAATAATTGTGTGCAGTGAGTGTAAAGAAAAATTGACTTGGCAAAGCCTTGCTCTCCTCTGTTTTCGGTGATTGTTTGCTAGAACTTTGTTCTTTTTTAGTGATTGTGCTGTTGCAAGGCCTGGACAGAATGCTACAGATTTGGACATTGCAAGACAATTGTGGGAAATCAGCGAAGAGATGACTGGTTTGACAAGCAAGAAAACAGTGTAGGAGCAACATGTTATTCCGTATTTAACAGTGCTCAATGCATTTACGCAGTTTTCTAGTTCACTTGTACTTCATTATAGATTTGCAATTGTTTCAGCAGTACTTTGATGTAATAAATTGTTTTGTGATTGTACTTGTTAATGTACCTCCCTAGCAAAAGGTTATACATCACCCTGTATTTTGAACGAATTCCATCTCATTCAGGGTTTCTTATTACCTCTTGCAGATATCAATTTTAAGATTAGGAATTTAATACTGATTATTTTTATGTAAATTTCTATAATAATGTACTTTTACTTTTAGTTTTTGCAGTGTTTTACTGTTCTTTGAGTTTTGCTCTTATGTAGACAAACATTAATTTTAGATGAAGTCAAACATGTTATACAAATGGGACATAATCAGTGTGTTGTAATGAAGGTTTACTAATCAGTATTATGTCAGAGTAACACGATTTGCCACCTTATAATTTACGCAACAATCATCCCACATGCTCACTGCTTGCATAACATGCATATTGTATTATGTCCATACTGATGTTAGCATTACTGGTCTATAAGCTGGTGTTTATAGATAATAGACAGAGAAGCAAGTTTAGTACAAATAGTTTTATATTCATTACATGACCACCACATATAGATCATGCAGTACTTGTTAAGTTTGTAAGTATAGATAAAGGCCAGGTTTTACAGCAAACTACATGCACAATATGAAACTGTGATAATATTACTTTCTGTTAATTTTTTGTAGAAATTGATCTGATTGGCTAAACTCTAAATGTTTAAGCATGAAAAAAGCTAGTTAGTTTTACCATTTAAATTTAAATTTAAAAGTATTATGTGGAGCATTATGTGGTTTCTGGTGTAATGTAAAATAGGCTTATAGTACATTCCATGTTTTGTTTGTAGAGCATGATGGGCATCCAAATGTTATTTGCACTGTGTAGAATGTAACCAGTCAGTAATGCTTATAATGTCATTTTTTTGCAGTATTAAAAAGGGAAGTTTTAATAATACATGTACGTACATGACTCATCAGCATCCACACATGTAGTTATCACTTCTGTGTTCTTAATGAATTTCACAATAACAGTAGTCCTGACCATTCAGGGAAATTACTGGAGTTTTTGTTGAGTGGTAATTGCATATTGTACTAATGAATTTGATAACAACTAAATTTATATATATATATATATACATAGATGTATAAATTTAGTTGTTATACATTTAGATATATATATATATATATATATACTGCAGAAACTGAAATATACATATATGTTGTCCGATTGTGTCTCATCTTGGATAATTTTTGTCTCATGTTCAGTAGGCCAAACTTGACTTTTTGGTTTGATACTTATATCTATCTGATATTAAGTTTTCTGAGCTGTAAGGTAAGCCTAATTTTAGGAAGTGGATATCTGGCACGGGTGTCAGTGGCTACTGATTTTGGGCTAGTCAGCACAAATTTCATTTTTATTTCTATGCAGACTGATTAAAAAAGACTGGCTGGAACATCATGCAACATTAGCCATGTGCTAATGTAAGCGACTTTGACAAACACAAAGCTGAGATGCCACAAATAGATAATTGGTTGATAATCGATTCGAATTCGCTTTCTGGTAGAGAATGCTCACCCACAGAAACAAGCGGTGATGATGTTTTGCAGCTCCGCCTGAACTTTGTTTGAACTACGTTTAATAATCGACTGCTAAGTTTCTGTAGGCTAAGCATTTATGTGTGCGAATCGGGCGCCAGCTTTATATAAAGTTATTAATTATTCAATATGGAGGCAATGGCGCAAGTGGGTGAACGTGACAAACACGGCATAGCCCCTTATTGTGCGCTTTGTGGTAATTTTCAGAGCTTGCACAGTTGCGCAGCCTGTCAAACAACCTGGTATTGTTGTGATGAACACCAGCCTTCTCACTGGCAAGAGCATAAAATTATTTGTAAACAGGTAATTGCTTGTTTGCTATAACCTATTTTGATTAACATGTTTGTTATCTGAATTCAGTGCACTGGCCGTGTCTCACTTGTTCTTCAATTATGTGGTTTGTTCAGTTTCCGGGTTTTGCTTTTATCCTAACCTAGCGACCCAGTCTATGTTTATAGACTATCTGTATCTATGTCAAATATATTTCTAATCTAATCTAGTATGTCTATGTCTATGCATGCATCATCATTGCTCTAATAAGAACACTGCATCGAATCGGTCAGTCATTAAACTAAATTGCCTGATTAATCTTCGCTTCACATAACATTAATTAACTAGAACTGCTGAACCCATTTTACATTATGACGAATAATCATGCAAAGCAATAAGGCAGTAGAATTATAAGGCCGATGTCACACAGAGGCGTAATGTGTAAGGTGTATGCCAGGAGGAGAAATGTCACCTTTTTAAAAGTGAATATATACTGATCAATGATCTCTGTCACATAGATGATTCATTTGCCATTTTCCGCCTCCACAGGAAGCCATCAGCTGTAATCCATGGTAGACTCCTTGCATAATGTTTTGGAAGTTCATTAGGTGCCTTATTGTGAAATGAATTTGGTAATTAATTTCATTTGCTATAAGGCATTTTTGCTTATCGTTAACGGGAAAATTAGTGTGCTTTTTCTATAAATAGTTCATTTATATCATAAGCACAGATGCACCGAAACTCAATTTTAGTTTTTACCGAACTGGACAGGTATCGAATTTTTCAATTTTGCGGCTGAACCAAATTTCAACTGAATTTTTATAATTTTTTTGTGGAAGTCGAATTTCTCGAATATTTTTTACCAAAACTGAATTATTAACTTATAGTAGTAATTTTTAATAGTTACAAGTGTCTTCAGCAGGTTTTTCAAAATGGGTTTGTTTTCACTTGCAGAAGTAAAATTTTTATGTTATGTAACCTTTGATATGTTTACAAATTTCATCTTGATAACCCAAACACTAGATAACCAGTACTCAAATCAGTTTTTCGTTAACAGGTAACAGTATAGTAATTGTAACTTAATCAGTAACCGTATCCTCAACATTTTACTTATTGTATCAGGGTCTTAAATATTTTACACTAAACTTCAATCTGCTGTGTTAAAAACCTAACAAATAAAAAATGTAATGTGCTTGTGTTTGATATGCATCATTTACCTATGCTTGACACCGTAACACTAAATTTACTGAACAATGTTGACAATAATTATAAATTACGCAAAATTCACGATTTTTTTTGCTAAGTTAATTAATAAGAAAACCACATGTACGTACATCGTAGAGATGAAGACATCGAACGACTTCAATGGATCCAGATGCATCATTACGAAGCTAGTTCAAGCCTACCATTGTTTTGTTGAAGAATTGTGTTTGGTTTTGCCAGGGTTGGTTGTATTGCTCAATGGCAGCGTTCGTCGGACAAAAATTACAAATTATAAAAACCGGCCATGACCGAATTTATACAAACAAACTGAATTTCGGCTGAATTTCCTAGCAAAACTTTTGGCCAAAACAAAACTTTACCGAATTTGTTGCTACCAACAAAATGAAACGAGCAGATATTTTGTTTCGGTTCGGTAACCGAAATCCGACTGTTTCCGAATTTCTGCGCATCCCTAATCACAACAAGAATTTACAACACTGAAGAACCATAGACATTAAAAAGCATTTTAGCCCACAACTAATGACTGCCTTATTACTAGTGCAGTAATTAGATACGTTCACATTATTATAATTTATATTAGACTGTTAAGTGTAAAAAGAGTGATGACCCCTAATCCAGTAATTAATCCATGTATTTTGAGTTAGGTAAATAAGACAGGGTTGTCACAGGAAGCTTGTATTTCAGTTGAAACTGCTGTAGAACACTCCAGTTAGCAACGTGCAGCTGCATCTTTTTCTTCATCCAGTAAGGGGAATCCTGATTCTTCTCTCTAAAGGCAAGAAACTTTAAGATCTGGTAATGCTCTTCCTTTATGTGTTCTCTGATAACAGTACATATTTTACCATCCGCAGTCAACCGTTAGCCTCCTAGTAGACGTACTTCTCAGTGGGCATTTCAACCATATTTTCTGCATACAGTGGGCCATAATCTGCTATTATAATCATGAACTGAGCTTTACTGGCATTTACAATTTTTTGCAGAATGTTGACACAGTTTCAAAGTTTAAGCTAACTAGACTACACAACAGCTGGCTTAACACTACTACCGTACATTACAGCACATCCAGGCAACCTCAATTTCTATACTAAGTGTTTGGCCTGCATCTTATGTCTGTTATCACATTTGCTTGTTTTCATATCACAATAATCGTGTTAACCCACCATCCATGCGTAATACAATTTGTAGTGTATCTTAGCTAGGGATGCACTGAAATTCGGAAACAGCCAAATTTCGTTTACGGAACCGAAACCAATTTTTGGTTTGTTGTGTTTCGTTGGTAGAAAAAAATTCGGTAAAGTTTTGTTTTGTAAAGAAGTTTGGTTTCAATTCGGTTTGTTTAAATAAATTCGGTTGCAACCAGCAAAAATTCGTTTTTATAATTTGTCATTTTTGTCCAACGAATGCCACCATTAAGCAATACAACTAAGCCTGGCCAAACTAGCCGACAATTTTTCAACAAAACTGTTTGCGCGTGGTACGCTGGCAGCTTGAACTAGCTTCATAAAATTTTACTGTTTCGGGTGATGCGCCTGGATACCTTTGAAGTCGTTCACTTGTCAACGTCTTCATTTCCACAGTGTACGTACCGGTGGTGGTCTTGTTCATTTAGCAGAAAAAATTGTGAATTTTGCATACATTATAATTATTGTCAGCATTGATCAGTGAATTTAGTGTAACTGTGTTAAGCGGGAGTAAACGAAGCGTATCAAGTGCAAGCATTTGAGATTTTTTAGTCATTAAGTTTTTGATAGAAGTTTAGTGTAAAATATTTGAGGCCGTCATACATTAGGTAAAGTGTTGGCTATATGATTACTGATTACGCTATAATATTAATGTTATTATTATTATACTGTTATCTGTTAAGGAAAACTGATTTAAGTACTGGTTACTTACTGTTTGGATTATCAAAACGAAATTTGTAAACATATCAAAGGGGTTACGTAATACAAAAATTTTACTTCTGCAAAATAAACCACTTTTGAAAAACCTGTTGAGTCCACTTGTAACTAGTGAAATTTATTACTATAAGTTAGTAATTCGGTTCAGCTCATTTTTGTTTCGGTAAAAAAAATGTGAAATTCAGCTCAATTCGGTATTGACAAAATAAAGTTGTAGAAATTCTGTTTGAATTCGGTTTCGGCAAAACAAAATCGTAGAAATTCAGTTTCGGTTCGGTAAAATCTGATTTCGATACATCCCTAATCTTAGCAGACTTTTTGGAGTATATTATTCATGTGATGACATAGACCCAATGTTGCTGTTGCATTCTTTGAAAAAATTATAGGCCAGGCAAATGCTGAAAAAACGTGCTTACAGGAAATTTTCTTTGGCTTTGTAGCCATCGCTGAAATAATTGTGACACAACTTGGAATGCGCACTGAAAAATTTATTCATCATTAACTGAATTTTACATAAATTTGAGAGCTGTAAGTAAAAATCGAATTGTTTTTAGGTTTGTCAATGCGTGGGAACGACATTTAGTCGCATGCACAATAAAATCAGATCAACCTGTAATCGGATTAATAAGCAAACTTGGTTAGAGCTGATTAAGACCTGGAGACGTATTGCTTTTTGGTTGAAAACATCAAGGTCACAAGATCAAAAGATTGCAAAATAAATTTTCATGTGAGGTTGTGGCTCTCCACCTCTTAGTCTATTGAGTTCTTTTTATATAGGTTTTTGATGAGATATACTGTAATTCCTATTATGTCATGATGTATAGTGCCACTGGCAGAGGGCCAGTGGGAGCCCACCGGGATATAGTGAAATAAAACTGAAATTATGTACATTTGCCAAATATTCAGTAGGTGACAGATACCATCGTTTCCATTTTCTAAGTGTCTAGTTAAGCTGTGCGCGAAATATTCGTTCAGTAATTCGCACTCATTTCAGCTTTAGTTATACTTTCAAATTAGAGGAATTTGTTATTGGCTCAAATGCAACCAACTGATTTGCCTGGTCCCTGACGTGTATTTAATTTTGAAGACATGCTACGAAAATGTCAGAAATAACACATTGCACAGAAAGGAAAAAAGTCAATAATTGCGTTTTGTGCAGATTTTATAGTTGCTGGTATGTTTTTTACCTAATTTTTATTTTGCAGTCTTTATTTCAGATAAGAGGTGCTAGAGGCATTGACACTTCATCAAGTCCTTGTTCACCTGCCGATGTCAGCACAAGTCATGTAAGTGTGATACCAGGTTCAGTACCAAATAGGCTTCCAAATGTTCAGATTGCTTCGTCTTCTTCCCATTGGTGTGGCCATCCAAATTGTTTCGGCGTGTGTTTGTACGACATGACGTCTACTACTACTGAACAACAGCTTCCAGTAACTATGAATCCTGTCCAGTGTATCTCTAGTCCACCTTTTTTAGAACATAATGTTGACCTTGCAATGTTATCAGAAGAATCTGCTAGAATGCAGCCAAGTGAAATGGACGGTATGCCTTCTCTGCAAGAAATGCACAAAATCGATAATGATGTTGTGAATCAGTTTCATAATCCTATTCCCCAGCCACCTGAATTGTTGTTTGAGCCGGATGAGAGCAGTGTGTTGGTGCAGTACGTCATAGACAACATGAGAAAATATGGTATTTGTGTCGTGGATAAGTTTCTTGGTCCTCAGCGTGGTTGCCGTATATTGGAGGAAGTGCAGACTTTACACAAGTCCGGTGTACTTCGTGACGGCCTTTTAGTGAACCAAACAAAAAATTCTTCAAGGATTCGAGGAGATAAAATCGTTTGGCTTGATGGTAGTGAAGATGGTTGTGCCAACATATCTTATTTAATCTCAAGAATGGATGGCATCATAAGTCCACTAAATCTAGCTTTTCCACAATATGACATTAATGGTAGGACAAAGGTTGGTATTGGTGTAGTTTGCATAACTCACTAATTTAGCAGCCTAAATTCATGAATGTAAGAAACAATTTACCAAAAAATTCCACTGACAGGGCATAAATTTATATGTGATCTTCTCACAGATTCCAGTAAATCTTCCTATGCTGCCTGGTAATCTAAGTTTACCATGTTTACCACATCTCTCATGTTACTGAAACCTTGTATCTTTTCCGAGTTGATGTACACAATTAGTGATACCTGCTTAAATAAGACTGTAATGTTTTCAGCATAGTTTAAATCAATTTGGTGAAAGAAGCACCTAACACCAAAGTTTTTACTTGCGTGTTACAACAAGAATGCGGCCACATTAATGATATTCTTGCTGGTACATGCTGGATTGGTTAAGCGCATCAGATTTTTCTGTAAAAAGTTAGAATATGTGAAAGAAACCAAATAAAAGACAAATAAGTTTTGAATAATTCTGAATAACGAACAGCTTGCGTGATAGCATACCTGACAACAACAGTTCGTAATGCTCTGCTGCTAGGGCGACACTAACTGCGCGAGCTGCTGCGCCGTAGAAGTTTTTCTACTTTGTGCCTTTGTATACTTTGTCACAGTCATCAGCACTGAAAATGCGCCGCATTGCCGGTAAAAACACATAACAAACTGTTATGTAAACAAAATTTTGTGCTTTATTTGAACTAATTTAGCCAAGGTTTTTCAGCATTTTTTGACATCTACAAAAAAGAGTAAGTAAACTAGGAAAATGCTGGTAAAACCTTGGAAAAATGCTACTGAAAATTATCCGAAATTTTGGCTACAAAATTTAATAAATTTTGCCAAAACCGAAACTTAACCGAAAGTGTAATTATTGGCAAACATCCCCGATGTGCGCTTTCTGCACACTTCTAAAATTAGTAAAATATTTTTATTGGCAGTGTTTTAATAATTATTATTAAATGATTATTATAATGTTTTTGATGTTTGCAGATTTCTGAGTTCTAAAAAATTTAAATACTGTGTGTTATGAAATTGTAGGCAATGGTTGCGTGTTATCCTGGTCGAGGAAGTGGGTATGTGAAGCACGTAGACAATCCAAACTGTGATGGTCGCATCATCACTTGTATCTACTACTTAAATAAGAACTGGCGAGCAAAGGTATCAGTTTATAGTTCTCCTTTCTTGTTTTTGTAGATTAGAAACTGATTACTTGGATTGAAAGAGAATTTAAATGTTGCTTAAAAGTTTGGCTTGCATGCAGTTCATTTCTTTCCACCATTAGTGCTGGGATGACTAAGATGTGTGTAAATAATTGTTTAAACAACAAAACATTTTCTTTATTTTCAACTAGAGTTATCAAACTAATATAACAAAGTCACATGTAGGTAATTTGCAAGTAAAGAATAGCTGGTATTCCACTACTTACTACTTTGATGTATGGAACTTGTTTGGAAAACTGATGCACATGTTATAGCCCAAATAATTAATATTATGTTGAATGCGAAATATAAGTATGAATCATTCCTAGTAAAGCATAAATATTTTTTGGTCTCCTGACCTCATGCAGTATTCGTTGTCCATCCACATTTGAGTTTTAAGCCAGTTACAACTTTTGGGCAATAGCTTGTAATGACCCCCCTCCTCTCAACGGGGAGAGAGGGGAATCCAGGATAGTTGATTTAGTGAATCAGCTCAATGCAAGTAATTACAGAGACCAGCTACTTACTGACGTTGCAACTTTGACAAAAATATTTTATCACCTGCCCAGCCTCCATAGAGGGAGCATTCAGGGCTTGAACAATTGCAATTATTATAATGTTATAAAGGCAGGTTTTCTGAAATTTTCTCCCACAAAATGTCAAGTGTAGGTGCTAGATGATGGGTGAGAACTTTTGGCCAATAACATTCCTTGACCGTGGAACAAAGATAAAAATTGCAGAATCTGGTTAAAAATGTCGCCAGCTGCATAAAAAAATTGGACATGAAAACAGTTTGATCTTGTTTGACATAGGAGGCATAATCGGGAAATTACTGCTCTTTGCATATCTTTTTTACCAGTGAGAATTTGTGAACTAAATTTGGCCTAAAACAATAATCTTGTGTCAAATGTCAACATCGTCAAGGTGTGAAGCACCCACGTAAAATCTCAAAATATAATTTATAAACAATCTAATTGTAACAATGACATTTTGAGAAAGCTCCTTATGTAAAAATAGTTGATTCTTGACAAAGAATTTTATAGTAACAGTAGTATTGTTTCATTTAAAAGCTATATTTTAGCAAATAGGGTGAATGCTGCTTTAGCATACATTATCTACTACAGTCATCAATTTTACTGCAGTTATATCTAACCTTTCTCTTATCTGATGTTCTGAATTCTTCGAAAAAAAAACATTTTTATGGTTTATGTATTGTTGCTTTACGCATCATTTGTTACTAATAAATAATTGAACTATATATGTATATATATATATATATGTGGAAACGAACATACCTAATATAAACAAATTCTAATAATTTATGTATATGAATCTCAAAAGCCAATCGTGTCCTTTTTTAGGAGCTGGGTGGCTTACTGAGGATTTATCCGGAGAGCCAGAATAGGATTGCCGAAGTGGAACCCCTGTTTGATAGATTGCTGTTCTTTTGGTCAGATCGGAGAAATCCCCATGAAGTGTGTCCAGCATATGATACTAGGTTGGTGATTTGAAAATAAAAACATTGTAGCTTTTTGTTGTAATCTTATTAGCTTTTTGTATTGGGGAAACATGAGAGCAGAGTAAAGACATTTCGATAGGTCAGTGGCTATAAGAAAACTAAAATATTCTTTTTCATTCACACATAACTCTACTGCCTAATCCTGATACCGGAAGTGTCTTACACACTAATTACTCATTTACAGTAATAGTTGAATTTCATGTTTTGCAATAGTTTTGAAAACTTTATTAAGGCTGTTTGTTTCCTATTTCTTGTAATATAATTATAATAATTGTGACACTGTTTTCTCTAAATGTCAAGTACTTGCCTTGTAAACAACTACTATATTTTTTAAACTCTTGTGTAACTTACAAACATCATAAATATATAAACCTAGTGATTTGATGATTTTCTAGAATGAAAAGTGCACATTACTTATGAATTTTTCCTTTTGTTTATAAATCCAACTTTTTTTCAAACATTGCAACAGGCTTGTACACATGCAACAATATCATTGTGCAAACCTGAAGGCGGCAATTGTTTTTGGTGATATCTAAATTAATGTTTGATGAATAAATGTAAAAGAGAAAATAGCTTTCATTCAGCAGAATGAATTTGTGATTAGATATGGAATTTATTTGGGTAAAGTTTCGATATCATGTTGCTGTCACGATCTTTCCAAGTATGAGATGAGGCCATGCATTTAAGTAGCGCCGGGCTGCTGGGCTATCACAAGTGCTGTTTTAGTCAAAATGACAAAGGGATTTTGACAGAAGAAAATTAGCACTTGGTTTTGAATTTTTTTGTTTATCCTACTAGTACTAAATCACTACTTGAAAAGTTCGAATGATTAGAACCCACTGGCTTCTTTTTGCTAGTGGCACTCAAAAATTATGAATCTAGGTAACAGTTGTACAACTAAATATGTCACAGCGAAAAGAATGCAAGTGCCATTTCTTTCTATTTTTCTATAAAATTTATGCCCCTTTCTTGTATCTTGTTTAAATACAATATCATTTATAACAGTGATATTTTCACCTTGCTGTTTTACCGAGTCGAACAAACCATGCACATTAGTTACGCCATCTAAAATAAAGGTACCCAATTGCATCTGAAAAACGTTTATTGCATGTTAACTTAGGTAGCATTATTATCTCACTAATATTATGTTTAGTGTAGTGTGCCCTTTTTGTGGGATCTATGCCTTAATTATGATTTCCATGCCTACTGTTTTAATACAGAAGTTTTATTTAACTCTTTTTTTGGTATATAAAACAGTTAGGGTAGGGTGGGCATAAAGCCTTTTGGTGCCAAAACCCCTCAGGATTTTTACAGAAATGCCAACAGAGGATGTTACATATGCATGGTACAGTGAAAGGTCATAAGCAGATAAAAGCAGATAGGAATTTTATACGCAAAAGGACAAATGTAAAGGGTCCCCCATTGCATTTAACTATGCCTCATTTCTATCATCTAATTTGTAATGTACCACTAATCATTTTTTTTGCCAAACGCATGTTTTATATTTTATCCAAATTATAAAAGAAGTGGCCATAGAACCTTTTTCTTTGAAAAGCCAAAGTTCATAAATGCAGTAATTGAAGTTGGTATGACATATAAATTAATGATGATAAATTGATGATCAATTAATTTTGTTTGTTCCAAAAATCAAGATGTTAAATTTTTTGTAATTGAAAGTACAACACCATAGTAGGTGAGCTGTTTGTGCCTGAATTATATTTTCTGGTCTATAAAAATAACTTTGTGTTTGTATGCACAAAATGACACTGTAGGGTAAATAGCCCATAGGTTACAGAGTCTCTTTACCAAATTTAAGAAATTTTAACCTACCTCAAAATGTAGTAGCTGTAAAAATAATGTATTGTAGATTAAATTTATTTTACGTGAACACCACCTTGCAGAAATTACATTGTGGAAATTGTATGCTTTAAAATTTAAAGTGGGGTCTTCTGCCCAACCGCTGCACCACAAGTACTGACACTATAGGTTTTAAGAATTTACCATAATATTTTTTTGCATGTGTACAACAAATATAGCTTATATGACAGTGTGTTGAAGACGTACCCTAGCTTTTTTAGTTGAGCACCTGCCCTTTCAAAAGTATGTGCATGCCACTATTGATAAACATACATACATACATGTCAATGAAAGCCTAGAGATTGTGCACTAGGGCTTTTAAATTTTTTTTTGCTTGGGAATGTATTATGTGCAGGCCTTTGAAACTTTGCATAAAATTACAATAAATACGATACAAGAAATACATTGCAATTAGTTGAGCATTTTAATTGGCTTTCTCTGCTATTCTTTGTTTGCAGGTATGCAGTCACAGTCTGGTACTTCGATGAACAGGAACGCATGAAAGCTTTATCCAGATTTCAAAAAACAGGTATGAAGAAACAGAGGTAAAATTGTGGTATTCTTTGAAACTGAACCGTTCTTCCAACCAACACTGCAAAATATTTTTTAGTCATGGTGATAGAAATGACTGATTATATATGATATATTATTCGTAAATCCATGTGCGCATATACTATTTATATATTATAAAGTAGACATACATATTTTTCTGCTGTTTTGTTATTTGTTTATGATAGTTGTAAGGAACTTTTGAGTAATGCTTGTGGACATTGAAACTTTGAAAAGATGGTCAGTAATGAAAAACACCATTTTCACTTATTACATCTTCAAGGCAAGTGTACATGTATAATACATATGCAAGGGACCTAGGCAGGTGTGTACTTAATGCCACAGGTTCTACACATCAGTGCTTCTTGTACAGGTTTAAGTTTAATGTGTATTTAAACTGATGGTTGGTTTTAAGTTTAACCATGTTGGTCGTTTGTCAGTAAGGTTTTCCACACTCGGAATTTTTAACTGCCAAATACAAAACGATTTCTTAGACGCATTTACTTTTCTGTGGTCACTTTTAATGGAGTAGTGCCCTTCTAATTGTAATTTGCAATACAGTCATGTAGATATAATAGTATAGATGTACAAGGTTTACACACAGTATTAAATTTCTGTTTGATGTGTGTGTAATGCCAAGGCAAAATTGTTTAACTGATAATTGTTTAGGTCTGACTAAAAAGTTATTTTTAACCAATACTGTTTTACCCTTATCTTTGGACCTCGCCACTGCATCCATTCTCATTTTTTGGCTCTGGGAATATCCTCCTCAGCAGATGTGACTGTGGACAGTTGATTTTTTGAGTGGTGAGTTTCTTTTTAGCTATACTGCACAATTATGTATTTCTAAAGTTTAAGCCTTATAAAAAGCTAATTGTTTTTATATACTGGATTGAAAAGATAATTATTATTTCTGGAACTTGACGACATACGTTGAAAATGCAAGCATGTATGGCAATTGTAAATAATTGTTTAATACAGTTTATTTTTCTATGTAATATCAAATGGCTACATTCTAATCAACAGCTTATTGAGCTTTCGATTGTTTTTTTGTTATCTAAATATAGGTTGTGATTTTTTGGCCTTTCGATTATGCACAAACAGTACATAGGAGTCAATTTTGATTATGCACAAATAGTAGGTAGAGTGAGTTAATCATTATTTCTTAAGTTTGTTGGTTAAGTTTTATTGTTCACATGGCATCTTATACTTATTGCTAATATTTTGTTATGTAGTTTAATTTAAAGCAATAATATCCAGTTACTTTCCCCTTTATAGAACTATCTGTAATTTTTTTGAAATAGTGGGACTAGTGTAAATATTACTATACTTGGTGCTTTGCAATAGAGAGTAATTACTAAATTGCATCGTAGCTAAATGTATCGATTCGTTTATATTTACTACAGCAAATATAAAATGTTTATTTATTTGGTTACAAAGTATTTAAACATTTAACTAACTAAGTCCATACATGTATAACTTGTTTTATATTATTTGTCCAGTGATGTATTAAAGATAAGAATTTAACATAACATAATGTCATGTTCTATGACTATATTTATTTAGAGTATTACAGTATGCAGCATACAGGTAGTACTTCCATGTGTGCGTAATGTGCGATGTATGTTGACTGTTTCCACGTGTCCATGAATATAAAGCTCACAGTAGTCTTTGTCATTTCTGGTTGCTATTCGTGAAAACTGCCGTTGAACTATGAATAGCTGGAAGGCATGGCTCTGTCAAAATTTTGTCGCAATAATCTCAGCAGGGGCATTAGCTTATTATTGTACTGTTAGACAGAAGAGAAAGACAGTTTTGGGTGCACAACTTTTTCGGGGGAGAAAACAGAAGGGCACATATTACCACTTAATGAAAGAATTGCAATATATAATATATCTTTACTGCAATTAAAGCAGACATAAAAATTGCAAAATGAAATAACATTTACATACACAAAAAACAATGAACTACATCTAAAATTTTAGTATGCATGACAAATCAACAATTAAGAACTTCCAAATTAACACTAGAAAGGAATCGTACAATTCAAATTAATTTTATATTTATAGAATACATTACGATGTATGATACAACTAGATGCATAACACATATGTATACGCTTCTTCCATCTCTGAAAAACTGGAAAGAAAAAATATTGTGTAGGTGTCTTGAAATGACCAAATTCACCCGAACAGAAAGCCAGTTGGCAAAAATGATCACCAGAAACTTGAAAATTTGCTAAAGCACCTAGGCAATGGCAGCTTCCCATCTGTATATGGCTATGTAATGCATATTCAGACAATAGCAATGTGGATCATGTATTCAGTACACATGGAAACACTTCCAGGCATTTAAATACAGACTTTCGTATGCACATTACGCATTCATGGATCACGCGTCATGCATTGCATGTACCTTAAGACTGCAGAAATGTTGGTAAGCAACAATTACATTTACGTTGTGACTTATCAATGCTAAAATACTGACATTTTGTGTGCCACAAGTTTATATTATTTGCTTAATTGATAACTGGATTCATATCTATTTGAACATATATTATACTTCAAATAAAATAAACATTTATTGTATTATGTTATTTCCTATTACATGCAAAGTTAAATGTGTGAAATCAGTGCTAAGTAATCATACTACACTGTATTGACTTCTGACATAACTACATATTTTTAAAGATTAGCACATGTTTTTGACGTTTGTTGCTGTGGTGATTACTAGGAATGTTGTTCTTAGCATATATATTGTTGGGGTCGATTAGTGAATGTGCAGAATTATTTGTCAGTGTTTAAAACTGGAACAGTCAGACCAATGCAATGCAAATTATACAGTCATGTTGTTTCTGTCTTGCCGTTGTTCTTACGGCTTACCTTTGTATAGTCTAAAGCTCTTGGCATGCCTGATCAGCATACAAAATGTCTTTTTTCAGTTGTCAATTTGTTTACAGTAGCACAAAGTTTTTCAGTACGCTTCGGTACAAAATTATTGTCAATTTCAGTATGGGCACTGTTGGTACTGATGGGCACTGTCAATAATTGCCGTGAGACTTTTGATTAATCTTTATTGCTATTTAACTTTGGCATTTTGATTTATGAAGAAGTGCATTTGTAAAAATGTTTTTTCATTGTTTGTTTGTAAAGCAGATATTGTCAAACAACAGTCTGCTATACCTTTGTGGTGGCTCTGAGCCAGTGTACTTAATGCTAAGATAAGTGGGTCAGGTTTTTTTTAGTAAAAAACTGTTTTGATCAAGTTATCTGATTTATTTCTGTAAGCCTTTATACTTAACATCTCATTGCGTGTGTTGTGATTATTTTAAAGGTTGTTGAACAATCAAAAAATGTGAGTTTGTTTCCAAATTATGCTTTGAGTGCTTTCATAGAATGTAAGTGAGCAAATATTTATTTTCTTATGTTTATATGATGTGAATTGTTATTATGATATTATATATTTGCTTTTGCTTGCCAATAAAACTTCTGAAACAAAAGTTTTTTTTCGTGTTCGTCAAGTGAGTACTGTAATTAGCAGGCAATCTAGACAATGATTACGTAAAATGTCTCTCAAAACAAAAAGGCAAGGAACCAATAAGCCGTAGTGTTAACATGTTTTAAAATAATATTAAGACTGTGACTTATTCTTGCTTCCCTGCCTTTTTGTTTTGAGAGGCTTATCGAATTGATTAAAAATAATACAAATTACCATATGCAGCCATTGTTTTAAGAAAATAAGAATACGAAATAAGTAGCACTCTGTAATGCTTCCATTTTTGTCACTGGGTAGTCCATATGCTTTCATAAGCACCATTGCATCCATACATAAATTATTATTACACTATTAAACGTTAAAGTCAAATTTCTTCCATCCTGTACCCTGAAATATTATTGCACCGACGATATTAGATACAGAAAATTACTACAAATGCAACGATATTAACAATCAAAGATTTTTCCGGCGCAAAATGTTTTACGTTGATAATAATGTAATTTGGAAGTACAGTATAAAAAACAAATCGCATTGTGATTACAATGGCTTATTTTATATTTTTCCAAAAAATTGTATCAGTCAAAGCACAATTAACGGAATTAGGTGCATATGGCTTTTTTCTATTTTTTGTGTGGCATAGCCTATAAAGCCATAATTTATCTGGGATCATTCGCTTACATAGCACCTGAGCCCAGATAAATCAGAGCCATTACGCACCTGGCACTGCATGCACTGAGTAGCATAATTATATTGCTTACTATTTGGCTTCACTCCTTTTGCATCGCCTTTGAGTAGATCATTTCTCAAAATATAATGTGACCCCAAAGCTAACAGGCATAATTAATTTTCCGGAATACAGCTCATCGATTCATTTGCAGATATTGTCAGTAGATTCGGTTTCTCGGCGTTGAAATGAAGCCAAGTTTTTATCAGAGAGCAAACATAATTATGCTTGACATAAAAACATTGATCGACCAATTGAATAGAGGAGTAAATCTAGCTACGCGGCATGTCACGAGAAGGCACGCGAACAGAATAAGTGAAAACGAAAGTAGAAGATTAGATACACTAGTGAATACGTGTCACGTCCAGATACTTATCCTCATAGAGGGATAGGATGGGGGGGGGGGATAGTTGACAGTGCGAAGTGTGAAACTTTCACTTTTAAGTCCCAGTTATTTACCGACCGAAAGCACTGTATAACACGAAGCTACACCTACTTATTATTAACATTTACATTACATATACAAGCAAAGACAGGGAGGTCGATTTAAGGAGCTAGCTGGATTCCTTTTCTGTATTTAACAACAGAATTAGGCCTATTCCTAAGCTTCATTGGCGGTGCTCAGTATCCGCGGGGGAATTTTACAAAACTAATCATAACGTTTTTCAGGCGTTGGTTTGTTCCCCCATAGTTTCCTACTCCCACTCAGGGGTGTAGTAGAGGGGTAACGTCGGATGACTGAGTTACCTTATCATCTGCTTAATACAATTACCACCTCTGTTATCTAACGGTATTGCGTTACATATTTAAAAAAGATCCTTATCTGCAAGATAAGTGCAGTTAAGTACATGATATCTGCAGTTACCCCACTTATATTACTACACCCATGATTCCACTCGGTGCACTCATGCAGATGTTAACAAGCATATTTTTCAAATTCCAAGTTGTCCTTGAGATCGATACAGAAATTAATTTATGAAACATGAATTGCAAATAATGCAAATGTATATCATGTGTGTCACCTTGGCCATAATATCTACAAACCTTTAACTCGGAGTATTTATATCAGAAATCAACCTAGTTTGTGATATCACTTTTTGCCCGTTACCGTATCTCTGGTTTATGCCTTATAAACACCATCTGTTTCTTGCCATTTTTTACCTTCCCGCAATGTTTAAACTCAGCACACTGTGTTAATTTTCTATTCGTCATTTTAGATTAAAATACACGAGCGGTTTTACCCATTTATTACAAAATTATAAGCTGCCCACCCCTTTATCGACAATAGATTAGTCCTGTAGAAGCCACGAGAACAGCGCCTGGCACAGTAGTCACGTGACATAGTAGATACTAAATCGGTTGATCAGTGAAAGTCGGTGAAAGTGCGAATTGGGCGCATGCGTCAGCTGTTCCCAATAGATGCCTGGTACTAATACAAGAATAAGGAGAATATAGATTTGTATCCTAGGTGAAACTGTCCTTAACAAATGTAGGGCGCCATGAAAGAGCGGTTCGAGTGATGTTATGAGAAGCATTCAGATTTTTTGTGCCGTGGAGAACTCAGTTAGTGCGTGGCGTTAGTTTTTGTGTGAAAAGCATTGTTAAGTATAGCGCTTTTTGATACAGACCTATTCGAGATAAATTACACTATTTAGCAAAGAGTTTTATTTGTTTTAATCAGTTATTCTTATAATAAAGGATGAGATTTTAAATAAAATCATTTTAAGTAAGGGTATAAAATTATAGTTTCCCCTTTGTTGTCTGCAGATGGTGCTGAGTGATTTGCAGCATTTACTACACCAAGGTGTGTGGATAACTAATATTGCCTTCTATAGCACTGCTGTTGAGCAAGTAGTTATAGAGTATCTTTATATTAAAAATACTTTAAAACAAAGATTTTTACTTATTCTGTGGGCACAATTAATGAATAATCGGTTTATAAAGCTATTTAATACGCATCTTTTCAACAAGTGACTTCTACTCATCCTATATTTATCACCAATTTGAAACGATAATAAATTCTTAGAGTTTTAGCAGTGCAAACCAGTTGTCAGCAACAGATTAAATGGAATTGAATACAAGAAAGAAGAAAGCGGGTGGTGTTGAAATAGAGTTGGAATAAATAAGTGCAACCAGGAACTGATACATATCTGTCGCCTCTATGCATACGACTCAGTGTTTGAAACAATTTTATGGACGAAACGGCATTCGGCAATGGAACTCAAAAGACGTCGCACGTACGAGTGTATCAATCATTGAATTTGAAGAAGTTTCGAGCCTAACAGCATGCTAAGCATGTTTCCACCACTGTGTCAACTCCTGGAACAACTTAATGCAATGTGATGACTAACATCAGCTCGGTACAGATCTGCGAGTCAGAACTGACCGACAAAGACACAGAGGACATCATAGATGTGTTGAACCAGAACACTCTGCAGATATTGTCATTGCGAGATAGTCATGTCAATCTGGAACAGTTCAAGAGGTTAGCAAGAGCAGCAGGGTGCTGCAGTTCCATTAGAGAGCTGTACTTTAGTACAGGAATAGTAACTGACATTCAAAGACTCAGGCTTTTGTGCACATGTCTTACAGAAAATGCATCTGTTAAAGTTTTAATGTAAGTTTTTTTTTGAAAATTTTCTTATTCTCAGGTGGCACAAAAATGCGCCAAACTTTTGATCACAAAATTATAAGGTTCACAATACGGAATCAAATGAAAATTGCCAACGATGTTACAGCACTTACGTATAAATGCATAAAAATTCCAAAAACACAGAAGTTTTAAAACAAGTCAAAAAAATAAATACTGAAAAAAAACGTTTGTGTGTCACTATTGCTAAAATTTACAGCAAGTGCTCTACGTGTCCACGATTTTCATTGCAAACTAGATGAAGGCATTTCTTCCAACACCTGACACAGTTTCTCACATAAGGTGTATTTGATCCCAGTACTCAGCAAGTTTTTGTTTTGGTTCCTCTGCATCAAATGTATTTCTGCAGGCATCGTACACTTTTTCTCTAAGGGAATGCCAAATACCACTATCTGCAGGGTTAAATTCCACTCTTTTCTAGGGAACAAATCTCTATCAGTGCTTTATTTTGTGTGCAAGAGAATTTTAAATTTCACAAGACATAGTTCAAATGAAAATTGGATTTCTGTGCAATACTGCACACGGGCTTGGGTTGTACCGTTAGTTGATATTTGTGAATGGCCAGGATGGTACCTTGGGGATGCCAGTTATAGAAATGAATACACGTGCTTGATCGAGATGCACACACACTGCCTATTTCACTAAACAGCCGGGATGGTAATTACTTCATCATCAAAACATCGACCAGTGACTGTTCTGCAGTTTATGATTAGCTGGCATTGTTCAGGCATTTAGTTTTTTAACATACGACAGCTTTCCGGTCATATCTTGAAAACCATTAAACTATGCGCATGTAAGTTTTGCAGCCAAAAGTTAATGTATTTTAATATCATGCTGTGAAATTTCAATTTTGTATGGCACTTGCAAATAATATCATAGTAGTCTGAACTTCAGCACATTTTTTCTGTGCCACCCAATATTAATACTCTCCATGATACCTTCCAGAGTATGTTTTTAATTGCCTTTAGCTTTTAACTTTTTCATGCTAATACCAATAGAAAAACGTTATGTAATATTAGTAAATGTTAATTTTGAAGCCTTAAACTGCTTCGATTTTTGCCCCATCAGACACCCAAACATAGTGTCAACTATTGCGTTTAATGGACAGCTGATTAGATCTAGGCAAATCAAGATTGAGGTGCTCCTAGAACAATACTCTAAAATTGATTAGTTGACAGACAAATTTAGAAAACTCATTAAATCACAAGTTTCTTGCTACCTGTTCATATGCAAATTTTTTATGTTCAGTTATCTGTGGCAATAAACTGGCCAGCTTTCAATGTCCATGTATTTTCAAGGGCAAGTGCGTCAAAATAGAAAAGTTACATTGCAACTCATGCAAACAGTGCATCAACTTAACTTTTATTGAACACTCTAGACTTGAACATCATCCACTGAGTGAAGGGGAGGCTCTGTTACTTTTCGATGCTCTGAAGATACACCCACCATTGACTTCGCTTTCACTTATGGATTGTGACCTGACTGATACAGCCATTGCTGGAATACTGAACACACTCAGATGGAGAAATTGTCTTCCTGGTACGTACATGCATTAAAAATATGACCTATATTTGAAAATGCTTAGAGGACAACCATGAAATGTTTCAAATAGTTTCAAAGTCAGAAAAGTTAAACACATCGAATACTTACTGTTAAGCTCATTCGTATTGTAGCTTTGTCTTATACATGAACAACATTCTTTTTTATTCGTAATAAGGATTCTGTTTCAGGATTGGTGAAACTAAATCTGTGCAAAAATCCACGCATCACTCAGCAGGGATGGGAACACCTGGCAACTGGAATCTCATGTGGGACAGATCTCCAGAAGTTAAACATATCCAACAACAATATTGGCGATCGTGGTGCCATTGCCTTGTGTGTGGCAATTGCAGGAAACAGAACACTGGAGTACATTGCTGTAGAAAGCAGTTGCATATCAGAAAAAGGTGGAAAGGTGAGAAAAATGTCTTTAATTTTGGGTACATGGAAATATCATTTTAATTGTGAAAATAGAAAGCCTTCTGAATGACATACGAGTAATAATTTTTATGTATTTTCAGGCATTCTTGAAACTATTGGAACTTTTTCCATACCGGCTTCGGGAGTTGAGGCTGGCTGACAACCATATCGGTAAGATGCTGATGATGCAGATAAGTTCCAATTTATTGGCGCCACCTATTGCCAAGTAATAAAAAATACAGATGCATGCTTTTGAGTAAAAGAAGTTGTCTCAACAATATTCACATGTACACCTTGTTGTTCTTGGATGTAGTATGCTAGATGTCACTACGGAAAGTTGGTAATAAAATGTTAAAATTAAGTACAAGTTGTAAAGAAGTAGAAACCTTCTGTACACCTATTATAGGAATAATACAAAAACTTAAATAAATAACAAACCACAGATGTTTTCTAATAGCTTATATTATGTTGACCTTATAGCTGTCAGATTTAAAGATGTTTTTCATTACTATGACGATCAATAAATAATATGGACACATAAACACCTGACATACCATTATTTGAGCTGTTCATGTACATGGAGAATTGGATATGCAAAATTTCATGCATTTGCTCACTCGTTTTTACAAATTATGAGCGTTATTGTTGCACACACGAGGCACCACGTGAGAAAGGTTATCATATAGTTGGATACAAATAATGTTAATTCCACTGTTTGTTCTATAGTGAAAATATTGAAGGAACACCCTGCAAGCAATGTAGAAAATATGCTTTCTACATGTTGAGCTTCAGGTTTCAGGACCAATTAGTTTCATCTTTAAAAAGCAAAATGTATTGAAAATTTTTGCTTATTTTGAAAATTCTTACTTTCAAAAAGAATTTCTGAGGTTGCTCTAAGCTCGTACTATTCATGGTCTGAATGAAAATGCATTGAAAGGAAAATGTGCAAAATTCGAATAGGGTAATTGACTTTTAAGTATTTAGCCAGTATTTGACTGCTAACAAAGTTTGGGTTAATGAACTGAACATTTATAATTGAAAGCGCTTGCAAATGGAACAAGCATGCAGATTTTCGAAAAGGTTAATTATTTCTAAGTTATTTTGACAATATATTTTATCGCTAATGTATCACCAGATGATACTGATTAGAGTTTAAAAATCTTAAAAAATGTTCACACAGAATTCCATTGCTTATAAATAAATAGCTGTATTTTAATAAGCAAAAAGTATCAAAATGTTCTACAGGAAATGACAATCACAGTGCACTATGAAAATTGTGACAGATAAGATTTCTTTTCACTCATAATAATTCAGATCTGCTTTCTCAAACATTTCAAAAACAATCGTCATTAGTCGTGAGGAAATCACATCTGTACAATAATATTGCTGTTGGTGTAAACACAATGTGATACAGAAAATGATGAGCGTGGATATCATAATTCTTATGTAAGCTTATTATTACGCAGCTTCACCATGTATATATACAGTACACTACACACCTACATTCTGTTTGGTTTACAAATATACACTCATGTAAGTTTTTTTTAATGAAAAACTGAATTAACTGTTTTGTGTAATGTGTTAACAGCACTTTTTCGATTTATCACAGTCTGTAATCTAGCCTCAGTTATCACAATATAAGTTTAACTATCACTGATTGGTCTTAGACAAAATTATATAAAACTTCCAGTACAGCTGCTCTTTTAGTTATTCAAACTTCTTTCTTATAAAAATACGAAAAAATAAGTAAAGGTATGTAAAATATGTAAAACATAATTTAAATCACAAATATATGATTCCTGTGCAAAATAGCATTTTTGTTACAGTTTAAATGAAAACGTTTGCCCAAAATTCTACACAAATACTTACAATCTCTGTGCACTGTAATTTTTTATACTGCGAAAAATCTAATCTATCTATTACTTTGGCATATATTAAAAACAAATGAAATCAACCAAACCTTGCAACAATTCAATCATGAATCAGCTTATGAAAATAGCAGTCCTTCTGATAATGCAATCTGGAACCTAATGCTTCAGTTAGGGCTTCCTAACTACGGGTACTGTTCTGACGACACATTTGCTTTAGCTAGGGCTTCCTTGAGAAATGAGAGATAAGCTGCAGTGACTGGGTCTTGAAATCTAAAAACAAGAAAAAACATTTAAAGACCAGTTAGTACATATAGACTTACATGGTATTTAAGGCACTAAAACTAGAATTTTAACATGAAAATAATAATTTGTGTAAATGATAAGGATCAAGTGTCTCTTGCTGATCAATGCTGTACAGCTCAAATACATTGTTCAAGTTCACATCAAAAAGACTTCAGGCAAAGCACACTTGAAAAAATGAGCAATACTTTTTAAGCTAGGAGAAGACCATTAATATAGCTCAGTACATTTCTCTGGAAAGTTTGAATCATTTTACAGCTAGTCCCAGAAAACAACAAACAGTCACTTGTCAGATAGTCTGATGATTTACTTGGTTAAGCTACATTAATGGGCTGATACTTCTCAAGCTCACAGCTTACATTAGTTACCTGAAAGTCGCAACTATCTATAAAAATGACAAACCAATTTTTGAAGTATCATTTAATTATTTATGTCTTTTGTAAAGACAACTGAAAGAAAAAACTTAGCTATTTACTAATGCAACTATACAATTGATGATTAAATAAAAGACCAAAACCATAAAAAAAGTGATGTCACTGCCCTCAAGTGGTGAAGCCACCTCTCCATGAGAATAATACTGAGCCATAACTATGCGGCATTAACTTCTACCCTGACTTACAAATTCTCACAACTGCGCAAGTTTGTGCTTTCACTAGTCTGTACATTCCGATTTTAAATACCATAATTAAATTTATGCACTCAGCATCACTTCTCATTAAAGATAAAAATAATATTCAGAATAATGAAACAGAAATAGGAAATATGTCTCAGTGGATAAGAAAGGAAGTGATCAGAATTTACTAACATAGTGAGAAAACTGCTATTCATTTCTGCTTCATCCAGCAAGTCATTAGCATTTATGTGATGCAAAACAGTTCCATTAGGTGTCAGCACTATAGTTTCTACAGGAAACTTGTATGCCCTGAGCATGGCTGCTGCCACTACACTGATAGCAGAAGTATTATCTTCACGGATGTAAGTCTGAAAATACAAAGCAATGTTGTATTATATAAAACAAAATGGATAACAAGATCCAAAGTGAAATGAAACTAAAAGCTGGTAAACTTTTTAAAAAAATGCAATGCAGACTTTAGACATACCCGTAAATGATAACACTCTTGTGTTATCATTTACACAAGAAAGTTGAAATTTGAAAAAAAAATTAGAAGCAAAATTAAAGTTAAATAAGTAGATTTAGATGTAGTAGACAATACTTATAAAAATTAGGCTAAAGACTGAATACAAATAAGCTTAAAGAACTGCACCAGAAATATGAGTGTTTCAATGCTAGTTTAGAATAGAATTTAATTTAACAATTTAAAAGCGAACGTGTTGTACAAATGCTTTCTACTTCCGAGTAAAAATGAACCCATTGGCTATAGATATTAGATAGTTCTACATTTTTAAGCTTAAAACACACATTAAACAAACCTCCAGTTCAGCAACTAATGACCATGAGCTGACAAATGATTCTTTTAGAATGTTAATTACGGGCGGACTAGCGAGAGCAACATCACGCAAAGTCCGCCCACTTCCTCAGCATGACTGGTCATCTAGCGCACCCCACAACAACACGAAGTGAATGAGTTGATGGCTAGATACATGTTCGAGAGCTTCTTCTAATGAATAGTATTTAATCTGAAATGTGAAAATTCAATTAAAACAAAACAAAAATGGTTGTCTTGTGAAACTCTGAACAAATATCTAGGAAATAAGATTAAATTTAAATCTAGTTAGTTATGTTAGCTTTAAATACTTTTACCCTTTCAGTGAAGTAGATGTATCAACTTTTCCTGTTTATCTTATTGAGTCCATTAAGTTTTCATAAAGCTAATTTTATCAACAGACTAGTAATCATTTGCAAGATTGTCTTTTTAATAAAATTTGTATTTTCATAGAAAAATTAGTTATCAATTTAACACATTAAACTTTTTTTGACAACAGCTCGAGTTGCTTTTCAAACAGTCTGGAGGTCACAAATCTAATTTTGAGCAACTTTCCTTCAGGCTAAAACGATTTAAGTCATCTCTTGCAACAAACAGTCGGATTCTACAAAGTGCTTCGATGTTTAGCTGTTCTTCTTTGGAGTGATGATCACAGTCAAGAAATAATGGTGTATGCTTGACTGCAAAGTCAAGCATTGCCAAGTTTTTTTTGCTTATTGGATAAGCGACCACAAGAAATACTAATGTGTATGGTAGTCCAAGTATTTTTATCACTCAGAGAGAGTCTTTACACACCCAACATGGTCAAGGCATAACATATCTGCCAGTCAGCAAGTTCATTGTCTGATTTCAGGAAATATGATTGATAAAAACTAGATTCTAGTTCTGCAACACTATTAACAATTAATAGTAGACCTGGTGCTTTTAGTGCCAGATACAGAACTGCATTAAAATTATTTGTGTGCCCACTCGAAATGCAGGTTGATTAAATGGCCTGCAACAAGATGTTATTTTTCTGGCTAGAATACCTTGCAAATCTGTTACTAAAAAATTTGAGTTGCATCACCTCATAAGCTTTAATGAAAGAGTAAGACCAAACAAACAAATCGACTCACCATACAATTACTCAGTTATGCCTGGCAACCATTGAGCACTTACCTATATACCTACATTTTGTACTCTGACGGTGCTTGCACTCATGCTCTTATTATATAAAATGCAATTATAATTGATACATCTACAAACTACAAATTTTGACAAAATTTCAAGGACTCGTTCATTCCACTGAGAGCACAAACACAAGTTTGATTAATTGTAAGACTGTATAATGTTGTCAAAGATAATAACTGTTGTACTGGCCTTGCAAAAAATTGAAAAAATAGATCATTTGTAGATGGTGCTTGCCCCACTCCAGCTGAAAACTAATTGACATGGACACCTTTTTTGGACAGTTGAGGTTGTGCTGACGTACTTGATTAAAATGGAAAGTAAAAACTTTCCATATTTTTTGTGCAATGTGTTTTAACACTTAAAACCTATTAGACATCATTTGCCATCCTAAGTAAACAAATGCAGATGGGCGTCTAGGAAAGTCTTTAAATTTTGTACATCATTTTAAGCACTTGAATAAATTGTAAAATCTCTTGTCTAACCATCGAAAAACAAGGCGAAAAGATTTTCTATGCTGCCTCCGAGAACGCGAGTAGAAAACGTTATGTAGTTTTTTGCAATATGCTCAAAAAATGTTATTCTTCAGTAGCTAAATTCCACAAAATGCATACTGTTTTTTATATTTTTTGCAAATAGGTACTATATTAGTTGTTTCAATGCCACAGAGAAATTAGCTGAAACTTCAAAGCCAGGTGCTGTGCATTTTGTGTAACTGTGAACCAGTTTTTGCAAATAACTTAGACTATCAATACACAGCTAACAATTATCATATAAATAAATCTATAGTGGGATTTGTAGGTCGTGAAAAGATAAACAAAATGGCATAAAGTCTGTATGTTTAGCACATTCCCAAAAAAGTATACAAATGCTTAAAAGTGGGCATTTTTGCACTGTCATTGCAGAAATCCCTGTTTCTCAATGTCTAGCTTCTAAATATTAATTAAAGCTTTTAAAAACACTGATGAATATTTAATTGAATTTTTGTTTTGTCAGTGTGGTTGATGCAAACCGCCTAAAAAAAAATCTTGAAAACCAAACTCACTTCTTTAAATGGATACATATGAGCTGCCAACAGTTCTTTTGCCTCACTGAAAGTGATTTCCTTCTCCCAAACCAGTTTCTCTGCTTCCTTATGTTCCAATGGCACAAAGCGGTGGTCTTTTTTCACGCCATTCACCTCTTCGCAAGCAGGTGCAGATGGCGCGGTGGAGCGCAGCTCCATTTGGGCAAGAAAGCCAATGTCTACCTCCACGTTTTCGGAATCGCTAGGTCCATTAAGCCATTCCATATCTGCAAAAGGGAATTATCAAAATACGTTACCACCGAAATTATGCCTTTCATTCACGATACACTACATAGACTTTTCAGACATATAGCCCTGTCACGATGATCAAAATTCAAAGATCATAAAATAATGTGATGAAAAATGCACTATATAAACTCACCAACATTGAGTTGCCTGTCATTTGGAACAAACAAGTGAAAATCTAAGATTTTTGTGGAATCTCGATTTAGCGTCACGTGACCTGTGAACTGCGCTGGAGTGAACCAGAAGGGATAATGAGGAAAATGATTGAGCTGGTATTCCGCATGAATTCTGAAATAAAGATCTGACATTTTGCGAAAATCTAAAAATTTCTGTCTACTTCTCCAAATTGAGTGAACATCAGTGTACCTTATTGGACATAATATTATATGACACATTGTTTATGAATGAAGATAATGCTTGACATTGAACACTACTGGACAGAACACAAAAGATATTTTTTAACAGCAATTAATACTTGTCTACATGTTAGTTTTGAAATTGTTAGTATTTCATAGGCCAATGGAAAACGGCCAATTTTAGCACTTTATAAGTGATGAGTATAAAAGGTTAAGGATGTCATGAAGTTATGCCAGAACCAGAGCTTCGAAATCGAATCTGAATTGGAGCTTTGATTCGATTCACTGAAGTTCTTATGTCACTTTAGATACGACACAATTTTGCAAAGTTTAAAAAAAATCAGTTTAGCTTTGGCTGCAGCGGCAATTCAGTATCACTTATTACAAAAGCAATTATACGTTCTTTTACATTTAAGTTTTGTGGGGAAAATATTTAAATCGCAGGTTTTTTGATAATTTTCTCTTATTTGAAATAAGCAAATGTCGCATTATTTAGTTTCAGTAGGTATCCGTCTCATGAAATCCTACGCGAAAGCACGCACCACATTACAATTTTAACTGCTAGTTTCAACAAAAATGCTAAGTGTTTAATATTGCAGAATAACTGTCAGTCGTGCTGCTTACTGCTCAGTCAGGCCATCTGCAATCCTTTTTCATGAAAATCACTGCTGGCTGCCATAATTTGATTAAAAATTGCATAGATTTAGATTAGAATAAAATTGGGTTTAGAAACGAGTTTAAAAAATCCAGATTTGAAGTTGATTCGGTTTCAAAAATTATTTTAAATTTTTCATCCCTACACCAAAGCAAGGGGTAAAATTGGTTGTACTATAAAGTGAGGTATTCTTTATCTCACATTTATCTGCAATACCGAGCACTTATTCAAAAATTTTTGAATCTAGATATATCGGGAAATATATGAAAGCTTAATTTTTAAATGATCGCGTCTGTATGCAGAGGAAATATGCAAACATATCTGAAAGTCGCCGAGATACCTCTGCTAGTTTAGTTCAAAGACAGCCTTATTAATCATTCATGTTTCAGTTTTACTATGACCATCCAATTTGAATAAAATTTGCATTTGAACTTTCATTAAAAAATTGCTACTCAAACAGTTTGCAATAAAAAAATTTAATTTGCATCAACTCAGCCAACTCGAATCTAGTTATTCGTTTCACCTTCTACGTCTTACTTGTTGCCCATTACTATAATATTCACTACTTACCACTAAGTATTCAGTTGCATACCTAAACACAACATCAATATACTGCTCACTTACAGCTCGTACTACTGCCATAGAGCCCTGTGGACTAAATCTAGTATATAAGAAGACATGGGGATGAAACATAGCAAGCAGTCTGTGTAACGTCACCTAAAATGAAGAAAGCCCTTTTTAGATGTTATCAGTACTAATTTGGTCTTTCATGCAGAGGCTTTCATTTTTTTGCCTTTTCTTTTATCGCGAATACATTCAGCAAAATAGTTCCGTAAAGATTAATAGAAGCATGTTATACAAATTAAATATTACAATTGTATGTTTGTTTGGTTGTTTTTGCCTGTTATGGCAGTAAGCCCACTAAACACCAACTGTCCAATAGATTTCCATGAATCTTTATGGAGAAGGTGGGTATTAAGTGCCAAAATGGGAATCTTTTCACCAGTTCCTTTTTTGGCAAAACTTGACCGAACACCACGTACAAAAAAAACATTCGTGAAACACTTTGTGAAGGTCTCAGAGGGAGTGTTTAGTACCTTTTTTGTTATCTCTATCTGGACAAACAACTACAGAGATCTACATCCTACAGAGCACAATCTAGTTTTATTATAGAAATCAGTTGCATCAATATAACATATTTGCCATTTTTTTCTATTTTTCCATTTGTGCCATTTTTCTCCGTGCAATTTTTAAATACTTTTCCATTTCTGCCATTTCTTCCGGTGCCATTTTTACCCATGCCATTATTTCCCCGTGTCATTTTTTCAGTGCCACTTTTACTGCGTACCATTTCTGTCACTTAAGTGTCGTATTTCACTCGATTGTATTTGATAACAAGTTAGACTCTGATACTGCCAGATTCCTACTTCAGTGCTCTCGTCAAGTTCTTTTTTTACTCAAAAATTAACAATAACCACAAACATTTTAAGCCCGTATTAACTCTACAAAGAAGCTGGGCAAACAACTCCATGGCAGATTTCATTCTAGGAACAGTTAGCCAGTAAGTCTTATTATGCATAAAGACAGCACCTCCTCAACATTAACAGTATAAAGAATATAAAAATAATATAAAATAGCATAAAACACTATAATAAATAAACAAAAATAAATTCTAGTTCTAAAAAATTATAATTCTAATTAAGTTAAACAATTAAGTTAATTCTAATTAATTAAACGATAATTTTGGTCGTTTTCGTAAATTAAAATACAGTTAATGACATTAACAGTAAAACTATTGAGTATTGATTATTTCCATTGAGACATCCAAGGTCTTAGTGGCTAGTAGGTATCAGAGATGCATGGATAGCATATTTGCAGACATGTCAATGTGGAATCTGCACTAATTTTGTGATTTTGAGTACCACGGATGGCGAATTTTTTTGTGGATATGCAGATCGCAGAATTTTAATGCCTGAATTGTAAATTTTACCCGAAATTGCAATGCACATGTAGCATAAGATTTTAACTGTTTACATAAAAACTTTACGGAATTTCACTAAAATATTTTGTTTGTAACAATAATGGTTTGCGACATTGTGGTGTGGTGTGAGTTGTCGTTGTTGGTTTATGAGCAAAATTCTTTTGTTTAATTTCTCGCTTATAAAACTACTTTGCAAGGGTAAAAGTGATATCCATGCATCTCCGTAGGTAGATGTGCAAGCAGCATGATCAACATTTTTATACTTTCATCACAAAAGGTTTCGGTGCAGTTTGTTGCTTGTACACACTGAACTAGTTATAAGTTAATACTCATAGAAAATGAAATTTGAAAGTGCAAAGGAATCACTAGTAAATCCCAAAGAAAGCAAAAATGTTGAATACAAAAATAAAAGCAGTCAATGACTCACTTCCATTTCGTGCACGCGTGGAGGAAAGTATCTGTTGCTTGACAACTGACCACCTGTTAAGGATATTGAAGATTTCACCAAATTCCAAACATGACCAACCTCAAAATGACCATCAACTGGAACAAAAATTGAATAATGCTTGGCAGCGAAGTTTAGCCATTGCTTGGTGACGCCTGTCCAATCTTTAAGACCTTTAAGAGCATCCAAGTGGCCCTGCCAAAAAAGCATCATCGAAAAAGAACTATCAGTAACAGCCATTTACTGATAAATGCCAGTTATTTCAGAGAAATATACCAGGTCCAGTATACTAGGTAATAGTGAAAATAAACATTATAAGACCTAATTTCACTATTTTCCTAACCGTTTCTAAGTTTTATATGCTTCACAAACTAAGCAATATACCTTTTTACCATATATATGCCATTTTTTGTCGAACAAAATCTTAAATTGTATCTAACACATTAATACGCAAATTTCTGAATGTGTGACATCAACGAAACAAAGAATAACCAATTGACATGCACAAAATTATTACTCACTGGGACACTGTATGATGAAGCAGAGTCTTTGCTCATTGTTGACAAGTTTATTGGCAGAAAGTATGACTTTATGGTAATCATCTGATCACTCAAGGAAATCTGTTGGTCATATTCAAATGGTTTCTAAAATACGAAAAGTTTGTAACATAAATTTATGTAAAAATAAGGAACTAGTATAAAAGTGGTTGATGTTCACCACTAAAAATGTTACAATGTACTCTACATCTGAAAAAGAAACTTTTGAAGCTGTAATGAGAAACATTTGTAGCTGTAATGACAATTTTATTAATATTAATATCAATTCTGTTTCATTAGCTTTTCTATGTTTTTATATCACGAGGAAGCAACATTCTCTTATACAAATAAGCAAACTTGTAAAAACTATGGCAAAAATATTACCGTAACATTTTCTTCTCGTAACAGATGAGCAAGTGGCTCAAATTCTTCCAAACTCAAAACACCATCATCATTGCGATCATATTGTCGAAAGAGAATCAAGCCATCCAGACCTATGTTATTAATAATATCGGGGTTGAGACTTTTGTCTTGATGTCTGGATAAAGAAGTTGGACATACAAAAAAGAACATCCAGGAAACCATCAATAATAAAACAGTAAGTAAAAGAGGACAGCACAACTTCCAATGTCTGAGTACATCACTATTTGAGAAAATCCTCGAGCCTGCGACATTATCAAGAGTTGAGTTTAAAGTATGTCCTTCATTTGTCCTTTTCACAACTGAAGTACCTTCATTGTAGTCTGCTACAGTGTCTTTTTCACATGGGCAAAACTGGCTTGATTGTTGTGAGGCACCTTCTTCTGTAGACAGTGGCGAGTTTGTATGGCTGGCCTTTCTTTTTCGTACAACAAACTCTTTTGCCATATTCATAACTAGAAGTTGTATGTGTGATATGTGCCGGCAATATTCTAAACAATAAAACAATTATCAATTACACATTAAAAAAACAAGCTGTAGGATGACAAGCTGTAGTTTGATTTCTTGTCAGCAAAGCCACATGGTAAATCAATTACAATTAATAATACAATAATGACACAGACTGACATGAACTTTCTGGTTAAAGCTGAATGCAGTGTTTGCTGTAACAGTCAGTAGTATAACCCCATTAATTAATTAAAAGGCTCAGTGCCAGACTGACAATGGCCGGATATTCACAACAAGAAAATGTGGTACTTTTCTAGGAGACGTTCTAGCGATTCGGAATCAAATCTCAACGACTGGTGTCAGTTTCAAAAAAAATAAATAAATAAATAAATTTTATCTGAGGTGTCTCGGTAAGCTTGTGTTGTTAAAGGAGTACAAGCACTTTGCTTACAGTAATAACTATTATTATATAATTTACTAAGCATATTTAAATTAAATCATCATTTAAATAAGAGAAGTTTGAATGTGCATCATTAAGAACTACTTATTTAAAGGAAAACAGGATGATTCTTCATATCACATCTCATTTTGAAGTATGGTAAAAACTATTTTAACAACTATAATACGGCAAAGCATTTCTGATAATTAAATAATAATAATTAAATTACATATCAAATAATATAATAATTAATTAAATAAGAAATGTGTTTATGATAATCACAACTATTTCGATATAGTTTCAGATAAAAAGCTTTCAAATAATATAGGTGTGTAAATGCATATTGTGTATAAAAACAATGGTCCATAACCATTTTTGTGCACGGAAAGAGTTGAAATCCATTTTATAGAACAACTGAGTAATGTTCATTTTATGCAAACTAGTTTGCAATCATATTGCAAAAGAAACACTCTGAGAGTTGATCACTCTCAACACAAAGAAATAGTTTTGCAAGCATTCTGGGCTTTTATTCATGGAATCCCATTTTGGAAATCTTTTAGGTGCAACAACTGAAAGAAAGAAAATAATGACTCTTTTGTTAGTACGGGCATAGAAGTTTGTGCTACATATTCTCAATAATGACTGAAAAACTTCTGGTTAGTTTGTTTCAGGTTGTATTTTAAATTATGATATCAGAGATTAGGGCTGTAATGATAACCCTAAGTTATGATACAATACATATCACGATACTAACCTCATGATACACATTGAATTAATGTTTGCAGGTTTTAATAAAAAACTATTGATTTAAAATATGCTGGTGCATTTTCTAGTCCACATTTGCTGCAAGTCATTTTAGATACTTATAAGCAAAAACGTAATTAGCCTATTATGCATTATTATAAACACATTGCACCTACTTATCAGGTCTACCTGTGTCAAGGCTAAGCTGCCTACATATATGCTGCACTGATTGTTACGCTACAGCTTAAATTATTTTACACTGTTTTTAGCATCGGACAGTCAAGTTTGTGTTAAATATCAATGATTCACATTATTGCGATACTGGTGCAATTTGACAATACGCATATCGTTACAAAGGGTATCACGATGCATCGTTACAGGCCTATCAGAGATATTATATCCGTCTTTGAACAGCCACTGCATTAGTATGATAATTACATAATGGAGTCTATACTCACTAGAACAGAATGAAAAGAAACTGAATTTAAAAAATTTCATAGAAAACATGAATAAAAAAAACAGTCTCTGCAACAAGCGCTTGTCATCTAGCAAATTATACCAAAGCAGAACAAAAATTGTGTAATAATTATAGATTTCTCATAGACTTTCCAATGGGTTTGTTCCAGGAATTCATCACAAAAATATAAAAGAATACAAAAAATTAATAGTCTGACTACAGGAAACCTGTTTTTAAAAACAGCACTTGAGTCATAATAATCAGTTAATGGCTCAAGTTCAAGTTCATTAACAAATGTATTCACTGCATATCACATCACATTTTTTGCATATACAAACTGATTCCAGCAAGGCCAATGGCCATTCAAGGTAAGGGGCTACATACTGAGGATTTTATTTTTCAGGCCAATAGACGCGTTGGAATGGTAAAACGCTGCATTTTATCACTTAGGGCAAAAGTTCTTGTACCACTTTATAAAGCTGTAGTTAGACCAATACTTGAGTATGCATGTATTGTGTGGTCACCACAGTATGTTACTCTTAAAAATGCCTTAGAAAGAACTCAATGGAGGTGTATCAGTCTGGCCTCTGATATTCAACTTGATTCTGAATCTGCTCTTAAACAACGCCGTGATACTATAGATCTTATTAACTGTTATAAAGTCATTAGTGGTAGTTCTATTTCGCGCAGCGACAAATTTTTTTCTAGACCACTACGTGATTTGCGTGGACACAATTCTAAATTATTTGTACAATGTTCTCGCACTAATATCAGAGCCCATTTCTTCTCTTCTCGTGTTGTGGGCACTTGGAATTCATTTAATAGTGAAACAGTTGACGCATCAAATCTGTCGCAATTTGTTGAGGAGAGACCGTCAATAACTGCGTTATGGTTAGGTCTCTTAAACTTCGCAAACAAGATATTACCTGTTCATCATCAAGCAAGACGAACCATCTTTTCAAACAGACATTATTTTAATAAGTAGGTGAAGTGATTATCAAAGTGTAAAAAGACGTGCATATTCTGTGGTCCATATTCTTTGTGATTATCGTGTATTTACTATGCGCAAAGTGTATCATTTTACTAGGGCACTACTCGCGACCTCGCCCTGTACATCACTCGGCTAATGTAGCATCTTGCCACTTGCCAGTTTCATTTTGCCAATGTATCATTTCGCGTTTTCTGTCGTTCGCTAGCGTATTTTTCACCAGTCCATCATTTTGTCAGTCTATTATTTCACCAGTCTATCACTTTGGCAATCAGACAAGGTATCACTTTGTCATCTATAACTTTTCTAGTTTTTTACTTCGCCCATACATATCATTTTGTCTGTATATATTAGAAACAACGTGATAACCATTTGAGCAGTGGTATCCAGTCTATCAGTTCGCTAGTGTATTATTTTATCATTATTTATTGCATATACATTTTTTTACTAGACTATCATTAGGGGTGAACATAGAAAGTTCGAGTTAGATTCGAACATTCGAATTCGCTTCGAGCCTAAAATATCAGATTCGAGTAATTCAGCACTTCAACTACGTATGTTTTTTATCATTAAAAGGCTTGAAACGTCATGCAATTAGCACAGTTTAGCTGCAATTTTTGTGCCCAATTTTTAAACAATTAAATTATTTGTGGTTTTACTGCAAAAACAAAAACTAGTAATATGCATTATTTTTGTAAGACCGCTTTTTACCTGTGGTTTAAAAACTTGTTCGAAAATCTTTCAGATTCAATTCGAGTTTGATTCGATTCAAATAAGCCTTTCCACAGTTCCAGCAATTGCCGATGATCGTGAAAAGGGCAAAAGTTAAGTGTACCAAACAACACATCTAGGTACACTTGACAACGCCTCGCAGCCCATGCTATTGTAATAGTGTAATTCAAAAACTTTTCATCTGGTGTCATCAATTCTTTTTTCTGCTGTTACAATATCAAATTATAACAGGTGAGTGACTAGATGACCTACGGTCTTTCCACGCCCCATCTCCACGGATAAAGTTATTTTTTCATAAAATGCAAATTTGTGACACATTTGGAGAAAATAAATGTCTGTGTCTATGGATGATCCCAAGCAAGATCCCACGCAGACTAAGGCATAATTAAGTAAAGTCCAAGTAAAGTGACTGACGTTACTCGACTGGGCTTTGCTTTACCCACATGTCACGTGAGGATTGTAGCTTAAGACGTGTTGCTGTGGTACACTTAACCTTTGACCTACTGCAACTGCGCGTGCGCACAACGAAAAGGCTTATTCGTCTTCTGGTAGAGAATGCTCACCCCCACCTATCATTTCGGCAGCATAGGTATAACTCTGTGTATATTAGAAATAGAGCATCGTTTTGCCCGTGCATCATTTTGCCAGGGCACAATTTCGCCGTATATAGTGACAAGTATTTAAATGTACATAGCATCAGAAGTAATTCTATACATATTTTAATACTTGTACACTTTGGCAGTGTATTATTTCGCTAGTGTATCGTTTTGCCAATCTATCATCACCTGTTTATCATGATGCTCTTTGCATCCGATGATATTTGAGGCTAATGGATATTGCTTAAATACACGTTTTCATTGAAACATTTGAGCAAAGCCAATCACAAAGGCAAGTGGCACATTTCTAGATCCCCATGAAGTACAGAATTGATGCGTCATGCTAAAATTGCCAGACGGTTTCTGTTTGGCCAGAAATTTGCGATAAGTAATTAAAGTTTCGCATACCCAAATAATAACCATTCAGAAAATTAATGTTATTTTTGAAGAGCTGCGTACAGCTTACGATTAGTGAACTAGTGAACAAATAAAGGTAACCGAGATGACTAAATTTGGTATTCTAGCAATAGAGGTCACATGCCGTGTTACCTTTAGACAACTCTTTACCAGTAACCCGAGATACGTAAAAAGCTTATTTTTGTGTTCTTTTTCGGCGCCCTCTGGACTACAGTCTTACAACTTTTTGTCAAAAGTCGAGTGCCTTCTTTCTAATCCTGTCTCTGGTTTTTATGAGAGTGATATTCTTTTTCTCTTTAATTTAAAACATTGCTAATTTTGAGGAAGCTAGTTCGAAATAACTTTTCCCAGACATACCCGAATTTTAAACTGCTAAACAAAACAAGTTATACACACATGACAAAAATCGAAAACCAAGAAAACGCCGGAATGGGCGTATTTTTATCTATCACAATCTTCCGACTATTGCAAAAAGTCTGTATAGGACCATAGAGATGAAAGGTATTATATCTTCGGGCCTTTTCAGCTAAGTAAATGCAGCCTAGTAAATATCTGGTGGGAAACATAATTTCTTTAGAAACTTATGTTCTGATGAAACAAAATGGTAAACGTACAAAATGATACAATGTGTAAACGTTTTGTAAATAGGAGGAAGCTATAGAATTTTGTATTTATAAAACTGGATTAACTTTTTTACCAATTTTAGTTGTTAAATGTTTATGTAAAGTTGGGTTTATGACATACATCAGTGTTTGATGTTGTTTTTTGTTTGGTAATGTCCTACGTACCATCTTACATTTATACTTGTTTTGTCTGGTACTTTGTAACTAATGACCGTATAATTTGTTAGTGTACTTTCACCCAATAAATTAACTAAATTATCTATAAGGAAAACAGATAAGGTTTTCGAACGATACCGCTTAGAGTGAGTGTCGAACTAATCAGAACTCAAGGCGGCCCCACCATGCCATACAGCACGCTGTTATTGATCTCTATTACCTTTTCATCACTGCAGAGCTCTAGATTATAACTGCGGGCAGGAACGCCGTTTCACCTGAGCAGGTGTTGGGTTTCATGCGATCATGACAAACACAGCAGAAGAATAATCATGGACGCAGCAGTTCACATGAAATTTAAATTTCGTTTTGTACTAATAATTTATTTTCGTGAAAATGGAGAACGGAGAGCCTGAAATTATACGTGATGGCTGCTTATATAATGTGTGATTGATTTCGGTCGTACAACGCAATGAAGAGCTGGGTGAACGCGATGTTGTTTACGACGTTCATCTACTTTTGCTGCCTGCTAAGATTAAGCCACTCCTTCAAACACTTTTCTGCCGCAGGTAATATTATTTTGGTCGTTAACTTTAGTCACTGCATGTAATCAATGTATGAGCGAGAAAAACACAAAGAGATAGAGAGAGGCAGAGAATGGGAAGGAAAAGGAAACAAAAGGCGGAAGAATAAGGGAGTCAGACAAATAGTGAGTGTTTGAGTGAGTGGAGAGAGAGAGAGAGAGAGAGAGAGAGAGAGAGAGAGAGAGAGAGAGAGAGAGAGAGAGAGAGAGAGAGAGAGAGAGAGAGAGAGAGAGAGAGAGAGAGAGAGAGAGAGAGAGAGAGAGAGAGAGAGAGAGAGAGAGAGAGAGAGAGAGAGAGAGAGAGAGAGAGAGAGAGAGAGAGAGAGAGAGAGAGAGAGAGAGAGAGAGAGAATTACAAGAGTATCGATTCATTAGTTAACGTGTGCTTTTCATATGTGGCTTTACTGTTACTTGAATTTTACAGAATGGGTGTGGGTAGGTGGCAACACAAACAATAATGTCCCTCCGGATAACACTACCGGCGCTCAGCATCCAGGATCGCGTGCTGACAGCGCTGTGTGGGTGGATAAAGATGTGATTTGGCTGTTCGGTGGACGTTCTGTCAACTCTTCTGGTCAAATACAAAGCATGAATGATTTGTGGGCTTTGAACGGCAGTAAATGGATTCTAATGCACTCTAACCTAGAATATACATTACGTGAAAATAATAGAACAACCAACGGGTCAAAAAAGCAAGTAACGAATACGACGATTAGTAACAGTAACCATACAGCTGTAACGTTAGACACACACCAGCACATACCACTAGGACCTCACTCCACAAGTAACGCAGCATTGTGTGGTTTACCGGAAGGCCACCTTGTCCTGTATCTTCCTACATTGCTGCCGCTATTTTTCTATTCGTCTACATGGCTGTTTGACCGTAATAGTTCAAAATGGGAAGCTTATACTGGCTGTCAAAGTAGCAACGATACCTCTAACTATAAACGTAGCACCTTGTCATCGAACGAGTCAACCGTAAATGTTGATCGTGAGGCTGGCAAATGCCCTTCCGCCAGGCATAGCAATTTATGGTGGTGCGACTATGAGAAAAGGTCGTTATTTGTGTTTGGGGGAGTAAGTGTGAAAGGGAAGCTGCTTAGTGACATGTGGCAGTTTAATCTAGTTACACTGACATGGACGAAAGTCGGTACATCAGAAAGAAAAATCTCAACATTGGGGGCCAGTTTATGGAAGATTGATGCTGATCTTATTTACATTTACGAAAATGTACGTTCACTTGCCTCAGGTAAACTATGGCTTCTGGATACTCGTTCTGTAACCTTGGTGAGTGTGGACCAGCGAGGAAAAAAAGCAACAAGTGTTGGAAATGTGATTGTCTATCCAAAGAAGAGGTCTTATCCAGCAAGTTGGATGTCTTATAAAGGAACAGAGATTGTTCTTCTGTACGGCGGTGAAGACATTTCTGTTCCTGATGGAGGATACTCTTTGCATGACGTGTGGAAGTTTGACCTACGCGAGCAAGCCTGGCAAAGGTTTTCTTGTCCCAAACATCTTGCTTATGGACCTAAAGATATTAAATCATCAAGCAATTCACCTGGATCAAGAACACATGCGCAGTCATGGACGCAGGATGGGCGGATGTACCTGTTTGGAGGAATTATGCAGTCAAATGGTCAGTCTCAAATGATGACCGACCTTTGGGAGCTGATACTTCTGGAAGCAAAATCTGCTGTTGGGAAGAAAGGCAAACCAATCTCAGCAGGAAATCTTTCTCGCCAGAAACGATACTTGATATTTTTTGGTGTGACAATGACGATGTTTGCAGTAATAGGACTTGTTATCTTTTTTAGAAAGTTTTGTACATTGCTTCCTGCGCAAAGACTCAGACATCCTAGTCAGGTTCCCACTGAATTAAAATATCACGCATTCGATGACATAGCCACTATTAATATTTAGATTTGAACAATGTCATGATTTTAGTATAATAGTCAAACATAGCATTGTGTTATAATTATTATTTGCACATTATACTTAGCCAAGATGTTCCGTCCAGTTAAAGCTGATGCATGAAGTGTATTTAGGACATGAGTCTGTTATAATTTGCGAATTTTACTTATATAGTCCGTAAGAATAACTCAATAAATTCCGTCCACAAAACTTTTGTGCTTATTTTGTTAATCATAATAAAAAGAAACTTTAATTTGATGCTGTTTTGATTATATTTATGAATGTACAATGGAAAAAACTTTACGTGTTTTTGTATGTCTTTACGTGTTGGCTCTTTGCCTCCAGCAACAAAACAGAACTAAAACTTGTAGTTCAAATCGTTCGTTCTTAGTAGTGTATTTCGGGGAAGAAAAGAAAGAGATAAGGGTGAGATAGAAAGAGAAGCATACTGTTTTGCAAAATTGCTCCCCGTAGTTTTAAAAACATGGCCAAAGTAGGACGTGTTGTTCGATGTTTACGTTTTCGATTTCGTTTTTGAAAGCTGAAAATTGGAAGGCAAGAAGCTCTTTCTTATGGTTTTTCCGAATTAATTCCCGGCGCTCGAGATCTCGAGGCAAAATTTGTGAGCACCAATTTTTTGACATGGATTTTTACTTTCTTCAGCCTCGATAAATGCTATTTTTTCAGCATTGCTGTACACAAACTTTGGTTAAACGTGCTGACTTTAAACAAATGCACTTGCTCCCGTGTGTGCGGCTCGCTACAATAATTTGCATAATAGAGTAGGTCAGCAAAAAGCAATTAATATAATTACATGCTATCTAGAGAGTAAGCAACTGAAGTTATCCATGACACAGCTTACTTCACACAAAGTTCATGTGTGCGTCACACAGCTTTGTTGCATACAGATTTTTTGCCGTGTGCTAATAGTATAATAGGGGTACGACCACAGTTATAAATGTAAGTTAAAACGAGAGAAGACGTGAGTTTGGCCTTAAGCTTGATTTTATCGCAGGTACATTAGGAAGGGCTTTTACTATTGTCATGAAAATACATAAACTACTTGTTGCACGACTCCAGGTTTGCGACGGCTCGATGGCGATGTGACAAAAATGTCAGAAATAACATAACAGTGTTCCTTTGTTTTGCATTTATTACAGTGGTTGTTATTTAGTCTTTATTTTGTACACTCATTCTGTTCGGCAAAAAAAGAATACGTTTTCCTTCCATGACCTTTAAGCCTTTTACGTCAGGTATACACAGAAGATTTTAGGATGACCAACAGATATTAACTCCTAATGAGCAGTTCGTATTTTTAAATGCATCACAAGATGTAGAAGTTATTGAAATTAAATGCCATATTGGTCCACAAAATATTTGAAGATAGGCCCGATTGAGATAACTCAGTGCATGCCTGATTGACTGACTAATTGTAATACATATGTAATTTTAAATTTATAATATATATGTATGTTGCTCTGTTGTATACCACTTATATGTGGTTTCTTTGTTCAGATGTATAATGTTTTTAAGTCTTGTTTCTTTGTCTCTTGTAATTGTTTTCCTTAATGGTTAAATAAATAAATATTAGCATCATTGGCTTTTGATCGCAGAGTATGCCGTTCGCAAATCACTATCTTTGACCTTATATTTGGATTTTTCTTCTGCATGAGTAAGTTTTAGCCATCTAGGCAGTAAATCAGTAACTAAGATATTAACACTGATGTTTTTCTTAGCTACCGTTTCCATAGCCCATGAATGAAAGATGAGTTAGCGAGAACGTCTAAATGTTTAAATAAGGAATGCCTAATTAACCATAATTAAATTAGATGTATGTTAGTTACATGCATGACAACACATCTTTCTGCACGTCCGCCAATGCAAGATTATTTCTTTGCAATCAACTGCTAAGTCACATCGTAGGCCTGATGCCCTTACATCAAATTTACATCACTCCATGCTCTCGTAGTTCTAGGAAACCAAAGATTCGACATTTGAAAGTGAAATAATCGTTTCGAGAAGATAGCAATAGTCGGCGCTGCTTCAATTTCGTTGGTGAGTAGAAGTTAAGTAATATTTCTAAACGAACGCATATACTACCCCTTTCAATTAATATATCTTTTAATAATCAATTTCCAAAAAGATGGATTTTTGTGCTGTACATCTTGCATCAGTAATTGAGACTGTTCTCTTGCTGTACAACTATCTAACTTGCATATTACCACTTGAGCTATCTCTAAAAGAATGTTATTGCCATGTACGTATATTATAATTATTCGCTGATAGATTTAATCATTTCCTATAATTATGTGTCGGACATCTTATCACTTGTTTGGGTACTTTTGATACTTTTGATATGACATTGCATTGTTTGCAAAATCTGTAAAGAGGAACTTTATAGATTTGGCAAACCTGTATATTGTTTTGGCTTGAAAGACAGTAGCAGTGCTAATGTTCCTTACTCAAAATTAATAAGAAAGCCAAAAATTTTATAAATCAATATACTAACCATTTTTCTGTTCTGCAGGCATCCCTTGGCGTATACATGGCTATAAGAATTCCTCAAATATAAACATCAAAATGTTGTAAAACGCCCAGTACATTTTACCACCTGATTCAGTGTTCACCGTGTTTATTTCTGATATGAAAGGACTTCATCCAGCTTGTCCAGACCTTGCTTGCCCACAGGTCCTGAATGTGAAACAGGCGATAAAACTCTCGATGGGTTATTATTTTATGAAGGATATGTGCAGACCATTTTAAAGCTTCAAAATAGTAATGGTTGGGTTATAAATGCATCAAATGTGTCAATAGTTTTGATATTTACTGTACTTTGTGTCTTTTTTAAAGGATAAACGGAATTTGACACAAAAAACACATAGTAGCAAAACGACAATAGTATAATAAGAATGGGATTTGGAGTGCACAGATTTCTAGCAAACGTTGACCAGAATCTTCTATGTGCTGTCTGTAGTGGTGTCCTCGAGGAACCGGTGCTGACTCCATGTGGTCACGCTTATTGCTTAGTGTGCTTGGAGACGTGGCTTTCATGTCAAAATCGAAACAATTGTCCCGAATGTCGACAGGAGCTAGAAATATTTGATCTACGACCAGTGCACTCTTTGAGGAACCTCATCAAGTCGATGACGGTGGAATGTGAGAACGTGGAACGTGGATGCAAGGTGGTGACCAAATTGGAAAACATGTGCAATCATGTTGATGTGTGCGGCTACGTGCAGGTGGAATGCGAGGGATGTAGCGCAGTGGTTCTCAGATACGAAATGGCTGCACATCAAGCAGACTGCGTGCAAAAAGCCATACAGACCCATAATCGCCGTCATGACGGTTGCCCAGATTCAGAGTCGTGTAGCAGGGAATCGCGAGGAAAAATCTCCGACTTGGTACTGCGAATGGCAACCCTTGAGGTTGAGGTAAAGCGACTTCGGAGAGAATTAGAATTAGAGCAGTTGAAGTGCAAGAGACTGCAGAGGGAGTTGAAGAGGGCAACGGAAACATTGGAGCAAAGGCAGGAAGAACAGCAGGTTTGGGATAGTCGAGTCCATCCTGCTTATTATGATGTTGACTATAACTACGGCAGCACTCCACAATCTATACCTATATTATCTAATCTAATTTCGCGATTCATTGATACTAAGCCTCCGTACATTGATGCCAATCGTATATTTGAATGCATCAGGAACTGCTATGAGAAGTATGGCAGAGGCGAGGAAAGCTTTGAAAGAGATGTCCACATGTTACTAGCTACAGCAAATGCAAGTGACTGGTTTACTGACAATCAGCGACTAAGTTTTCATTGCTGGATTCAGAGCATTGCCAGATATAGACAATATTCGCAAAATCTAAATTATCCTGCAAGATACTAGGCATAGGCTTTAATTTAGACGATATACGTGCTCAGTTTACCTACAACAATGCGCTGACTGCTTGGCTAAGAAGTTAAACAACGTCAGGGCTGGCTAGTAAATGGATTGCAAAACCAACGGGAGTACAGGCCACCTACAAAGCGTTTCAGCTGTATCAGTTTTTCTTCTTGTCGGTGTACATTTTCAAATGTGGCTAAGATACGCATCCCGTTTCAGTGTCTTAACGCAGAGATACCTACTATCTAGGTACCAGCACTACCCTTAACACTAGCAAGTCTTGTCCAGTTAAGCACTAAATATTGTACATAACATCATTTTGACCATAATAATTAAGTCTCTCTGTAGCTCTCTATTTCTCATCTCTATAATAATTCACCTGCTTTTGATTTGTCATGTTCTTTTGCTTGGTCTCAATTTGGGTGACGCAATCTTAGTCTTAGATTTAAAAAGTGCGTGTATCTTACAAAAGTGGCTGCGATATGGGGACAAAGTAGTATGTATGTATGTATGTATGTATGTATGTATGTATGTATGTATGTATGTATGTATGTATGTATGCATGCATGCATGCATGCATGCATGCATGTATGTATGTATGTATGTATGTATGTATGTATGTATGTATGTATGTATGTATGTATGTATGTATGTATGTATGTATGAAGTTTGATATATAACTCCTGATAGTATACTCTATCTTTGCGAATTGGTCTGTTATCTCATATTGTCACTTGACCGCTTCTGTCAGATTACCCACTTGACAGATTTCAAATTGTATTGTCAATTTTTGCGTTTTTGTTAATAAAAACAACAACAGCAACAACAACGACGACAACAACAACAACAATAACAATAACAATGACAACGCCTTCCGTCGATTTCTGAATTAAGATGGGAGGAAAATTCATAAATTATAATATAAATTGGAAAAATGCGTACCTACTTCCTTTCAAATGTTGAAAAAGATCCTAAAATGCGCAATTATTAGTTTAGTGTTCTGCACATTATACTACCCACAAGAGATTTTCCGTTCAAAGTCAATAAGGTTGATCTGACACTTGTAATTTTTATAATTCAGAAACAGAAACCATATTACATATACTATGTGATTGTACAAAGTAAAGCTCACGAGGGAACATTTCAAACAATGGTGGGTGCAAAATACAAGTAACGCATTAGAAATTAATAAGTTTCTTGTAATTTTTGGAAAGTTTCCGTATAAAAAATTCCTATGTTTAAATAAAGCCATTTTAGTAGTAAAATATTATATATGATGCACCCGAAGCAAATTACAAACACTGAATTTTAATCACGCAGTGGATTGTATTAAATGTATGTATAAGGTGGAGAAATATGCAAGCGCCAACTTTGGGTTTATAGAAAAAGTTGAAGAAAGTGGTTACCTTTCAAATATATATTGGAATGATTTAACCGAATAACCGAAATTGCCGGAGTGTAGTTACTGCATATTAGTGGTTACAATAAATTGCACTGATACAGTTAATTGATTGGTGCTTGTAATCTTTACTGTTGTTTTAAATGTGTTGTCTTATGTATTTGTAAACTATGTTTTGTATTAAATAAAACATTAAATATAAAACAAAACAATAACAACGACAACGACAACGACAAAGACAACGGCAATGGCAACAGCAACAGCAGCAAAAACAAAAACAACAATAACCCAATGACAACGACAATGACAGGGACAGCGACGGCGACAGCGTCAATGACAGCGATAGTGACAGAGGCAGTGGCAGCCACAATGACAGCAGCAGCAACAGCAACAATACTAACACTAGCAGCAGCAGCAGCAATATGCAATAACGACAATAGCAATAACAACAATAATAACGACGACGACGATGACGACGACGACAACGACGACGACGACGACAACAACAACAACAGCAACAGCAACGACAACAACAGCAGCAACGGCATTCCAACAGCAGCATCCTTTCAACAAACTTTGACGTACCCACACCAAATATTAATGTACCCACACTCTGCGCTTTCAAGTGAGCCGCGAGAAGAGATCCAGTCAGGCTGAGTCATTAAATCTAAAATCACAAGTCACTTCTGTGCCATTGTGCTTTGCTGGTTTACTAGAGGCACAAACGGATGTCACAGATCAGCATTCACGTAATTATTTACCCACGATTAATCACGGAATGAATAACTTTACAATCCAAATTTGATCTAACCTTGTTTTTGCGCAATGCTATTATACTATTTGTAGTAATACTAGTGTCACACATAAACAGTGAATTCGTAACTATTTGTTTATAAATGGAAAACTTTTAGATTTAAAGAAACTATATATATTTAAAAGTAATTTTCGTGCTATAATATTTGTGGTAACTACTAGTAAGTTAGTAGTTAATAGGGAGAAGAATAGTATTATTAGCACCATGACCATCATCAAAACATTTTTTATACAGGGAAATGCAATCTTTTCAGCTGTTTCTGCGTGTCAGTAGGTGAAGCTAGCCGAACGATCCTGTTAATTTATACACATACCAGAACGTGTGACTCTAATAATAATAGTCGTGATCTGGGTCATTTGATCTTCGGTGCAAAATGACAGGAAATAGGCCTCCATGTGTCTAATACACCATCATTACAGTTCTAAAATAGATAGAGCTTATCGAGGTTACTATATAAACTGCTTTTCCACCTGCGCGTAGAATTACAGGTGACAATGTTCTGCATATGTTCAGTATTTTGATATTCGGAATAACCCCATCATTTTATTTGTTCGTAACTCGACTGATTTGCAATGCAATCTCGCGATGCATCTCCAATTCTTGTATAAAAATTATTAATTTCTTATTTACAATTTAAAAAAATCTAATTTGTTTAAGTGACTAAAAATTATTATAGTCAGACATCATAAAATCATGCTGAACGGGGCCTAATTAAGTTCTTAATTACTGATATGTATGCGTTTCCGAGTAACTGCCGTGAATATTTAGTGTGGTCAAAATGAGTAGTTGTTTAGACTCGTAACAAATGAATTTATGCTAAAACATGACTCAACAACAAATGCAAAAACCTTTAAGACACGGGAGCCTGAGAAAGTATGATAAATTCGTAAAGCTATATCATTTGTTATCATAATTTTATAAAAATTACTAATAGTTTTAATGCATGTTTACGTATTTTTTAATGTTTCAACAAGATTTGTTTTCATGTTACGGGTTATGAGCATCAGTTTTAAAATAGTTGTTGGACAAGTCTATCTATATCTGTGTGTGAATATATCGTAGCAAATAATGTTAAACGTTATTTAACAATACTTATTATTTAGTTATAATGGTAAATATTATAGCTAATGATAAAATAAAAAAATCCTACAGAAATTACGGTCGTGGTTACCAATTACCTAACACTGAATAGAATTAATTCACGTTTTACTTAGATATATTAGCAGACGCATTGGGCGCTAAATTGGAACAATGCCGTGGGGGAAGAGTTGGCCCACTAAATCGGTACCATTCAGAAAAGTTTTCGCCCATAATAACAGCCCAGGTGACCATGGCTATCAAGACGATGATCACACTGTTCAGCAAGTGTGGCGTTGTGCGTTCACTCCATTATATGGATCACCACGAAGGTATCGGAAGAAACGGCGCTTCAATGTTCTGGAACGGTACCACCCACAGAAAGGATCGCCATTTTCCGGAAATTCAGGGGATCGTAAGTTTCCGACAGGCTTCAGGTTACCTTACGCGTAAGTGGCTTTTTCAATCATCAGTTGCTTTGCAACAAATTGTGTATACCGTCGATCTAGTAACCCCAGAACTCCCCACCAATGAAAACAGGTCAAGCCCTGAAATGAGAAAATATACATTGAGCTCGACATATCTCGGATTCGAACTCACTGTCTTGTATATTGTATGGCGGCGCGCATCAATCATGAAGGCCAACTGACTAACAGTACGTTTAAATTTAAAGGAATTTAAAGGACGATTGTTTAGACTCAACCTCATTTTAATTTACTCTCCAAAATATACATTTTCCTGCCTATGAAAGTTAACAATTGTTCCAAATATTTGAATAATTAGCTTAGAAACCGAACACAGCTATTGCTTACGTCAGAAACTCACTACAGTTTGCGCAATGGCAGGCGTCTTCCTTTGCGCATCAAGCACATTTGCACAAGTGTTACAGTACTGTTTAAACGCATGATGTCACGAAAAATGGGCTTTAAATCATATGACGTCAGAAACTAACACTGCAGTTCATGATCATACTTAACACGCTCTTCTATTTGTCGGTCACGCGAATGTGACAAAAAGCGTCGTTGCAATTCTTAGTAGATTCATTGAGCCGCGCGCAGCTTTGAAAGTTCAACGAAATTTGAGTATTCCAGGTAATTATTATTTAATCTAAGCTTTGATTAAAAAAAGCTATTTTAGTTTTCAATATTTTACAGCATTCTTTATTCTGAACTAATGTTTACACAATCATCCGGTTTTCCTTTAATGATGTGTCCTTGAAATATATTTTCATTCATTTTGCATCAGTGCTACGATGCTATGTTAATAATCAATATTGTTAAAATGAAAATACCATTTAATTTGTGTTTCAAAACAGTGTTTCAGTGAAAAACGTAGAAAATACTCTAAAGTAGCAAAAGGGTATGATAATGTTTTCAGTGTGGACATTCTTTCTCTCCTGGATAATTCGCATGTTAGCACATTATCAACAGAAAGCTACAGTGGAATGTATATTTGAATATATAAAGGATCTTTTATTAAAAAAAGTGACTGTTTACCTCCAGCATAATCCTTAATTGCACTGATTGATTTCACAATTTAGTCGTTTCGAGGATAGATTGTGCAATTGTGTATTTTTAAATTATCTATTTAATATTCATGCATGGTCCATCACGGAGATGTTGTTTTAGATGCAATTTTAATGTATATCTATGTAAAAAATAAATTTCTATTCTCTTCTAGATCAGATCATACTACCTTATATATAAATCTTCAATAGTGAACTTAGTATTTGATAAGAACACAGACAAGCAAGCAAGCAGGCACGCAGCCCAATTACCCCTCAGTTGCTCCTTCCAGGACCACCCATATAAATGTCTAATAACATTTGTACACATCTATCAGTTTCAAGGGATAGTTTGTTAAGAATTGTGTGCAATTTTTTGGTGATAATTTTTCTCTATAGTAGATGGCGCTAGCAGAACGTCGAAAATCTAGTGGAGAATGTTCTGAGAGGGATGGTTGTTCGTTGATAAAAGACTCCACTGACGAATATCATGCACTGAATTTAATTCGCGACTGGTCAAATATGTATCTTTCAAGTGATTTTAAAACTGCGTTTAAATGCACTGTATCAGTATAAAATCACAAATTAGGATACTTTTATGCTTTAGTTTTTACACTGTAACTAATTTTGTGTATATTTTTAATACTTGCTGTGTGTTGGATAGCACTTTCACTTTAACAAAGTTGTTTACTCTGTGTATTTATTCCGGTTTATAAGCAATTTAAACATATACAGTAATACTTTTGAGTAACAATGAAAAAATATTTCTATAAAAATTATTTAGTTATTACATAATCTTAAAAATTGAAAACGTAGATTAGTCATAAAAATATCACTGAAATATTTTATATTATAGTACAGAAACACAGGTATTACAAAGTCGATTTAAGAACAGAACTCCAATATTTTAAAATTTAAAATTTTCCATTAACAAAATTTTTCAATGACATAATAATAATAATAATAATAATAATAATAATAATAATAATAATAATAATAATAATAATAATAATAATAATAATAATAATAATAATAATAATAATAATAATAATAATAATAGAGGCATGTGTGATCATTCTGGCGCACCAGTGGCTAAACATAAGCCTTTTAAGCATTTTAGTACACCTTGCCAGTCAGGCTAGTCAACCAGTTTACTATTTTCATATTGATAATATACGTTACTTAATTAATTTAGCTATTAATTTATCATGTTGTAGGCCTTCTGGTCTAGATTACATCAACACAAACGAATTCGGTGGACATCGCAGTGGATATGATAGACGAAAACATACAGAATCGTATGGAAATAATCACAGTGCGTTGATGTACACGCCATACATTCTGTACTGTGCTACAACGACCCATGCACCAGGGTGAAGGAAATAAAGAGATGAAGTGATTCGAAATATAAGTTATATATGTTTGTGCTGTCTGAAGTTATTGGGTTTGTCATTACAACTTAATTAACTTTATGTACTATCGTAATTATCGTAAACATAAATAGAAAATCTTATTTTTGAAGTATACATTATGATATTAATGTAACATAAGCATATCGCGTCTTCAGTGTTGAACCTGTTATAATACAGTATAGTACCTGCTAAGAAAGGACAGTGTTGTACAGGTTTGCTCGGTCAGCCCAGGTGACAACATTGCAAACCCAAAATAAATATTTTAATTTAAAAAGTAAAATAAGAAAAGGATTATTTTGTTTTCTTAAAATGCGCTGTAAACTTATGAATGGGATTCTGGCATACATAATGAGATTTATTAACTCAATAGCTAAAGTACAAAGTAATATATTATGCCGATACCAATTGCTTTATAGTGTATTCCTTACGTTTGCATAATTATTAGCTCATATTAGTATTAACCCGTATTAACTCATCTACCTCCATTTTTCATGATATAGAAACGCTGTATTAATTTATACACATATATGCTTATATGCGTTAAATGTATATATTTTATTAATTTATCTAAAGCAGTTGAAAAAAAACCACAATAAACACAATAAATAACTGAATTAAACCGATGTGTGATGTACCGTATTCCATTCTGTCTCGCTTACTTTTGTACTAAAATCAATTATTTTGAATCAGTATTGTACAACTAATCAACGAAATGGAATTGTACACACTATGCAGAATTTTACGATCGTTTAATGTTTGGCAATGCAAGGTAATAAACGCTTAATACAAATTGTTGACGAAGTAAAAAAGCCTCTCCTTCTCTCTCTGCTCCTCCTCTCCTCCATCTCTCTTCCCTCTCTCTTTCTTGATGTTTCTTCATTTCACATGTTTTCCTGTCTCTTATGAGATCGCAACAACCGCATTGCTTATCTTCCCTTTTTTATTCCCTGAGCTCTTCTCCTCATTTTCTTTATTTCCTTTAACCAAGTGGAGACCGGTTGAACTGCGTTTTATCGAAGTCGTGTTCAACTGCGTTTTATCGAAGACTACTACATGCAAGCTTAATAGCTTGCAGCCGACCGAGACTGTAATAAAGCAATTTATATTCATACTTACAAAGCTATAATATTATTGTCGCACATTTGTGACGAAAAGTCATGAGTTGGGATTTAGTTGCGAGGAGAATAAAGACCTTTCACGGTGCAAATGCATGCATAGAATTTGTAAGATTTCTATATCGTTTACATCAACTATAGGAAAAGAAACCAAATGCTGCAAATGCAAACTCAAGTATCACACTTCGGATAAATTTGCTTGTTTGCGCGCAATGTAACTGAAACTTTTCTATGCAACATTAAACTATTATGCTTAATGTCAATGCAATACTTCATGAATCCGACAAGGGTGTCACTGCAAGTACTTATTGTAACTTTGGTTAATATATTCAGCAAAAGTGAACCTCTCAGACGCGCTATTTACTTATTTATTTTTTAAGATTTATGTTAGTACGAGTGTACCATAAAACAAATGCGCTCATAAAACCATTGTGTCACAAAACAAATTGATGGTCATCCAACTGAAAAGTAAAAAATGGCTTGTTTTGTCTTAAAAGCATGAACTTTACACAGTGCTAGGGCTCGTCAAAGTAGCTAATTTTGGATACGCAGGCAATTGAAAATCCAAAACGGCTGTTGTTTTCAAGATGGTCAATAAGATGGCTACATTAAGCTTACAAAGCCATATCTTAGCTTAATATAATAATTTTGGTGTGTTAATAAAGGTTTTTGAAGTGGAGGAATCCATAATTACGTGATATTTAAAAGATTTACCCAAGACATCTTTCACTGAAAAACTTCTGATGGCTGACATGATGGCCACAAACTGGCATGATTTTCGATTGTCATTATATTCAGAATTAATCACCTTGTTGGGTTTATCATGTGCAAAGTTTCATGTTTTAATGCAAAGCGAACGGGTTTGGCCACTATTCCTCTGGGTTAAACATGTTTCATGCTCCTCGTACTTGTGCTGCGGATGCTGAGTTTAAGGATGTTGAGATTATGGACTGAGGCTGCTAGTGCTAGTGGTTATATAGTTTGCTGAGTTTACGGGCGTTAAGTACGCACTGTGCAGGCACTGGGAAACGCCAACTTGCGTTTCGGCTTTAACCAATATTGGCAAATAATACTTTCCGAAGACCATTGTAACCGAATTTGTCGCCTTGAATTTTATTGAGATAATCAATCTTATACAGTTTCTCGGTTTTCAGTGAATACTTATTTTTTGAAGTGACGTTTATTGTTAGTGGAATTGTCGGTTTCTATTATCCGTGAGTTGTTTGGATTTTGCAGATTACATTAAAACGCCTTCCAGTTTCGCAAAATAACACTTTTTAGTCAAGTTGCTGACAATGTCTCATTTCGTGCTTTCTTGTTTGTTATCATGCTTTTCGGCTGGTCTGTTCACACTGTAAACAACTGCTCGGACATTGTGAAAGAGTGGATCAGATGAATTCTTTTTTAAATTATTTTTATCATCTCGTACAGAAATTGGTTGTTGTTGGCGCTTTAAATCTTTTTGTTTTTCTAACCCTCAGCATTATTAACTCTAAGATCGTCATCGTTATCATCATCATCATCATCATCATCATCATCATCATCATCATCATCATCATCATCATCATCATCATCATCATCATCATCATCATCATCATCATCATCATCTTCATCATCATCATCGTCGTCGTCATCATCATATTCATTATCATCATCATTGTCATTGTCATCTCTATAACATTCGTTTATAAAATGTTGCCAAATACAGGCCTGCCACCAAGAACAAAGCCAAACAAGTTGAATTAAAAAGCAGAATCTTATTTCAATTTAAAAAAGTTTTTACAAAGTAAAGAAAGTACGATCCGCATCATCATCGTCGTCGTCGTCATCATCATCATCATCATCATCATCATCATCATCATCATCATCATCATCATCATCATCATCATCATCATCGTCGTCGTCGTCGTCGCCGTCGTCGTCGTCGTCGTCGTCGTCGTCATCATCATCATCGTCATCATCATCATCATCATCGTCGTCATCATCATCATCATTATCATCATTATCATCATCATTGTCATTGTCATCTCTATAACATTCGTTTATAAAATGTTGCCAAATACAGGCTTGCCAAGAACAAAGCCAAACAAGTTGAATTAAAAAGCAGAATCTTATTTCAATTTAAAAAAGTTTTTACAAAGTAAAGAAAGTAAGATCTGCATCGTCATCGTCGTCGTCGTCATCACCACCACCACCACCACCACCACCATCATCATCATCATCATCATCATCATCATCATCATCATCATCATCATCATCATCATCATCATCATCATCATCATCATCATCATCATCATCATCATCATCATTGTCATTGTCATCTCTATAACATTCGTTTATAAAATGTTGCCAAATATAGGCCTGCCAAGAACAAAGCCAAACAAGTTGAATTAAAAAGCAGAATCTTATTTCAATTTAAATAGATTTTTGCAAAGTAAAGAAAAGAGAATCTAGCTCGTCCAAAGACATACACAATCAGTGAAGAATTTGTAAGTTTATAGAAACATTTTAAGAGCAATTTCTGAAAGCTGTTTGGTTTAAACAAGCGTACGTTGTTAAACCATGTTTGATTCTTCAAAAAGCGTTCAAAGGGAATTTATCACAATTCCTTAAAAAGCCACGTAACAGTTCTGCGCGAAGTTCTGCATGTGGACTACAAAATACTGGGCGACAAAATGATCGTCAGGTGTATGAGTCGAACCACAAAAAACGTATGTTAACTCTGGCGAACCATACCACTGGCGGACCGTACCCGAGGCGAACTGAAACACTTTTCTTAGAAAAGGCATAAGATAATAACATATAGCAAAGAAATTTTAATGGCGAACTGTACTAGTGGTGAATCGTACTAGTGGCGAACCGTAATACTGGCAAACCGTACTACTGGCGAACTGCACCAGCGGCGAACTGAACTAGTGGCAAACAGTTAAGTAGCGAAAGGGAGGATGTGAATCTGATGTGAGCTGGTTACTAGGCTTGTACATGCAGCTGAATAAACGATTTTTAATATTTTAACACACCACACCCCACACACCCTATCACCCCACCACACCATCCATAGCACAACACACAAAGCACACCACCACCACACCACATCAAATCCACCACCTCACGTGGTGATCATGATGTTGATGATGATGATGATGGTGGCAACGATGACGACACCTATAGCACAAGCACCAACAGCACAGCATTACAACAAAACCATTCCAAACATTTTTCACAAAGTTGAAACTATGTGCTATAATATAATAAATAGCAAACGCCCCGCAAAAGATTTTGCGTATAAATACACGTGTAATCAATAATACGCGAACATCCTACCTAGTCCTCATGTATAACGCAAAGCCCGTAACATCATGCCTACTGTTTGTTTAACTAACGCAAACCCGTAGCAGGCAGCTTTTTGCTGAATTAAAGCTATAAGATTACAGACAGAATACAATGGATGACGTCACAACAATGGCATTGCGTCAGCAGCTTTCTAAGCGGAAATTGCCGAAAATGGAACTCCCAATTAACTCGCCAATACTCCTCTCGGTGGACCTGCCCTAACATATAGCCCACACCATCGTGTAGCCCCGTTCTTTCTCTTTGTAAAGAGCTCCATATCTCCTTCCGAGAGTCCCACCGGGCGCCGCTAGAACGTTTTTCCCGCAGGCTGTTTGATCAAAATTTCGAAAAAATCGCGAGTTGGGTCCGTGAAAACGCCCGTTACGGGACCCCGTGGCCCTCTTGGGAATTCTAAATAGGCCTATGACACCCACCGCTGAACGGGCTATCTATCCATACCCAGCACCCCCCTCGGCCCGTTCCCGTTCTCTACATCTCAGCCGTATAACTTTTGCAAAAAACGGCCAAAAAATGGCCATTTTTGGAGGTTTTTCGCCTCCCCTTCCTCGCGGTGGGCCCAATTCGACAAATAAACCATCAGTGGCACGACACTAGATGGAGACCTTTCGTTTGATATATAGATCGTCGCAAATGGTGCCCTCGTCCGGTCTGTAGCCTCGAATCTTATATATAAATAAATATATATATATATATACCAAGAATATTAATATAATAGTAGAAGTTAAGCACTTCTAATTGTTTGTTAATTATTATCATTTTTCGCAGTTACTATTTTGTTGTTTTTCGCACCAAATCAAAGCCGTACTGCGTTTCGGCTCATTATCCACAATATTATTAAAGTACAAATTATATAACTTTTGTATGAGTTCTCAGCTTACAGTATATAGAGGCAAATAATGGCCAATACGTTCAAAACGATATTATTTGATTGAATATTAACCACTAAACGGTTAAAACTAAGTTTTATTTGACATATGCAATGTGTATATTATTGTTATGAAGGAAAGAAAAATAAAAAATATTGTTTGAATTTTAAATTTTAATAAATAAGGGAAAGTTGTTCAATGGCATGACACTAATATAAGAGATATTAATATTGAAAAGTCAGAAGAATTCTGTTTTAATACTAATAATAGTAATATAAATTGCAAATCAGAATTTTCTTTCGGATAAATTTTGTGGCCCTGAAAAGGGCCGGTTGGTTATATTTAAGGTTCTCGATGATTCATATGAAGTTCAATTGAAGAAATTGTACACGCAGTTGGATCCGCGTCATGTTCGGAAGCAGAAGTGGTTCTCGATGATTCATATGAAGTTCAATTTAAGAAATTGTACACGCAGTTGGATCCGCGTCATGTTCGGAAGCAGAAGTGGTTCTCGATGATTCATATGAAGTTCAATTGAAGAAATTGTACACGCAGTTGGATCCGCGTCGTCTGTTGTTGTATGGGCGTTGTCTATAACGTTGTCTGTTATGCCTGGGATGTATATGTTGTTGCTGTTGTGGTAATTGTTGCTGTTGTTGTAATAGTTGTTGCTGTTGTGGTAATTGTTGCTGTTGTTGTAATAGTTGTTGCTGTTGTTGTAATTGTTGTTGTTGCTGTTGTTGTATGCGTGAAATGCGTTCAAGTTGGGTTTGCACATGGGCCATGAATTGTTCAAGAATTTGTTGTTGGTGCTGTTGTTGATTTTCCTGTTCCTGTCCTTGTTCTTGTTCGTGTCGTTGTTCTTGTTCGTGTCTTTGTTCTTGTTCGTGTCTTTGTTCTTGTTCGTGTCTTTGTTCTTGTTCGTGTCCTTGTTCTTGTTCGTGTCCTTGTTCCTGTTCGTTTGGATTCAACTGCAATTTCTCCATTTTCTGTAACATAGACATATTTTTGTTAAAAAAACAAAGATTTTTCAAACAATATGGAAAATTATTCTTCATTTCATTTTTTGCATAACATAACATGTATGAAACCAAACATGTTATTCAGAAAACTTTAGACTTAAATAGTTCTAGATATTTTGATAATAAATGCTAATGTAAATTAATATAAGAGAAATTTATTACCTTGGAAATATTGCTTTTTCCTCCGAAGACAAGACAAAGAATGCCAAAAAATAGTACTAATGCCAGTGTAAAACGCATCTTGAAGAAGTGCTGAAATTTTGGCGGCTACAGATTTTTATAGCTACCCAGGGATTAAGACGACTGAATTGTTACACGGACGTTAACGTACATGCTTAATTGTTCTCGTTACGCGGTCGTTACAGTACACGTCGCGTTTCAGATATTGAGCAGCGGAAATTTTTATAGTGTGTACTCCAACGCGAGTGTGAAATATGTCACTTTCAATCCGAATGTGTACTTTAACGGCAGTGTA